>CP045904.1:7640279-7658382 GCA_013387185.1 Caligus rogercresseyi | reverse complement strand
ACTACTTAGCCCTTTAAGCTTTGAGATTTCTTATATATCATTTATACTGTTTGTCTATACAAATATAAAAAACCTGTAGATATACTGTGTAGGATTAAGTTAAGACATTTTGTATTTCCTTTTATTATCTTACTGAGTAATAAAATAATCTTCCACATTGAACTATTTTCCCCTTCCTGTGTATTTCCAGGGAAGGATTTTACAAAAAATAATTTTAAAGTGTTTTTGTACAACAAATACTAAGCAATCTTTTTTTTAAGTTACAACATTTTTTGTTCTTAGAAGTTATATATATATATGTATATATAAACATTTTTGTTTCAAAATTATATCTTTAAACAAAATTAACAGGCAAAACAATAAACATTAAATTTAATAAATTATAACTCAACACATAAAGAGACATGCTGCTATAATATAAATACTAAAACAATAAATCAATAACACTATCAATCCACAATATAACTAACCTTCGTTTCTAGTTGTAACGGAAATATAGTCGAGTCTTACGTTACAAATATTGAGACTTTACACTTAAACATATTTTCCTTAATTATTATTTGAATGAAATTTATTTCCTGATACAAGTAAAAACAACTTACTTAATTACATTTCACGTCATAAAATAAAAATGAGAAATCAAATCAAATTTTAGCTATTCGTTATTTTTAATTCTAGGAAAATAATTTATTATATTGTATATTTGTTTCCATATTTCATTTGTGTTCCTAGTAATCATCATTATAGCATTAAATCAGAGGTCCAATATTTTCAACTAATTTTAATAAATTTTTATAGAGTAGTTTTGCTCTATAGTGTTCAATTATGTTTATTTCCGAAACTGAACTGACTAGATATTTTATATTTATCACATAGTTATTTGTTTGTTGTCTTTTATTTACCCTTTTTAGATAACAAAATAAAGAATTTTATAAACAAAAAAAAATAATTTTAAAAAATTCATAAAAATATTCTTCTGATATTTTTTGAACCAATGACATATTTTTCATTCATGATAAGAACATCTTTGTTCATCGGACTGAGCTGATATTGAATTAATATCGAACATAAAACATATTTTTATATATAAAATTTTAAAATTGCACTTTTAGGAGAGATTGCAATTTATATATGTTTATATAAATTAAAAAGATAATAGAAAGTGATGTCATTTGATCATATATTTTTTTCAGGATACATTTCCAACAGCAATTTTAGATCAATTTATCAATCTTCTAAGATAATATGACTATAAATTCATCCATCTTATTTTCATGTATTTTTACACATAATGTTTCCAAATGTTTTAATTATTTTGATTATGATCATACATTAGACAGTTTTGCATGGATTAACATTATATCAAAGATTGATATAATTAAATAATAATAATATGACGGATACAAGCAATTTTAAGAGGATTAAAAATGTGGCTGATAAATCCTTTATTAGAATATTTTTTAAAGTCAGATTTTTTTATTCTTTACATAAAATAAAATGAATCAATACATAAAATCTTAGATAAACGTGTAATAAAATCTTAATTCTACATTTTAGAAAAAATGACAAATTTTTTGATTTAGAAATACTCTCATCATTTTACGAATATGATAATAAAAAAAGAACGGTAAATTTTCCTAAACCAAAATATTAAGGAAATGTACAAAGACACAATCTTTTTAAAATAAAACATTGTATAAATAAGGTGATTCAGCAAAATCGCAATTCTAAATGAAAATAGTCAAAATGAGAAAACACAAGTTTTTACTTCATAAAAATGACGGCTAAATATTTCCAAAGCATTTTAAGAGCAGTTGTGAAAGTTTTTACCCATGAATGTCATTTTTATTTCTATAAGTTAGAAGGATTTTCTTTCTATTGGACTTATCTGTAATAGGGTTCAATCCACATGGCTGCCATATGAAACTTCAAAGATAGTCCCTTTTTTCATAGCCACAAGTGATTTATTCCTTAGCAATTATCAATTATAACAATTAATTAGCAACTATCGGAGTCTGTATTCAACTAATCGAAATAATTTAGTAATACAAACAAAGGAGAATTTTACCAACTATATTATAGTGTTGGTAACTCACAAAAATCCATTTAAACTTGGATTCTTGCCGGACCACAACAAATATATTATTAAATGCATTATATCAAAAAGTCTTAAGTCTAATTTTATGAAAAAATATTATATTCTGTTTATACATGTAAAAGACCCACATGTGGTATCACTTCCTATTGAATTAAGATGCTGTGTTATAATGCAAACCCTTGCAAATCAATAAGGATGCTCTATAATGTTTATTCATGTATTTTCTTTTACGTAACTACTCCGGTTTATATATTTATGTATACTTTTCTGTTTTGAGGTACATGATATATTTATTAAAGGGAAAAAATCAATAAAGATGTAGTGAAACTTAATATTGTTATATAACTAACTAAATGCATGCAAATTATCAATTTGATATATGTTTATATAACATGCAGCAAAACTTTGATGGGTACCTCATTTTCCAAATCATTTTTCTCAATAGTGCATTTTATTTGTGCATTTTCAAAATTGTTTTATGCTTTGTGTTTCTATTTATTATGTAAAAATTGCTTCTTTTTTATATCGAGTATGTAATAATTTAATATTTAAAGAAAATCAATTAAAAATATTAATATATAGAAATACAGAAAATATTGCTATCTGAACTCATCAAAAAACATATTTTTTATTGATTTGAAAGCACATTTTTCTTTGGGATTTTTTTCTACGTCCGATAGTCCGAGGCATGGTCCATTGATCGACAGATTTGAACAATCAAAATAAACATTATTTACGCTCTTGGCTACATTCAACTAATATTAGTCAGTGAAATGGGAGGAGTCCATTCAAAGGATTCACCAATGACGTCATGGATGTATGCCAGGCCACAAAACATCGTTCGTGACTCGCCACAAGCTCCGGGAGCTTGGTTGGAAGGTTCTTATGCATTCACCTTATAGTTCGGACCTGGCACCAAGTGATTATTACTACCTGTTCCTGTCTATGGCGAATGATTTTGCTGGTGAAAAATTCGCCTCAAGAGATTTGCCAATGACGTCATGGATGTACGCCCATGAAAAAGAGAATATTAATGTATATTTAAGAATGATTTATTTCTCTCTCTGAATTAATGTTGTCGCCTCAACTGTGGGTAGGTATATTTTGAATCATAATTAACGATAGAGAAATGGTTGTTCTTGCGTAACCACAAATGAATATACTTCTTTTGTTTGGGTTTTCTTTTTCTACGTCCGATAGTTGGAGTGAGAGTATCCAATTATTGACATCAAGACACAAAACTAAATCAACATTCTTTTTCGGGCAACGTTCTACTTTCGTACACCGCATCCATGTTGTAGGACTCATGGTATATTTTTTATTTCCATTTTTATTGCTATTTTGATATATAAAAATGTGTCATTATTAAACTACGCGGGCGAAACATATTATTTATTATTACTTTATGCATGTACTCTAGCATCCTTATTCTTAGTTTATCCAATGTAATAGAATTTATAGTTAAAAATAATTTCAATGAAATTCGATGCATACATGATTTTAAAATAACGTTATGCATCAAAACAATGTCTCTCAATAATGCAAAATTTAATGGAATATTTTAAGTTACATACGAATTGATGCGTAATAAGGTAACACAAAGGAACAAATAATTCGATTAGTTAACCCTTTGGTCTTTCATCACTTAGTAGGATTTTAACAAGTTTAATGTTTAATTATGTTTTTATGCATTAACATCTTTTTATATACATTCTCTTTTTTTGTGCTATATATATTTTTTTTATGAACTATGGAATACAAAAAGTTGGGAATCTATTCCAGGAACAAAATTTATTTAAAAAATAATATACCCTTCAAATACATAGATTTATATTAGCACATAATCATAAAAATAATGTAAGGATATTTATCTGGCTTCTTCTTTTCAAAACATACATCAAGCTTTTTCAAATAAATTTGAACACAAAGGAACCATTTCTTATCTTCAAACAAAAAAAGAGTATTTTTCTTTATTTCTCTTGAGAGACAAAAAACAAGTATCTCATTTCTTTTCCAATATATATCACTCCAAAATGGAATTGAAGTTATAAGCATCCAGTGTACATATGTTACATATATTAACACATACCAAAATAAAAACCTCAGATGTCATTAAATTTGGGTTTATTCAGCCCTCATGCATTAAAGATAAATATATGTATTAGAAAAATAAATAGGGGGAATAATTTTTTAAGAAGAAACGGGCATATTATTACTATAATTATTATTTATTAACAACAATACAAATTAATAAATCACTCGTTTCTATACAAATATGTTTGTAGATGTCACTTTTTTTCATCCACTTTCAAAATTGACAGATAACTTTATTCTCTTTAATGAATCTTACAGTTGCATAACATAAAAAAATGGCGGAACTTTATAGTTTTGCTTTATTCAAAAAAATGATCGGAGCATCTCTTAAATATATATATTTTTAAATCCTATTAAGACTCTATTGAATTTAGCGTAAAATTGCATATATACAATATATATATATATAATCATATAGTTTAAAATTTATACACTAAATAAAGTCAAATCATTAACTCTCACATAAAAGTAACATCATTTCACAAAACTAAGGTAAAATGAATTGGATATTTAATAACATTAACATCATGCTTCGGAATAAATCATTTAATTTAAAAGTGGACTTTTTTGTAGAGTCGTAGTAAAAACTTTAGATGGTGAGAGGTCCTCTCGAAAAGGAGGGGAAGTACCGAAGAATGTCACTCACAAATATCCAGCTTCAATCCTCTGGAATCCTGATGGAGAGTACCATGTACCGAGCTGTTGCTGATATGAGATGGATTTTATACTTTTCTTATTAGACAATTAAATAATAGTGACGTCACAGAATAGTACTCTACTCACAGTCAAAATAATAAGACAAGTCAACATGTACAGGCCATCATTCAAAAGGGAGTCCAAAGTATTGATCGTTAGAGACAGGTGGCTGCTTTACATAAGATATGCGAGTAAAATTTGGGCAGCTGCTATGGACGAATGACTGCTGTGCAGAGGTGACCGATAACATAGGTTTGACTGTAGTTTTATTTTCAACTATCATGACGTCATGATGATAATAATATTAGATTTTTTCCGTTACATCATTGGCCTTTTATGTCTTTTCTAGTCAGTTTATTACCATTTATTAATTCAAAGTTATGATATTGGGGTATACTTTGCTTCTCCATAAAAGGGAATTGATTTTTTTTTGTGTGGCTATAGGCTCGATAGAATTGCAGCCTCCGACTGGATATAAATAAGCATTAGAGTCATAAAATTTGTCTATCGATCCTAGGATCTTATCAATGAGGTGATTTAATTATCTCGGGATTCGAACCTGGTCCCCCAACATTGAGAATTGAATAGGTCTTAATGCACACGGCTATCCATTCCTTTTAAGTTTGTTTATATTCAAAATATCAGTAGACTATCTTTTATGCAAAGTGTAAATAATGGCCTTCTCTTGATATTTTTAAAATCTGAGTGATTTGGAATATATGAAGTCAGTAAATAAGTTCTGGACCAAGCTAACAAACAGCTTCAAATATTGTTTTTTAGCATTACATGCCTTAAAAAAAATAACTCCAAAATTTTAGGTCCATTTTTTATTATTATTTGTTCAGCGACAGGGATTCAAGTGGGACTTTTTCATCATGGACTATAAAATCCATGGATGGGAAGCAGTTTAGTCTTTTCATGTATCCTTTTATTTAATTGGTAAAATTGCCGTTAACGCCCATGCTTGGTTTCTTACACTGTTAACCTGACTCTGCTAATATGCTTATTGATATACAGTCGGATGCAATTTTGTCGAACCACACAGCTAATATAAAAACATTTTATATTAAAACTCGCATTAAAACTGACTCTGATCAATCTTCAACAAATACGATAGCTTAGATATTTTACAAATGGCCTTATATACCACCAATTGTGATGAAATCTATGCTCAGCCAAATAAGACAATTATCTGGGGGAAACGTTAAAAATCCTTTAAATCAGCTCCGATAATGTTTCGTTGTCGATAAAATCTACAGGTTGGAAGCATGGTTTTGAGCTGGAAGGAAATCATTTCAACAATCCTCTTCGGTCTCCTAAAGAAAAAAGGACTCAATTCCCATAAAAGTCAGGCTATTGACTTTGCTCTGTCAACTCCAAGCCTAAATAATGAGTTGTGTGACGAAAAAAGAAATGGTAAATCCATCTATTCTTCGATCTGTGATGCTCTCAGCTGCCGCCCGATACACCACCCTCTCCCTCAAGATCCCCTCCGACACCGAGGACTCATGGGTCCATGCGGGGAACGTCATGAAAGTTTATCCATCCAAATCAAAAGAATATTTAAAAATATGCAAAAAAAAAATAATATTAAGTAGATACCCATTTGATATTTTGTTTATTGTTTACCTCTTGTTTAGATTTTTATTATAAGCTATAATGTTTATTTACTTATATATTTATTTTCTTATATAATTTTATATATCATCCAAACAATAAGAGAGGAAGAAAAAAAATCATTTTAATTAATATAAATTAATTAAATAAAAAATATCATTTTCTTATTTATTTGTTACTTCAAACAAAACTGTCTATTTCATTAATAATTGTTTTACATTATTATTATTTGTATTGTATTTTAAAAATAAGACCATTCCTGTGAAAAATAAGAATTGCATTTTATGCATTTTGGTTTATTTGGAGACATTTTAAATATAATTATAAACTGATCCTTAAACAAAATATGACGGACAACACAAACGAATCACTGCAATATATGATAAGTGACTTTGATATTACATTGTTAAGAGTTTTGCAATAACATTGATTGATGATAACTTGAAATGATTGAGTGCTCAATTGATATTTTTTATTGCGTTAGATGTGCAAAAACTTTTATAAATTGATTGAACAGAGAATACTGCTATCACATTAGAGAGCGTTTGCTTCAATAACTGATGAGGTGATAAATTGCGATAAAGAAACAATTACTTAGGAAAGACCCAAAGTATGGTCAAAAGCAGCTACATAACAGAATGTAAAAATTGCTTTTCTTCAAATTGATTGCAACTTGAAATGATAGTACCATTATCATTTTTTCATTACATCGAACAATACTTCTTAATGGGGCTGCTATTATATATAATAGTGATGTATTGTTGTGAGACTACTCGTTAATATAATATCAAATGTTAATCTGAAGGATATATGAGGTGGTTTAGCAATAAAGCAATTCTCAATTAAAATAGTGAAAATGAGGGAAAACGCATTTTTAAGTTTTTACTTCACAAAAAGACGGCTCAATATTTCCGAAGCATTTAAGACCAGTTGCGCACGTTTTAATCCATGAATATCATTTTATATTTCGATAAGTTAGAAAGATTTACTTTCTATTGGACTTATTTGTTATAGGATTCAATTCCATAATAAACCCTCCGATATAATCCCTCAAAGATAATCCCTTTTTCATAGCCTTAAGAGATTCATTCCTTAGTAGTTATCAATTATAATACCTATTAGGTTGTTCCAAAAAAATGAGGTAGGTTTAGCTATCTCGAAAAGTTCACATGCTATCACAAAAATTTCAACGGTAGCGTTCTTATTGCATATTTTTGCAATAAGTATGGCGCCACTCAGGATAGTAGAAGGTACTATGTTATATAAGGTGAGTAATCGCGTCATTTCTATCATTCATTCTACTCGCCCCTGAAAATGGAGACACCCGACTTTCGCTCCTACTTCTTGATCCGGATCAAGCTCACCAGGACAGTCAACGAGATCCACGGGGACCTGCTCTCTACCATCCCTGACTCCTGCCCTGGCCTCTCCACCCTCCAGAGATGGCACACTGAGTTCGATAAGGGTGCTTTTGCCCTGGAGAAGAAGACCCGTCCTGGACGTCCCCGGGAGACAAGGACAGAGGAGAATGTGGCCCGTGTGAAGCGCCTGGTCGAGGATAACCCCGGATGACCACTCGACAAGTTGCTGAAGAGGTGTCCTCCTCAGCGTGCTCGTCCCTCACCAGCTCTCTGAAGCCAACAAGACGCAGCGATTGAAGTGCTGTCAGGACCTCCTGAAGCTGTTCGAGGACCACGGGGAGGACTTTCTGGGTCTCATCTGTTAGTCCAGGACGAGTCCTGGTTCTACTGGGATTCGGCGGAGCGGAGGCAAGTCTGGCGGAGCCCACGGGGGCCCGGTTCTCGACCCCCCGTGTGAAACAGACAGCATGAGGAAGACGATGATTCTGATGGGGTTCACTTGCAAGCCGAGGCAGGTATCGATCACTGCACTACCTGCCGGGACCACAGCCGACCGGAACACCATGATACAGTACCTGAGGACGACTGGAAGCACTTTCTCAGCCTGAAAAAGGACAAGATCTGGCTGAAAGATTGTCTCCTCATGTGGGACAATGCACTTCCCCACACTGCCACCGATACCAGGGAGTTCCTGACCCGGAGGGACGTGGAACCGGTGAAACATCACCCTATTCACTCTACCTGAACCTGTGTGACAGATTCTTGTTTCGGAAGTTGAAGCACCTGCTCCGGGAGGACGTCTTTGGGGGCCATGAGGAGGCAACACTCGCCGTTCAGCGGGCGATGAGGAGGGTCAGTGAAGACGAGCTCTACGACCAACTCAGGAAGCTCCGGGGACACTGCCACGACGCCATTGCAGTCGGAGGGGATTATGTGTACTGATTGAGAAGTTTTTTTGTTGATCTGGTGAAAATTTTGAGTTTTAATTGGTCGACCTCATTATTTAAGGAACAACCTAATATTTAGCAATTATCGGAAACTGTATTCAACTAATCGAAATAATTTACAAATACAAACGAAGGAGAATTTTACTAAATATATAATAATGATGGTAACTCATTTTCACAAGAATCCATTTAAACATGGATTCTTGCTGGATCACCACATATTACTTTAAAAATTAAAAGTAGATCAAACACTTTTTAGGAAGTGATTGTTAATAGAAGAGGAACGTGAATCACCAAGAAGTAGTAGGTTATTTATGAAATGAAGTATCACTTCAATATCGAATGTTGAGGATTGAACCCATCAGCTCGAAGCTAAGAACTCTACCCTCTGAAACATAGAACACACTCATTATACTTTCGAAAAGGGAAAAAACTTTCTAAATCTTTATATCTCTATGGGTTGACCTCATAGAGATATAAAGATATAGAAAGCTCTTTCCTTTCAATAACATAGAAATATCATTCAGCTGTCGCCATTGCCCAATGTAAACAAAGTAATTTGACCTACGTCATCGTAAGCTGATCATAGAGATAGAAATATTTGTTTATATTGGACACAATGACGTATTTCTCTGAAGAATCCAATAAGTCCTCTATGTCTTTATATCTCTATGGCTACAACATACTAATAAATAAATATCTTAATTCCATGACACCAGCTCAAAGTAATTGAAGACTCTTGTTTTGCATAACCCTTCACTCTTATGAGTAAATTAGAAGCTGTTGCAATCCTTGAATATATTTTTTCTTTAAACAAACAAACCCTTGAAATTGAATTTGTTTAAATACTATTAATATTCCTCTATGTAGAGTACTTTTTTATTAGTGTAATACTATTTCTAAGGAACTAAACCTTATTTTCTGCGTAAATTAAATATAGACAATCTCCTTGATAGGCCCGCTTAATATATTTTTCTCATACATACAGATCAAATAACAAATAAGAGGCTTATCTAATATATTGAGTGTAATTTATTTCTCCCATTCGTAGAACTACATCCTCATCTTTTAAGAATATATACTCGTATATACCATCTAAGAGGTAATGTTTGAACTACTGTATGTGAGTTCCTTTCATCAATAAGGTGATCCATGTTTCCTTCTTTTAATCCCAAATCCAACTATCGTGGATTTAATCTTTCATAAATTTGAACCATCTCAGGCATTCCTGTGATACCTAATTATATTGTATCATTAAAAGCGCAAAGAACCAGAGATTTGTTATTGTAAGGAGCAAATCAAGTTTGTTTGTTTAGCTCCTAGATTGGACCCACCTCACTGGAACTTAATCCGGTATCAGCCGGTAGTGATACTCTCTAGGAGCTATCTTTATTAATATATAGTAATTCAGATATTTTTAAGCATTTAAACGATTTAAAAATGAAATCCTCGAGAGATAAACGTTGCTCTCCGATCTCTCCTCAAGTGCCATCATTTTTTGTCTTAATGGCGGACAACCAAAAATGAGATGATACGGAGTTTCTTTTTCTTCGCAGAGTCGGCAGATTGGAGTTTAAAACATCAAGTTAATACGTACGTTAATATGGGGAGAGACATGAGGCTTAATTTCTCCTCGGAGCTTCAGGATGGATTGTTCCAATTATCACCTCTTAATCCAGACGAAAAGGAACCCATAAATCCGATCATGGAACAAGAAATTTGGACTTTATAAACAATTACAAAAAGAAATATAAATCTCCTGGTCCTTCGGGCCTTCCATTCGAGTTTTATTAATCCTTTGCTCCACAACTTGCACCTGTCTTGCGTCTAGTATTCAAAGAGATTTTCTAATGTGGCTCAGTTCCTTCCTTCTTGAATGAAGGCTTCATAAAATTAATTCATAAAAAGGGAAAAGGCCAACATATAATCACAAGCTTCAGGCCAATCGCATTACTCAATACCTCTTTTAAAACCCTTACAGGTATATTGAACAAGAGGCTCATGCACTATGTCCCAGCGATTATAAACAAATCTCAGAAAGGCTTCATGAAGGGTAAAATGGCTAACGATATCCCGCGTAACATACAGGACGCAATTACTGTCTCAAAAAAAGAAGGTTTGGATTTCTCAGTAGTGCTGGTTGATTTTCAAAATGCATTTGACTCAATATCTCATAAATTTATTGTAAGTCAGCTTGATAATAGCAATATCCCAAAGGATTTGACACATAAAATTGCTTCAACTCTGAGGCAAGCCTCTTGTAAAATCGACATACCTGGTCAAACCCCAAGCTTCAGTATTGAAAAAGGAGTCCGGTAAGGGGACATTCTCGCGCCAACTTTATTCATTCTAGTCATCAATGTACTGCGTGAAGAAATTATTTCAAATAAAAACATCATAGGACTACACACAGGAAAAAATGACCTTAAATGTCAACTTTATGCAGATGACCTGACTTTATTCTTAACAGGGAGAACAACAGTTAAACAAAAATCAATCAATGAGCTCTTTAGGGTTCTTGAAGTCTTTCGAAGCCGTTCCGGGCTCTCCATAAATGTAAGTAAAACCGTAGTCGTCTCATCTATAGCATCCTTTCTGGAACCATTGTTCCCGGAATTGAAATTCCAGAGATCGGCTCGTCTTCTGAGTATCCACATCGCCCTTAAGGAAAACGAAACCGTCCTAGAAAACGAAAAAAACATCATTAATAGCATTGAAAAGGCGGTTTCCTTTTATAAAAAACTGAATCTTAATCTTTTGGACAAAATAACGAATGGAATAAAAGGATTATTCCGCGAGTAGTTCACTTACTCAGATATGTCCCTTACTCGGCTCTTGTCAAATCCTCAGTTGACAACATACGAAGAAGTTTCCTATGGAACTCAAAGCGACCATACATATCGGACATCAGACTTCACACTCGAGTTCACGATTGGGGGTTGGGCCTCGTTTATCTCGAATCATTTTGGAAGTCCTTGAACTTTTCTTGGCTGAGGAGACTGAGGACGAGGGAAGAATTCTGGGCTGTTAATATTAAAACAAAATTTGCAGTTAAAACAAATTGTCTGTTCGAACAACGAATCTTTATGGGCCCCGATGAACTATTTAGAATTGTGAAGAGCATTGATGTGTCATGGGCCAATATGGTATTATCATGGGAGTCCACAATGAGTGGGGTCTTCGATTTATTGAAGGAGCATGAACCACTGAACTGTAATAAAATCAATGGTACTGAGGAATTTTTCAACTATGATAATCTCACATCAAGAGGTCAAGTCCCGCAACTACGGGGAAAATATAGCCCACAAACTTCTTTACTGGCGTCGAGAATTTTACAAAAAGATTCACATTCCGTCTCCCTCTATGGCCCATTTACACCCTTTTATATTGCACTGGAGGCACTCCGCGAAATTGAATTGGAAAATAGGATAAATGTTTACCTGATGGCACATGACGCCAGGTCCCTTGTGAAAAAGAGAATGGTACGACTCGCTGTAGAGGACCAGGGTCTTTTCGACTATGGATGGAAGACAGTAATGAAAAATCCATTTACCAATTGTAGTCAAAAATGAGTGAGGTATCGGCTTGCTACGTCAAGCCTTTTCACAAACAAATCGAAGGAAAAAGTTGAGGAACAGCTCTGCTCTTTTTGCAATGACAACACGGAGACCTCGGAGCATCTTTTCTACGAGTGCAGCGCGGTGATGTCCATTAGGAAAATAGTGGAACTTTTGTTGCTGGGGGAGTTTGGTCTTTTCCTGAAGAAGAAAGATTGGCTGCTTGCAGTTCATCCGGAGAGTAATTGCGCTTTCCAGGCAGACGCCGTCCTCACCAAAGTCATCTATATGATTTACGCTGAGAGAAGCAGGAACCGCCCCATCCCCACGCATATGGCTTCAATCATTTTCAGAGAGGTGGAAGCCCTTGTCCAAGTCCGCGTTCCAAAGTGAGCTTTATCTTACTACTTTTTATTTGTTTACATTATTCCCCTCCTCCCCTCCCCTTCTTAATCAAATCAACTTGATCATCTCTTTTAAAGCCTTATCCGACCTTTTTCCGGTCGTTTTTTTAAATATCTATTATTGATATTAACATTGTTAGAATCAATTTGACTCCAGTTTTAAGAATTTCCTGTTTTTTATATTAACTGTCTAATATCTTTTTATAATATTACTGCACTTACCTGTTTTATTAATTTATTAATACCCCCACCATTATTTTATTGTTAACTCCTTTCTCACTCGTATATAACATCATTGTAATTGAATATTTTTTGAAGAGTGTCGTGAAATACATTTAAAAAAAGTTAATACGTACTTTTTTAATTTAAAAAAATGATTTTTTCAATGAAAGGAAGCTTTCAACTATGATTTTATCAACATAATTTAAGAATTATTAGTTTTATTTTAATTACTCAGCTACTCTTGCTATTTTTTAAATCATTTGAAAAATGGTTCTTTAAGACGATATTGTTAGGTCTCTATTCATTTAGTTGCTTTTGTTATTAGTGGCCTATCATTGATCGCAGAGCCGCTCTATTTTTTCAAGTACATATTTGCTTTATTCAAGAGACACTTTATTAGATCAGGAAACAAAACTCACAGGAACAAAGAAATGTTACAGCATACGAATTACCATATCAAATAAAAAGACAAAAATAAAGTTTACACAAAGCCTAAAGCGATAACAAATAAAAAGCAAATTAGCATCCATATCTTTTTTGGTTTGTTTGAAGGTAAGATCAAAGTTGTATAAATACATATATTAAGGATAAAAGAATAGAATTTGGGAGTACATATATTTGTCATCAAGAGACTTGAGGTTAAACCCACAAGTACTTGTCATTTTAACTGGGCACAATTCTTTTAAACTTTCAATTTCTTCTTATTAAATGTTTGAGTATTTTATCTGTTGCCCGTGACAAGATAAGGTAAATCGAACCAATTGACCTGTTTGATTTCATCTATAAATAATCGAATTTGGAATATTAATTGAAAGATACGAAAGTGGTTGATATTAAAAAGATGGCTGGCATAACTTCCAATGAAATTAGTATTTGTTGGCCTTTTTTGTAATCCCATCAACTCAAAATAAATACTTCAAAAGCATACTTTTAAGGAATGAAATTCAAGTTGAAGATAAGAATAACGGGACCAATACTCCGGTGTTTAAATAAGCAAACTACTTCAAGAGATACAGAACAGGACACTGTTTGAAAGTACATGAGAAATTCTATTGAAAAATATCCAAAGTCTTTGCAAGGTGTTTTGACGAAAATGATGCCCATGGACACTATAAATCTAGAGTGTGATTCTTTTTTATCGTATATATTTTTAACAAAGCTCATATTCGAGGCATCCAAGATCTAGGAAATGTTATTCCTTTAGCTACTCATTTCAAATCCGTTCGGCTTATTCTTTGTAATTCAATGCACCAGATATCCCAGATATTACCGTGGATAAATATTGATATTTACCTCCGCCGAAGGAGGTATTGTTTTCACTGGCGTTGATTTGTTGGTTGGTTGGTTATTGGTTTGTTGGTTGGTTTGTTTGTTTGTCAGCAGGATAACTCAAAAAGTAAGGAACGGATTCCGATGAAACTTTGTGGAGTTGTTGGAAATGCAAAAGGAACAAGTGATTAAATTTTGGCATTTCTGAGTGCTTCTTTAAGATGCAAAATGAGCTAAATATTAATAAATATTTCAAGTTAGCCTACTCTGCCAATAGATGTCGCTGTGCTATGAAATCGGGTGCCGGGAGCGTCTTCCTCTCGGAATTTCCGTCGAGGGGAACCCTCCCCTGTCCTCTACGCCGCCCCAGTCGTGAAAAAATCCGCCTCGGAAGGCTCATAAGGACCCCGTAAAGGCGGAGGTTTGCACTCTCTGAGTGTATATATGCCTCTAGTTATTGTGTTATTTAAATGGAAATATAATTTTACGTAATAAAATATTGATTAGGGTTTCCCATAAAAATATATTAAAAGCAATTTCTTTAAAATATTTTATTATTTTAAAGAAATGCTTTTAATATATTTTTAAGCAATTTTGTACGACAGCTTTGAGAAAAATGTCGATTTGTGACGTTTTTAGAAAAGAGAAAATTGATTTTTTAATAATATTTGGACCGTAAAAGAAAATATGGCCTCAAGTTTTGTGTTTATTAAAATCAGTTCCCATCATTATCTATAAAAATGCAGAACTAGAAGTAAATGCTGACCGTTATTCAGTCTACGGATTTGTTAACTCCTTTGAACTCAAGTGGAAATTTGTTTTCGTTTGTTATATATATTTCAACTTTTTATAGTTTGTGTGACACTTTGACTTTTTGGGGCTTAGTATTTTTAAATATTCACCTCATTTTTTTATTTTTTAGACTATTTGATAGCCTGTTAAATCATAAGAATAGTGGTCATGAAAAAAAGATCAAATTAACTATTAATATCTCAGATTATCTAACCCATGTTAATTTCAATTTTTCATACTTGAGTACCACATATGGCTTTTATTGTTCAATACATATGTACTCATTTGAAAGCCATTTTAATTTGACTGTCGTTAAAAGCAAAGATAAAAAAGGTTGTAAAACTTTCTATATATATATATATATATAGTAAAGAAAAAACTAAATTTTGCAACTAGAGGTTGAGCCCTTTTATTCAAAAAGTATTCACGAATATTCTTAAGATATATGATTGAATGATGAAGGTTTGTACATTATTCCAGAAAAAAATCTCGAACCTAAAAGATTCCATTTAAAAGTTTGAACTGAGGAAAACTTTAAGTGATTGAATATTATATTTGAGCCTTTATAGTTTGATTTCAAATATCTTCGAATCACACTTGTACGTTTTATTAACATTGAGAATACTAAATTTCTTTTCAATGCAGGGAACGTTTCATGGGTACATTTTAATGAATTTGAATTACCAAAATATTAAATATTATTTGTTTGAAGTAGATTGTTAAATGCATTTTTAGCACAACGTAGAAAGAAAACGACTAATGCATCATTTAAAGTCCTTGTTGACATTTTTAAGTTTGAAAAGAGTTATTCAGTTGTAAACTTTCTTAAAAATTTGAAGTGAAAACACCTTAATACCTATTTACATGCAAAAAGGATGACATTAATAAGGTTTTACTGTAGGAATGTCCTATTTATTAGAGGTGTAACTTTACATTTGAAAAGAACATAGTTATCTCCGCCGAAGTAGGTATTGTTTTCACTGGCGTAGGTTTGTTAGTTTGTGGGTGGTTTGTTTGTCAGCAGGATAACTCAAAAAGTACGGAACGGATTGGATGAAACTTTGTGGAGTTGTTGAAGTGCCAAAAGGAACATGTGATTAAATTTTGGCATCTCTGAGTGCAGAATTAAGATGCAAAATGAGCTAAATACTAATAAATATTTCAAGTTAGCCTACTCTGCCAATAGATGTCGCTGTGCTGTGCTCTAAAGAGGAGAGCACAGCACAAGCACGACATCTATTGGCACATTACAAAAAGACCAAGTGATTCATTTGGTGGGGATACGGCGGGGTTGTACTCTCTGAGTCCTCAGTTTGAGTCTTATTAATAGGACAAGATGTTAGTGCGTATATATATATATATCATATATATTTCTATATATATATATATATATGTGTGTGTGTTTTTATCAAAGATAAGATTAGAGGAAACCCCGACTAACAATGCACACACAAAAAAAACGATATTGCCAATTATCCTGAGCATTAAGGCTTCCAAGCACTCATCCCACTATTATTGGACATAATGCTCAATGACCATAAAAAAAATTGAAAGGGCATTTTGCATTGTAGTATATCATAGTAGGGTTGGGTTTTTGTGTTGCAAAAACCAATATCATCGGATTTAATATATTTTTACAACTGTGTTTGATAAAGTAGCTGAACATAATGTACGTAACAGACTGATTAAAATAATGAGGATCAATTTTTGTGTTGACAACTGATGAAAAAAGAAGAAAAGGAAGGTGTTATCCCTTGAGGAGCCAAAGAGTTAAGGAATAGGACAAAGAGGAGAAATGATTAATAGCAAGGACATCTGGAGCTTAACCTTGGTGCTTACAGATTCTATGAACAGTGTTTTGGCCGTGAAAAAGAGAGGGGGGTAAAGAAGAGGGAGGGAAGGAAAGAGAGAGAGAAAGAGGAGGAAAGAGAGTAAGAAAGAAAAAGTTTATCTTTCCTTCCCTCCCTCTCTTCACCCCTCTCTTTTTCACGGCCAAAACTCAGTCATAGAATCTGTAAGCACCAAGGCTAAGCTCTAGATTTCCATTCCTAATAGTCGTTCTCTTGAGTGACCATTATAAGGGTTGACTGAATACCGAGGTTTACTGTAGGTTTTTCAAATTAGTTGGAGGTCTAGTTCTATGTTTGCATTCATTGTTTCATTTAGTTACAGGAATATAGATTTTAGATAAAAAGAAAACTGTTACAGTATAGAAACGCATTATTTTCACTGTTAATATGGAATGTCTGCATTATTTACTTATTAATTTATTTACGCTTTAAGCTCTAGTTTATATCTTCACTTTCAGTGAGTCAATCATTGGTTTTAAATGATATGTCATTAGGAATGGAAATCTGGAGCTTAGTCTTGGTGCTTACAGATTTCACTGACTGGTTTGGCCGTGAAAAGGAGAGAGGGATAAAGAGAGGGATAGAAGGAAAGAGAGATAAGTTTCTCTCTCACTTTTTCTCTCTCCCTCTCTCTTTCCTTCTGTCCCTCTCTTTACCCTCTCTCTTTTTCACGGCCAAAAACAGTCAGTGAATCTGTAAGCACCAAGGCTAAGCTCCAGATTTCCATTCCATTTGATTTTAGTCATTTTAAGGGACGCTTTAGATAAAGCTTAAGTATGGCGGTGACGTCACTGGAAGGTTATTGCTGGATTATTTATTTTCTATTCCCAAGACAACTTAGTTTTTATCATCACCAAGTCGGGCAACCATAGTAATTGAATTTGTATTCAAGTGGCTTTTAAAGTGGACTGTTTTTTTGCTCCCTGAGGAGTAGCAAGTTATTAAATATAGCAAAAATAATAGTATATTTTGACAATATTTCTTTATAATTTATATTCAAGCATATAACGAACGTACTTATCTTACTTCATAACAATATCTTCAATAAATATTTTATGGCATTTGAGTAAACACAAAACTAGGATCTATTTTTATATACAGTGAGTACTATTATATTTTAGGATTTATTGTTTAGTGTCGTTAATCCTTTTATCCACAAAAAATCGAGGTCCCTCTATCTTCATTTAATCCTTTTT
>CP045904.1:7611650-7640179 GCA_013387185.1 Caligus rogercresseyi | reverse complement strand
GAACGCTGACGGAACGCTATTTTTTTAACGCTGAACACAAAAAGCTGAACGCTCACAAGCCTGATTTTCTATAACTTTGTTAATCTTACCAAAGGAAGAAAAACGTTGCTGTTTTTTTGAGGACAATAACCTCTGAATAAGAACAAATTCCTCCGAATATAAGTATCTATGGACCAAATGGCCGACATAATTATTTCCGTTTAGCCATCACAGATTCATCGGGGGATCTGAACGACAAAACCTTTATTGTTGTTAAGGTAGATTTTTGGTCAAATGGCTGAGCGAATTTCCTAAGCTCGGAGTACCAGTTGTTAGTTCAAGACACGCCAATCATTTTGTGCACCGTGCTCATGGTAATTTTGAGTGCTCAGACCCAAGCTAATCGTATGAATACGGGAGAACGGTTTCTCTTGATTATATGTGAAGATATAATTATATTAAATTTTTACACATCATTGATAATAAAAAGCGGAACGTATACTTATGAAAACACAACAAAACCTCATCAGATATAAAAATTATGTTTCTACCGATATTTTATTAGTTATATAAAACTGTGTACCATAATATTTTTCTAATATTCATCAACACCTCTTGAAATATTGTTGAAATAGGTAAGTGGTGTTTTTAATTTTAATAGCCTTTACTTTGGCTCCCCTGCTTCATAAAAAAAATCTTATTATTTTCGTTCAATTTGAATGTTGTGGCAGACAAGTACCTATACTATTAATACCAATGGAAGTGAGGAGATCTTAATCATGGAAAACGAGTGGACCAACTTCAATGAATGATAGTCCTATAGAACCTTCTACATCAACTTCTATTTCTTCAAAGAAGACGGATTCATTTACAAACGAAAAAGAAAACAAGGAAAATCATTAGTTTAGAATTTTTATAAGCGATCAGTATCTGGAGACAAGCAATATGCCATTATTGTTCAAAAGCTATAAATTAAGTGGAGGCTCTACTTCAAACCATGACAAACCATATTCGATCCCATCATCCCGAAAAATGGATAAAGTTATTGCAACTCAGCCTTCGATGACAACGTTCCTCCAGCAGCCTAGAATGAAACATTCTAAAAGAAGGAAGGAAGACCTGGATCGAAAATTATTAATATGATTTTGAAAGACTTGAAGCCAGTCTATATGGTTGATTGCAAAGGATTCCGAGACTTCATTCAATCATTAGATCCTTATTATGACATTCCATCAAGAAAACGATAATGAATACGCTATTGCCAAAAGTATTTCAGAAGATCGGGATGAAGTCACATCAGAAATCTTGAATGCCGAATCAGTTTCTCTCACGTCCGACTTATGGACAAGTAAAGTGAACACCCATGCTTACATTAGTCTAACTGCTCATTATATATTATCACCCAACAACAACATATTCCCATTCTGAAGCAGAAATGTATCGCATGTTCTTCGTTTATGGAAGCACATACTAGCCATCAATATTTCCAACTTTCTTCGGAATACTATTCTTGAGCATAACATCCAAGATAAGGTTATTAGTATAACCACGGATAATGCAGGGAATATGCGAAATTCCATTTTAACTTTACCTTTTGACGTGGATCACATTGGATGCTATGCTCACAAACTAAATCTGGCTGTCTGTGACGCTATAAAAAAGGTTCGGAGCTCAAGGACCTCCGTTCTAAATTATCTAACATTGTTCGTATGACAAAGAAGTCTCTACCTCTAAAGCTCGAGTTTCAGAGGGCACAAGAATGTGTTGGACAACGACCGCCTCTCAAATCCTTAAGCAAGACGTGCCACTAGATGGAATTCTCTATACCTCATGATGGAAAGGATATTAGATCAAAAAGCTGCTGTGATTATGTTCCTAAGTAACATCAAAGATAAAAGAATATATATATATTTCCTCGAAAGAATGGTCAGATTTAGAAGACATCGTAAAATCACTAGCCATTGCTTATTTCGTCACTCAAGAACTCTGTGAAGAAAAGAATGTGTCATCCTCCAAAATGATTCCCATGACAAAACAAATGTTAAGGCTTACAGCAACATTGTAAATAGGAGCCAATTCTCTAACCTCAGTGCTGGATATAATTTATCTTTTGCCCTATTAGATGAGCTGAATCATCGATTTTCTGATATAGAAGAAGTATCCGTCCTTGCCAAATCTTCTATCCTTGATCCAAGGTTTCAAAAGAGGGGATTTAGAGACAGCACAATCGCAGATATTACGATTCAAAAACTAAAGGAGGAGCTGCTTTCGTCGCATCAGTCCTCACATGATATTCAAATCGACAATGAAGAATTGGAGCGAATCCCTTCCAGTGCCAATGTCAACTGTATTTGGGGTGATTTCTTCGAAGAAGCGAATAAAAGTGTCTCATCTAACGATCGCAATCGAGCTACCGCAGAAAATGAATTAAATCTCTATTTAACAGAACAGCCAGTCAACAAATATGTAATGCCTCTTTTATGGTGGCATTCAAATCGAATGAAATATCCACTTCTTTCAAAGTTAGCTTTTAAGTATTTAAGTGTCCAAGCAACAAGTGTCAGTTCGGAGAGACTATTCTCAACAGCTGGTCAAATTTTGAATGACCGAAGGAATAGACTCTCCGAATCCAATGCTGAAAAATGATAATTCTTCACAATAACCTTCGATGTGAAAACAATCATCTAGAAGGTGAAGAAGATACTGATAATAATGTATAGCGTATAAGTTATATCAATGATACTGATCGTTTATAAAAATTCCGATAAATATGTTTTTTTTATCCTTAATAAACAAATTTAAAAATGATATCTAATGTTAGTTATGTTTTTATGTATGTATATTATTTTTATAAAGGAATATATATTTGAGTTAATACTGAGTCCTTCTTGAATATTCTTTTGTTAAAAAAATAAAAAAGTACAAAAATCACTTTACAATACAACGGTGTACGTCAATTATGGAATCTGTTTTGTTTTCGGAATGTTGTGTTCCTATTCTAATTTAATTCTATACTTTGTTATACTAATTTTCATACCCCAAATTTTAGTCTCCCTATTCTCCCTTTTACGAAAACTTTTAATCTAATATAACATTTTTATAATATCTACCCTCTAAATTTGGACGTCGAATTTTAGGATTCTAAATAAGAGTTGAATCTAAAGATAATTATGTTACATAATGAAGTTATACCGCATGAATCAATTGATGCCTTTGAGTTTTTATTGTAAAATGTACAAATTATTTTGATATTTATGCAAAACTTAACACACAATTTGTAAAAGTTAAGAAAAAGTTTTGGGCAATAATTAATTACGGAAAGTTATAACCGAAATATCACAAAACCTATTTCATATCAAAGGCAGAAATAAGTTATGCATTAAATTTAGGTTTAGGGACTATTTGTCCCTAAATAAGTCTACAAATTAAACTATTTTTGCTCTAAATATTGATGATTATTTGTTGATAGTTTGACTTTAAATAACTCGATTAGGATATTTCTTTTTCATTCATTTCTTTACTCTAATGGGTGCAATTTTTCTCACCCTTTTTCAACTCTTACTCTGTTATGTAAATTCGAAGTGAGATGATCATAACTATTTCAATATATTTTCTACTACACTATGCTCACGAAAACTGCAGTAAAATATGGCGTGCGATTAGAGGCCATTCAATTATAGGAAGAAATAACTCAAATAATGATTTTTGTTTTACATTGAAGGTATTGTCTGGATAGCACACAATAATGTTTTCTTGTTCAAAACTTTAGTCTTCTGTTGTTGCAACTCGTAAAGCCACTCCACAAAGTTTCCAACAACTCGAGCTGCACAACGTGACTTGCACAGATCGAATCCTTTGAGCAGTCCCTCTTCCCGATGCTAGTGAAGGTCATCTTGACATTTAGGATATTGAATCGATTAAAAATGGCCTGAAGAAAATGGGCCGTACCCATACACTCATGGAATATATAGAATTCCAAACCACTTATGCACAAGATCGGCTTGGGAGAACTTTTTCAGTCAGCTAGTGAGTTACTTTGATCGGCTTTCTTTATTTGAGATAGATATATTCAATTGGACATCAAAGAGGCCCTCAGTGTAAAAGTGCTGGTTCACAGTGTGTCTATCACATATTGAAGTTCGCACTAATAAACCGGCCTCTGTAGCTCTCTGATAGAACTGTAAGTAATACTTACAGTTTTATCTAATTCGTGTTAAAACACGGTCTCAGACCGATTTTCTTTTTCGGTCAGGTCTGAAGTGATTTTTTTAAGACAGATATAGACCGAAATTCGGTCTAATCTTCGGTCTTAGACCTCAAACCGAATTTTATTCGGTCTAGACCGTGGTTAAAATTCATTCGGTCCAGACCGTAGACCGATATTTTATTGATGAAAAAAAATGCCGTAATATTTTTATAATATTCAACAAAACCTATTGAAAAAAGGTAGGTTGGATCCTTAATTTTAAGAGCATTTTACTTTGTCGCCTGTGCCATGTTAAACAATGCCATATTTTTATGATTATATCATCAGTTCAATTTTAATAAAATGCAGACGAATTATCATGCCTAATACTAATGGAAATGAGTTTGTGATCCTGATAATTGTCGACGAAGGATAAACTACGATGGATAAAATACAGAGGTTTTTTCTAATATATTAATACATATTGATTATTTGTATACATTTTAAAATGGAAAAATATACAAGTAGTATTTACTAAAGAGTCTAAAAGGGAGTTCTTTAGTATTTACTATTGTTTCTTTTATTTTTAAGACATAATTATGTTAAATTTATTCACATGCTTTCAAAATAAAAAAGCGGAACATGTAATTATTAAAATACAAAACCTTAGATAGATCTATGTAAAAAAAAAGAAATGGACCGATTTAGACCGAAATATAAAATTGGACCGAAACAGACCGAAATATAAAGTCAGACCGAAACAGACCGAAGTACAAAATCAGACCGAAACATATCGGTCCAAATGTGAGACCGGTCAATAGACCGATTTAGACCGATCTTAATTTGTATTTTTTTACTTTAGACCGGTCTAGTACTTTCGGACCGAAACTCAACACTAATAGATACATAGATAGAACTTCTCCAGTGACGTCAAGAGTAGTCACAGCTACATGTTTTTGTTTGCCCAGATCTTATTATACAGACCTTGCTTAATAATGCGGTTTTAGAGCATTGAATGGACTTATATCTTGTGCATGTTGAGCGCCATCTTGTTAACTCTGATATGATTCGATTACATATTATATATTTGTTTTATTCTTAAAAATAAATACTGTGCTCCACTTCATTCTCTTGGGGATTTTTGGACACCATGTACATAATCAAAACCACGTAGGCCTAAGGATTACTTGCCGACCTATTTAACTCTGGATGCACTCATAAAAACTGATGAGAGGAGAGGAGAGCAATGTCGGAGTCAGCAGCGGATTAAATGAAGAAAAGGAAACAATTTTATCCCAGCAATAGTCTAAATACTTTTAGTACATCAAAAGAAAAGTAAGAACAACAAAAACAACAGTGTTTCAAAATGTAAAACTATTCAAAAAAGTTCTAAGGAATAAATATATACTTGTATGGTATTTATTGTAAGATTTCCTTTCTTCTATTCCCTCGATTTCTTATACAATATAAATCAATTTGTTAACGACTATGCATAGCCGCCATTTAACTACATGACTGACGTCATCAACTTGGTATTTTTTAGCTCGTACTGATAAATGTTTGAGCCAATTATTGTATAATTTTTTTTTTGTTTACTCGAACTGATTTTCATTTAGAATAGAATGTCTGAGTTACAGAAAATTTGTCTTGTGCAGTCTGCCGTGGGCGATAAAGCCTTCGACGACAAGTTTCTTCAATATCTGTCAATAAGATGTAACACAAGTTTGATATTGTTGATGAAAGTTTTTAACGCCGCTTGACATCATATGTGCATATGAGTGTATGTGTTCCTACCCACTTAAGTCGTTGGCAACCGTGATGGCCATAATGCCAAATCTAATTCAATGCTTTAAATTTAAAACATTTCAGGACGCATAATGCCTATCCATCTCTGTCGACTCTATATTTATTTTATTTAACACAAAGTTATTTCATTGCAACAATACTTTCAATATAAAAAGGGATAATACACATTTGTTTCAACATACATTTCAGAAATATGTAAATGCTTTAAGCCTTACCTCAGCTCTACTTATATGAATTGATATTGGAAACATTTAAGACTATTGGATAATGCTCAATAATCCATAAAAGGAAAAGGAAAATCGATCCAAGTTACGAAAGTTAATTTTATCATTTACAATAATACCATGCAAGTACACACAACAAAAACAAATGAATGAAAACAAATATATATATATATATATATATGTACAATATTTATATATATATATATTTATAACCGAATAAACCTGGCTTTCACTACGCTCTGGAAAGTAAGGGGTAAATATTATCTAATTCACATTAATTGAATAAAAAACAAACACATCAACAGTGTACATAGTAAACAACACACATTTTAAAAAATGAGCAAAAAATATATATATGTAAAAGAACGAATAACGTGCAATGAATATTAGGTATTTAAGGAAAATTATTGGAAGGATTGAATTCGAATACGAAAACATAATAAATATCAAGGAGTAATAGTGAATTTCCCTGCATTGGTTTGCTCAGGAATGGAACTAAACCTACCCGTTAAAATATATAAGTTTTTGAAATTTGTTTTGTATGTTATATGCGTAGATGTATTTGCCATTCCATGGAACTGTAACTTTATTGCTTAATTCGTCTTCTACAAAATGTCATAGCGTAGCTGAGAAATGCGTAGTTGAGATCTGTATTTATCGTCACGGACCACTGAGAAGCGTCTATAAGGTTTCAGGAGTTGAAGGCAATGGATTTTATTGCGTCATAAACTCTTAAGACTTCTTAAACGAAATTATCTCAAGTTTATTTACCAAAAAATACAAGTTGTAAGTATTGAACCTTTCAACGACAAAAACAAAAAGAATACCTTCATCTGCAAGTTGTACAAAAAGAGCGAACACGAAATAACTTTATGCAGTCAAAAATACATTATTTTATATCTCTTATCACTAAGGAAAGGAAGCAATTGAAGCTGTAATGGAGTAGTAGTTAACAACAAACTAATCTCAATACCAACTCCCCCAAATATAAAAGCCTATAATCAAGTACAGATATATGTGCGGGCTCTTCCACATAGTATAATACAAAATGCTAATAGTGGCTGCTGATGAATCCCCAGGATACTAAATCAACGCCCTGATAACTCACTCAATTCTTTATACAATTATGATTACATATATATTGAGTAGTACAAATAGACAATAGACTATGATAGGAGAATGCTACGAAAGATGCATTGATCAAGAAAAAGGATCTGACTCATCAAAACAAAGAGGATATAAATCATAGGATGCAAGTGGTCTCATAGGAGAACATACATGCATCTGCACTTTGGTTTGTTCCTAGGCTCTATGCACCAAACATCAATGCTCTTTATTCACCCCATGAAACGAATATATCATGAAACAACCTGAAAATGAAATTTATACTAAATTTGTCATCAAAGGTTGAGGGTTGTCTTTAAAATATGAGGATTTCCTAAATCATAATAGTTTAAAAGCTTTCCATAATAGGATGATGACAACAACGAGTTGCCTTATTGAGTATTTCCTCAATATTCTTCCCTTGAGCTTTTCTCCCAGCCCATAAGCCTAGTAGTCTTATACTTTCAGATTCTCGGAAGCTTGGCCAACCTTTCACAATCAATCCATTGTATTTGCTGATAAAATGTGTTTTTGTTTAATTGATTTTTAAGCCGAAGGTCATTGAAAATATTTTTAATAAGAACATTCTTCTTTGTATGAACTTTCTTGTTTCTAAGATGCTTCACTCAACACCAACGTGAGGTCATCTGCATAGCAGACACACTTTGAATTGGACGGTGTCGTTGGCACGCTAACGTTTGGCGATATAATTGAATATTCTAAAGGAGTTTATCGATTCCTATGTTGAACAATATAGATGCCAAAGGATCGCCCTGCTTAACTCCTCTTCTTACAGAAAAGGAGGTTGCTTCTGTTCCATAATTGATGGTTTTGTTTGGAGCCAGCGAGGAATGACGCCGACCATCCTCATTACAAAGTCCTCGAACCCCTTCAAGGACTAGGCCTGACCAATATATTGATGAGATAAGGAATCGAACGCCTTAACAAAATCAATCGCAATTATAGATGCGTTATTGCATGTTTTGGTGATGGTTTGTGCATTGTTTTATCTTTTTGGAAGCCGTATTGGCAAGAATGCAGGTACGAGATTGATATTTTTATCATCCTATTTGTGAGAATATAGCAGAATATCTTAAAATACTATTCTGCATTGTAAGGGGCGATCATGTCCAGGTTCTTGCTCTTTTTTGTATAAGTACTGCATCCCTCAGAAGCGAAAGCTAGGAAAATATCCCACTGCCATCACCTCGTAAAATGTTAACAATAGGAGAGAGAAGATCTTCATTTTTTTGTAAGATTCAAACGTGAATCCAGAAAGGCTAGGTGACTTATTCAGTTTGGCGTTTTAAAAATTTGGGAGCTTGAATCTGTGTAAGTGAAATAGAATCATTGCCAGGAACACAAACATCATTCCGACTGTGATTCACCTGTTTCGGATAACAAGGAAGCCTGTAAATAAATATCCGAACTGAAAAGTTCACTACTTCAGTTGAAGAAAAAAGAAACATTTCTTATAACCAGGGCTGTAGGAATCTGGTAAATAAAACTTTCTGGGCATAAACGACCTTTTAAGCGCCGATATTTTGGCCTTTTTCTGCATATTTATCGCATATTTTGAACAAATTTTGAGGATATATATATATATTACGAGGTTGTTTCGGATAATGATGCGAATCAGTTTATACTTGCAAAATATTGCATCAATCTTCTAAATCATAGACTTAAATTAAAGCTTAGACAAATTGGATTGATTCGTTCTTATGTATCAAAACCAATTTAGAACTTTGTTTTTTATGAAAATCAAGCTTTTGTTTTTGTTATTTTGTACATTGGGTCAATTTTCACAAAAAAAGAGAAATGTTGCGCATCCACAAGTTCGTCGAGGACCTCGCCAATGCCAGGAAGACTCCCAAGGAGATCAAGACCATGGTCAACACGGCCTTTGAGGTCAACAGCATCTCTCCCAAAGCCAAATCTACCGCATTTCAGCATTAGTTAAGGCTGGGAAGGACTCTTCAGACAAGAGGAGCACTAACGGGAGGAGGAAGGTCCGTACCGACGACTTTATTGAGGCTGTGAGGGTGTACATGGAGGCCGACCGTCGGGTGACAATGGAGGAACTGGCTATCAAGTTCGAGACGTCGATCAACACCATTTCCACGTCCTCCATGACGATCTTGGGCTCTCAATCAAGTCAGCAAGATGGATCCCCAAGATGCTCACAGAGGATCACAAAATGAAGAGAGTGAGGTGCGCGCACAAGCCTTCTTGAAACTCAATTTTGAGCTCGGATTGGAGTTTCTGGACAAAGATTGTGACAATGGATGAAACTCTCTGTGTCTTTCTTCACTCCTGAGTCCAAACGAGGTCATCTCAATGGCTCCCGAAGGGCTCCAATCCGCCCCTGAAGTTCAAGCGGCAATAATCAAGGAAGAAACAGATGGTTCTCAGCTCCTTCGACAACTGCGGCGTGATCTTCCAGCACTATCTTCCGGTGAAGACCTCCGTCACCGTGGCCGTGTTCAAGGATGTCATGAACACTGTTTTTAAAGAAATTCAAGGAGAAGTGACCTGAAATGGCCAATAGAGACTGGTACTTCCACTTCAACAATGCTCCGTGCCACATGACAAATAGCACGAAGGAGTTCTTAGCCAAGAAGGGGGATCAAGGTCATCGATCATCCACCAACTGGCATTCATTAAGAGCAACTTTACTCAACTGGTACGCGCCATTTCAAGCCTGCAAGAGCGCCTGCCACTGACGGAGAGCATTGGAATCCTGAGATGGTGCAGATGCAGCTGACCGTTGAACCCTAATGCCAGCAAGTTGAACAGTGTCCTTGAGAAGAATCCGGACTTCGAAAAATTAAATTATACTCCAGATTTCTGAAAAGAGAGACATTGGAGCCAAAGATGATCCCCAATTGCTGTTGGCTCTTCTCGTGCGCTCTAATTACCTCTGTGGACTGCAAAAGGGTCTTCTCCAAACTATAATCTCTTTTGTCTTACCAGCGAACCAGTCTGACAGAGAGGCATGTAAAAGATATGCTCATTCTCATTGGAACAATGATTACATGACATAATTTTTATTAATATGAATATACATTATTTTTTAGCATATAAGGCTTTTTTTTGCTTATTTAACCTTTCTTCGCATATTTTTTGCATATTTAGTCATTTTCCCCCGCATATTTATGTGGCATATATGGCATTGTTTTTGTTCCAAATTCCAACAGCCCTGCTTATAACAGACTACATATACTTATCTCAACAGGGGGGCCAGTCTGTAATGTGTGAGTCTAGAATGTGGAAAGTTCAAAACTTTTATTGGATAAGTAAAATACGAGTATGTTTGTCACAGGAACCCTGGGTCCTAATTTTTGAGAAATTTCGAAAAGAAAAGGAATTTTGTCTCAATGAGAATCCTTGTACGAGCTTTAAAAAGGTCCTTCAATGCCTTTCCCTCTACTCACTTAAAATCAATCATTTATACGAGACATCCAAAGAAGTTGCAGTAGAATATGAACTTTTCTTGGGATGGGGACATCATTTAACCAGCGTATTCGTCTCCCTGATATACACACAGTATCTGGTGACATAGCAGCTGATTTGTGTTGTCCGTCCTCACTTATCGACAAGATGGCGAAAAACAGATTTAAAATCCTCGGCAAAGATATTATTGTAAGAGAGCCTTAATACCATTTAAATGAAAGCATCAGCCGCTTCTACACCTGACATAAGAAAAAGCTCTAAAACAGATGCAATGATCACATTTAAAAATGATTTAAATAGAAGAAATATCTAAAGAGAAACACAAGGTAGCCTCAAAGAGGTTAAAACACGTATCTTTCCGCGTCAGAAAAATGGTTGAAATACCGTCTCCTCTCGGGGACTCTGGAGGTGCGAGACAGGTTCTTCCAAGGGCAGACGAGAATGTGTCAACAGATCACATCACATCGAGAAATATTTACCTCCGTCTCAGAACTCTTAAGGAGAAATTCGGATCGGAGAAGAGGAATCCAAAGTCAACTCTATCATCACAAAAGTGCAATAAATAATATACGTGAAGAGCTCGTCGGAGGACCCTGACGTCGAAACGATTTTACCTATTGTTAAGTTACATACCAAAGTTTTACAACTTTAAATTCTTTTCACTTGTATTTTTTAATTATTGTATAATTGTGTATTTTAGGGTTTTGTTTGTTTTTCCTTAAATATTTTTTTTGCTTTACTCTGAAATACATTTACGCCTGTTGGCCAAAAAAAAAACTTTCTATAATATGATGATTAGGCGAATAAGTCTATAGGTTAGCCGTAGACAGTACCAGGAGAGGCGCATACTTATATGATTCCGTATCGCTATGTCAAACAAAAAATGCCCTTCGACAATCACCCTTTGGTGAATGAAAAAACAAGTAGTAGGAAATGAACACAGTTCGTCAGTGGAAACTATTCATCCAAAAGATGTATCTGGGAAATAATATGATCAAATATATATATGGGCCACAATTTAACCATAGTTGGTATTATTAGTAGTGGACACATTGCTCTCATCAGGCATCCATTCAAGTTGGGAAAGGTCAGCCTGTAAACTCTGCGAAGAATATGAACAAAGCACCACGCACTCTAATCTTTGATTGCCCGACAAGAAGAAAAACAATATGGCTTGTGGAAAATAGATTAAATATAAAAAGTTATTCTTTTAGGATTATATTTTTGAAGTTTATTTATGTTTATATACTTTCATATATTTTTTCATTATAAAGATGTAACTCCCATATTGGTTCACTTATGGCTGAAATCGAATTAAGTTTCGTTGATGTTGGTCTAATCTGGGAGATAAATCAATCAAATAGTCCGTATGTATATAGTTTTACCGCTATAATTTCCATTTATATAAACCTAAATATATATATTGAATGACTTTTAAAACATCTAATCATAAGAGTGTTATAACGATGTTATTTCAAAAGATTACAAAACTGAAACTAAATCAAAATAGTCTCAAGGGTTTGTTTTTCGTCAAACCAAAAATAATTGCTTGCATTAGGCGTCTCTGCCCTTGTCTTTGCAATATCTCTTGTCTATCTCAGTAGATACTGTGGTAATTAATTAAATGTTTATAGTTAGTTTTTTATGTATCCTTTACAATAGTAAATAAATGTTCATATGTTTAAATAAATTATATATATATATATTACAAATTGCTTCAATTGTTTTTTAATTAAATAATAAATACCAAGATTACATATATTATTTTCCTTTCTATGTACATTTCATATGTAAACAACAGCTTCTCTCCTATATATTTTTATTATCTATATATATATATATATATCGATATATATATTATATACAGAGTGTACCAGCAAAATTTAAATTTAGTTTAATTGTCTGTGGCTACCTTGGGACGAGCTTTAGCGATTTTTTACATTAAAACTTCCTGTTGTACCAGTCATTTAAAACACTTGTTAGAAAACATTGTTTTTAATCACTCTCCCCATGAGTCATGAGGAGAAGAATCGTGAGAGGATCGCTGAGCTCTTTAAGGCCAAAGTGGACAAAAAAAAGAGATTGTGGAGATTGTTGGCTGCTTTCTGGCTACAGTTACAATGTTTCAAAGGCTATAAGGGATTGCAAAGATACTGGTAGGACTCCAGGCAGTGGAGGAGCAAATAAGAAGATGACATAGGACTTTATGGGGAAGGTCAAGGAGGCGGTGAAGGAGGATCCCACAAAGTCAATTCGGAGACTGGCTCGGACCATGGATGTCGGTACTTCTACCATGTCAAGGGCTTTAAAAGATTACCTGAACCGGAAATCTTATGTCAGGAGGCCCAGGCATCTTTTAACGAAGCAATTAAGGTCAAGAGGCTCGAAAGGTACACCAAAATTCGTTCAACCTTTCATAAGAAGAAGTCCACTGTGACAATTTTCTCAGACAAGAAGATTTTTACAGTGGACCAGGTCTACAATCGGAAAAACGACCGATATCTTGCGGAGTCAGTAGATGAGGTCAGGGGAGTCTACAGAACCAAACACACAGCCCATGTGATGGTTCTATGAGTCGTGGCATCTGACGGGAAGACCATGCCTCCGTACTATTTTCGGGCCGGAGAGAAAATTGACCGCCATGTCTACGTGAAAGTCCTGAGATACCATGTTTTGCCCTGGTTGAAGGCAAATTACCCTAGTGGCCACTATTTGTGGACTCAGGATGGAGCTCCCTCCCACACATCAATGTTGACCCAGGATTTCTGCTCAAGGATTTTTGCCGATTTCTGGTCAGCAAACTACTGGCCACCCTCAAGCCCAGATCTCAATTCCCTGGACTTTGCTGTGTGGGGCTTTTTGGAGAAGGAGACCAACAGTACTCCCCATCCCAATGTGGATTCTCTCAAGGCCTGCAATGCTGCTGCCTGGGCCAACATGTCTACCGACTTCATCAAGAAGAGCTGTGCTGCTTTCCGCCACCGTGTTGATACAGTCATTGAAGCAAAAGGAGACTACATATAATAAGAAAGATTGCCAAAATCTTTCTTTTTAATTTTTGGTTCAGATGCTTCTTTACAAAAGATCAAATAAAGTTTCTAGAAGTAAAGCAAAAATTGATTTACGATTTTCTAAATTTTGCTGGTACACTCTGTATATATATCGATGATAATATATTGTTATCGATATCCAGCACATTTTAACATATAAAATGTGCCTAATCCCTTTAACTTTTATATAATAGAATACGGCACATAAATCAAATATTTTCTTCCTATCTATATGTAAACATGTATCATTTGCATACGCAGGGCCTATATATTTGCCTTGCCTGAAGAAAATGATTGAATAGTCTTTGTTTTCCTTTATCTGCAAAAAAAAAAATTGTAAAGGTGACCACAGAGAAGGTTTCTACTTATATAAAGGAAAATAGCTTTTATAAGTGCCTTTTTTGATTGAGGAGAATTATTTGACGCAGTATTTTACCCCCATGTATGGGCCAAATGTTTCAATATTTATCTCTGATAAAAGTTATTATAATTTTGGTAATAATGCTAAAACAACGACCCAATAAAGTATACAATATTTATGACACCTATTCCGAGCAAGAAAAAAAACGATCCCTTAAAACCAATGACAGTCATAAGCAAGACGTACAAGCATTTTTTATCCTCTTTTGGATCCTGCCGATACAATACATGATACATTTGTCGTATCTAAAGCTAACATCTTAGTCATTATGCAAATAGAAGGTGATTATAAAACCGTATTTTGAGACAGTTTTCTAAATTTTAAAGCTTTTATATTATAGACTCCAAGTGCGTTCTATATAATTCACTATGAAAATTGGTTGGTTATTTGATTTTCTAACGGGACAAACTATCTTGCAAATCCAATATCATTTTCTAAAGAAATAATAAAGATTTTGGGATCATTTCATTAACATTAAATCTTTGGTGTTGAACTTTCTGTACTGAGGAATTTAATATAAGTAATTATTTATAAAATATAGTTTTTCCATAATATAATAGATAACAACAGACACATACATCAAATTCATCACGAAAGCTAAAGGGAAATATTTTTGTAAACAATGTTGACGGTTAATTTTGATGTTTCCTCTTTTCATATTTTATATCAACACGGAATTTTCCGCCATTTTGGTTTTAAATTATTTTTTCAATAAAATTTCTTGATGTTTGGCACTTATTGCCATTATCTTTCATTGTATATGAGACAACCAATGTGGAGAATTTTGTTTTTGAAATAAACTAATGTTGAACGACGTTTACTTTGAAATTATTGTTTTTAAATATTATTCATTATATTTGATTTCATATATATATATATATATATGTGTGTGTGTGTGTGTGTGTTTCTTTGCATCAATCCTGTAACTTTATAAGTTTTTTAAAGATTAATGAATATCATAATTTTCTATTTGTTGTATTATTTTAAAAAGCAAAATATCTTATATTTGCACTAAAATATCAATCATTCATTTGATTAAATTAAAGTTTCAACTGCAGCCAGATCTGCGGGATTACATTTTTTCGTGGTGAATTTTAGACTTATATAGAAAAATGGTGAACAATAATAAAGTAAATTACAGTAGTCCAATGAGACCTTCAGTTGTGTGCCGAATATTCCGTTGGTTTATTAAAGCCGCAGTATAGTAATTAATTTTTCAGTAACAATGTACAGCTTTATTCAATCATAAAATATTCATAAAAGTATGTACATCAAAACGGCGTGTTATTAACAATAAAATCTATTAAAGAAGAGTACTGATTATATATATATGATTCAGCAAATCTTAACATGCTTTTTTTAAGGCAAACTGCTTCATGAATTATTCATGTATTCATTGTAAATATAATGATTTTATATGCAATTAAATGGAAAGAATAACAAAGTGTCTGTTATAAATGAGAAAAGGTGGTGTTTTAAGCACCGTGATTGGTTGAAAAAAAGGACAGAAAATAATAATAAAATCAGTTGACATGCTGTTACAAAGACTCACTTCACTTCACTTCCGCAGCTGCTGAGGAGTGAGCATCAATAATTTCAGAGAGAAGAAATTCATTCTTCAAATAATAAATATCTCTTCTTCATTGACCTACATCCATGACGTCATCGGCGAATCTTATTCCGCCTATTGACATTATTTGAATAAATTACTACTCATAGAATGCTTATTTTGTATGCTTATATCTGCCGATAAAGGATCACCATTGAAACAAACGGAGGTACAAAAAAAAAACAGTGTTATGAAATTTTTAAAAATCATACTTGAACATGTTATAAATACGTTTTTTTTTCTTTCTTTTTCCATTTGATGGTATCTTCACTAATATAAAAACTTATTTGTCAAAGTGAACCATCTGAAAACATATTTTAATAATAGTGAATGTCTTCATATGATTCTACCATAATAAAATATACATGCATGGATCTTTAGTCCGATATTGCAAATGTTAAGAAATAGTTTTAATAGATGTTTAAGCTATAAAAACTATGAGCTATTCATATTTTATGATATATTCAAATCTTGAATAGATTACCATAAATTTAGGGCACTTTTCAATAATACCAACCTTAGGGCTGAGGTTGCGTGTAATTTTTAAAGTTGCAAAAGCTGCACCACTGTAAAAATAAGAGCAAGAAAGAAGAAAGAAAGAAGCTTTCATCATTTTAGGGTGCTTTTTATCGCCTGTTTATGATTTGGGCAAATTTCTGTGGCGAGAGAGAATTGAGAGAAGAGAGTTGTGGAAGCCTTCAATAACATATTAAAATTCATACTCAGGCTTAATAAAGTCTTAAACATATTTCAAGTTATTCGGGAAGGATGCTAAAAATATCTGCTGGGATCAAAGCGTAGTTTGCTCTATAGAGAAATCTCTAAGATGGGAATTTCCCACTAGAGATACCATAAGCGATTTAGGAATTAAAACTACGGAATAGATTTTGCAGGTGAGACAGAAAGCTCCACTCTTTTACTCAATAAAATGGCTTTTTCTACGTTTCAAGAAAGCGTTTGGAGATTATGTTCCGTGCACAAGACCTATAATTCCTATACGTTTACGTTTATTCCTAATGGACGTTTCTAGTATCCGTAAGCTTTGCATTTCTCCGACCATGGACCTTTTAGCGAATACTTAAGAGAAGAAAACTTAACCTCCCTGTCATGAAAGCATCGAGGCAATAAAAAACAATTTGCTCTCATCATCCGAAAATGGTTAAATACCGAATCCTCACAGGAACACGCGAATTAAATGCAAAGTTCTTTTCTGGTGAAAAGAAAAAGTGTGGTTTTTGCAAGGTGAAAGATGAAACCAGCGAGCATTTTCTTTTCGGATGTGAGAAACTTGCCCCGTTGTATACTGCTACCGGCGAGATTTTAAGCGAGAATTTTGGCTTCTACCATTTGAAGAGAGACGATTTTATTGCCTTTTACCATGGAAAGAACAACATATCATCAAACGCGGTGATCACAAAGACACATCACTTGCTCTACGCGAAAAGATCTGCTTTAGACAGTGATATCAGTGGCGTTTACCTACTGTCAAACTTCATTTAAAGACTTTAATTTTTTAAATAATACTCATTACATCATGTTTAAAAAAAATAATTTATAGCTGTAACGTTGTGTTTTTATTTTTTCTTGCACTGTTTCTTTTATTTCTTATTGATTTGTAGTCTTTTATGTGTCTGTTTGTTACTTTACCATATATATTTGATTTTAGTCTTTTTGTAGGTATTGTGCTACCTTACGTATATTTTTTTTAGTTTTTGTTGATATACATGTCAATAATTTCATATTTACTTTTTGTTGAATAAAGGATCGCCAGTTGGCCAAAAAAAAAAAAAAATACATATTAAAATGAGTTTTATAACTATGAAAAGTTTAATATGCATTTATTATATTAACCCATTAATGCCGACTGGGAAGATATGTTCCCAGAGCTTAAAAGCGTTATTACAACACAACTAAGGCATATTTCAAAGTTCAAACAGATTAACTTTATTTTTAACAGCTTTACCTACATGAGATAGCCCATATTATTTAATAAAATAATAATAATGTACTGGTAGTGCTGTTTGAAAGTACGTGTTTGAGGACGTTGAAAATATGCCGAAATCGTATTGTTCTAAGGGGTATGTAACAGCTAAATTTATGAATGAATATTAATAATTTGTAAAGAAAACGATTCTTAAATATATAGCTTCTTTTTTAAATATTTACTTTATATATGTTATCAATGTTTTTTAAATAAATGTGGGAACAAATGTGCCCATTCGGCATTCAAGAGAAGCTGTGCCTTTTGACCAGCAGTTGCCGTATATAGGGTAATGATAAGGTCAAAAAGTGGTGGTGGCCTTTGTTTGCTTGGAGCCTAGACGCACAGGTTGTCAATGCATGGCACTACAGTAGACGGGGCAATCCTCGTCTGAGTCTCTTGGACTTCTCGATAAATTTAGCCAATGTGGTCCTAAAAACTTATCGGGTTGGAAAGAAGCGTCCAGGACCTAAGTATTCATTGGTGATCGCAACAAACAGTATTCGACTAAATGAAGGTAATAATTGGACAGCAAGAGGAGTGCATTCGAGAAGTAGATTCCGAGAATGCAATGGAAGAACTCCTCATATTTGCAAAAATGTAATGTTCCTTTGCATCCAGAATGCATGGAACTTTACCACACAAATAAAAATTATTGTCAAATAAATAAATATATATGTAAACTTTTTAATAAAAAAGAGCTGTAGTCAATTGAATATATACTAAATATGTTATGCTGTATACATTATTTAAATGCCGAGTGGGCACATATGTGCCCGGTCGTATTTTTTAAATGTTTATTAAATATGACTTTTTTTTGTTCGAAATGTTTTATAGCACTATATTGATTCATATAATTCAAAAATTAGGGCAATTTCTTTACAGATAATTCTCGGCATTAATGGGTTAATAGATAAAAATACCCTTAGTATTTGTTTCTTCTTCGATTTGATATATTTTAACTTAATATAATTATGATTTATTTGAGCGAAATCGAGGAGACTTGGTTCTCCATCATAAGAGATTTTGGGAATCATAAGGGTTGTTTTCTGTGAAGGCATAAATGCCCAAGGAAAACGGACTTACATCATAAGCTGTCGATTAATAGTACCCAAAAATGATGTCTTTCTTCTTTTCATGTTTTATTTTTACAAGCAACCTCAACCCTAAGGTCGATATTTTTGAAAAGTACCAATTTAGATGATTTCTGGATAAGGACATCCATTACCTTTTTTATAATTAAAAAGATTGACAAAAATAAATACAATTGTAACAAAATAACTTACAAAATAAAAAAATATGTAGTAGTTTTCTACTTTAAATCCTTGAATTTGCGTAATTGTGTACCTCATGTCAACAAATTTTGGATGAACTCCCTTGAATGAACAAATTGTATAGATTTATGTTTATGTATTTATTCGTGTGCAGAAGTGTCTTGTGTGTTCCTGGAAATTAGTTTGATTTTCTTCGAGCATAGACGGAAGTAAGGATATAATTCACATCGTAGGATTTGTAAGACTGTCGGGTATTTTTCAAGCCCACTTTGGACTCTCAGAGACTCAGAACCTGGAAGCACGAAGCGGAATCCTGTGACGGGAGAATAATAAGAAAAATACATACGAAGGATATTTTTCCTTCGGTTTGTATGTTTTTATTCTTCTTTCGATCCTCCTGAGAGAGTATCATCAACAGCCTGATACACTCATTTAATCCTCAACTATTTAAAGGGTTGAGAAAGATATTTTTTTGTAAGAAAACACCTTTGACTTCTAAAAAGGAAAAATGAATGCACTCCCTCCTGAACCTCCTGACCCCGGCCGGCCGGGCAAGGGGAGAGGAGAATGACAAAAAACACCCCCGTGGAAGAAAACCTACTTAATAGGTCTGAAACTGGCAAGATCAAAAGAAGAAAATATTATGAAGATGGTAACTCTTCTACCGCCAATGAAGAAAAAGAAAAAACAAGTAATGAAATGACTTATCTAGAGCGGTAAGATCTCAAAGATTAGAAAGAGATGTTTTAAATACAAATCTTTGGCCAAAAAAAACCTTGTTTGTTTGTTTAGCTCCTAGAACCTAATCCGGTATCAGCCAGTAGTGACCTATCTAATATCTATTGTATTTATTAATAAAAAATACCATTAAAAGTGCATACAGATTTAAATGTCCTAAAAATATAATCCTCCAGAGATAATCTTCGTTCCCCAATATCTCCCTCGAGTTGTCTCATCTTCTGTAGTGTAATAGGACAATTGTAGATGAGTAATATGGAATTTCCTCGTCGTCGTTACAGAGACGGCATGTTAGGCTCTCAACCTTCCCCATCTTAAAGGGATGCCGATTTAGAACAATGTGACCACTCACCATTCCAACAAAACTTATGAAGTCAAGTATGTGTTATATAATATATTATCATGCTTATATTTTAATCAGTAGCTAGTCTTTAAAACACATGTGGCATTATTTTATACATTTAGTATTAATTGAACCCGTAAAGCCTACAACTAATTTTGATGCACAAAAAGTGAAAACCCCACAATTTAACAATCCTTTTATGATGCTTGAAAGGGCATGTTTAAAATACAGATCCTTATACTAATTCCTGATCAGTTAAGTAATAGGAAAAAGAGGAACTCCCTCTTTTTCCTTTTTTTTACGGAGGTAGTTAAACCTTGACATATAAAGGATGGAGTTCCTATTCCATGTGGTTATAGTATTCCCTGTATTAATTCATGCATTTAAACATTGACGCTATTGAAAAATAATTTATATTCTTTTTGTTCACTCAAAAATGCTTTTAAAAATTATGGCATACCCTTCAAAATAATGTAGAATATAAGTAACTGAGTATTTTTTTTTTGCTCAAACTAAAGAGACTATTGTATATTCAGCTTTTATTATAATTTGAATGATTATGATAGTTTAGGCTGTGCATAGTCAATAATGTAACTAGTCAATTTGCAAATATGCATAATCAAAGTTACTTAACGTCATAAAACATGGAATTTTATTTTTGCTACATATTAAGTAATTTGATTCATATATATTTTGTCACTTCCCTCATAGTAATATTTTACTTGATCTATTCGATTTGGTATTTGTGGCAATATTAAAATGTAGCTTCACAAATACAAATCAAGCACTCAGTATAGATAATAGATTATGTTTTTATCTAATTGCGCCTCTGTGGCTTCATCAAGAAGAACCGTTTATTTATGTCCCATTTGAATGATGTAATAAATAGAATTATATTTTCTATTAATTTATTCTTCTAACATTGGTATGCCTGAAATTAGGCATATATTTCTTTTCATTATATATATAAACTAGAGGTATATATACACTCAGAGAGTGCAAACCTCCGCCGTCACGGGGTCATTATGAGCCTTCCGAGGCGGATTTTTCACGACTGGGGCGGCGTAGAGGGACGGGGGAGGGTTCCCCTCGACGGAAATTCCGAGAGAAAGACGCTCCCGGCACCCAATTTCACAGCACAGTGACATCTATTGCCAGAGTAGGCTAAGTTGAATATTTATTAATATTTACATCTTAATTCTGCACTCTGAGATGCCAAAATTTAATCACTTGTTTCTTTTGGCATTTCCAACAATTCCACTAAGTTTCATCCGAATCCGTTCCATACTTTTTGAGTTATCCTGCTGACAAACAAACCAACCAACCAACAACCAACGCCATGAAAACAATACCTCCTTCGGCGGAGGTAACTATTAGAGTGTTTCTAACATTGGAATGTTCGATATTTAAGACAATACGTTATTATTTACCATAATTCGGGGGATTTTGAACTATATTTGACATAAAAAAGAAAGCATTTATCTAAAGTTGCAAAAATAAAATTATTTTATGCAATTATTTACTCAGTTTATTGGGAAATATTATTTAAACAATACTTAGGTGTACTCCACTCAAATACTTGCCCTCCTATGTAGTTTGGCCATTTCTTCCATGAGTCATTATTTTCCTTTTCCACCTTGGTCCATTTCTTCTTGGTCCATATTTACCTCGGCCATTTATTCCTAATATTCAGTATGTATAAGTATTCAATTCCTGTTGATATTACGTTATTGATTTTATATAAAAGTTTAAATACTTTTGCATGGCACGAATTACTTTTACACTGTAATTGTTTTTATTCGTTTTTGGTCTTAAAAAAACGAGTTGGTCATTTTGGAAAGTCAATATCTTCGTTTAAATATGAACATTTTTTGGTAAATAAAAAAATCAAAAGTTAAATGAACAATTACTGAACACTGATTTGTCTTCCTATTTTGATTAAGCTTACCAAAAACTAATTGGTCGTTTGATTTATTGGACCAATGGATATACTTTATTTGTTATTTATCAGTCAGAATGAAATTCCATTTAATATATACAAAAATCATGGAATCATACATCTAAAAAAAACATTCAAACTTGATATAATGGGGAAAATGTTTTATATATTTTATTAACTGACCAAGCCTACCGCTAGAGGAAATCTTTATTACATATCCATGCCATAAATAGGGCTATAAAATACTTTTAATAACACAGGATAACAAATTTCGGTCCGTCTCCGTTGATTGTAGATGTATATAGATAACTATAACGAGAGCTCCTAAAACCAATCTGGTCTTTCTTTTTTTATGGCACATCTAGATTTTTTTAACGGTCACTTTATGATGAGTAGTTTTTTTTAATACGGTTCTTCTTCATAAAAATATAATTTTAAGTGTTGAAGAAAAGTAATAAAATATATATTTTTCATTATGAATTAAAGGTTTTAAAATATATATATATATATCAGAAACAACCGGGACACTTTTTTTTCGCTGGGACCCGGGCCGGACCGAGACTTAAATTCTTAAAGCCGGGCCGAGAATTTCATTTCTTCGTCATTCTGAAAGTGACGAAGTTTTTTAAGAATTCCCGTCCCGGTGATTTTTATTCACCGGGCCGGGCCGGGACACTCAAAAACAGCCGGGACCCGGGCTGGGTATCCGGTCGTTACCTGATATATATATATATATATATATATATATATATAGAGAGAGAGAGAGATTTGTTGATATTAATTTTCATGTTCTCTATTAATTAAACAAATATTTATGTCAATCAGAATTAAAGCTTTTACTTTCCCTTAATTAAAACCGTTATGTCTTTGATCATGATTACAAACAGTTATATCATCAAATAGATGTAATGCTTATTTACTTTGAAGGTCGTCTATTTATCTATATCTGGGCATGGACAATCTTTCTTTCTTAACTCATAACTTTATTTATTTCCTCTTTGGTCACCTGGCAACAAGACATGCCCATCTAATTAAGAAAAACCCTTGAAAAAAATTATGAGTGTAATTAGAAAGAGTTATTTATACCCTGTCTTGACCCTCTTATTTAATTAAATCCTCGCCGAACAGTTTTTATTCTGAGGCGTCCATAAATAACTCTTGACCACTTAATATTAAGGTATAGTCCAACTAATGACTTGCAAAATAAATGAATCTCAAAAGTAGATTAAATTTAATTAACCTTTTACGAGTTTGAAGAGATATTCTCTAAAAATATTAGGTATATCAAATTTTGGTATGATCTTTGTTTATATTAGACTGAGTCATAAAGAATGAGATAGGTTCATTATCTCGACATCTAAACAAAATAGCTTAAAAATTCCAACGGGAGCGTTATTATTATTGCATATTCTTGAATGCAACTATGTGGCACCACTCAGGTTGTATAAATAGCCAACACTTGCACCATTTCTATGCGTTACCCCACTCGCCGCTGCAAATGGATACACCGGACTGTCACTCCTACTTCTTGATCCGGCTCAAGCTCACCAAGACAGTCAACGAGATCCACAGGGACCTCATCTCTACCTTCCCCGGCTCCTGCCATGGCCTCTCCACCATTAAGAGATGAAGAAATGACTTCGATAATGGCAAGCTTTGTTCTGGAGAAGAATACGTCATGAGGAAGACTCGGGGAGACGAGGACACCGGAGACGATAAGATCGAATTTCCACTACTCGAAGTTCATTTTGGATATAAAAAATTACACATTTTCAAGGAATTGGCTTCGTTCTTTTTAGAAAATGAAGTGGCAGGAACCTGTGTCAAGGAAAATAAAAGATTGTAGTTTCTATTACAAATGTCAATTAAAAATAAATTACAACTTTTGGGGAGGGACATTTTAACAAACGAGTTTTTTTTATTTTGTAGTTATGTAAAGTGTTTTTTATTATAATGATTGTTTAATGAACTGTTCTTTGACTTATTTATAAAACTTTAACTTTAGACTAAAATGATTAATTATATATTTTATATCTATAAATACTCTAAGCAAATAAAGTCTTTAAAGAAATATGTAAAGATAAAATTTCGAAACATTTAATAACTTTTTATGAGTGTTATTTTAGTAATGATATTTATTTATTGTATATTAAACTATATTTAAAATTAATTTTCAATTATTGAAATAATATTTGTAGAGTCCAACGAAGGGATGATAGTTTTGTTCAATAAACTTGCACCAACTGATATATTACTTTTATGTCAAACTTTGTTTTTATAATATTTCACAGACTCTTGAAGGATTATTTTTCCTTCTGCTAATACTGACACATTTTAAGTGTGATCAAATTAACACTTTTTTTGCTTTTTTGTGAGAGTCATGTTTTGTACCTAAATACAATAAAGTGATACTCTAATTGACTTTATTTCTCGATAAACTTCTCGTTATATACGGTTCTTTAGGCCGACATTTCTGGTGTCCTTTTTATTATTTTTTCTGCTAATTTTACTGACGTAAAAAACTTTACTTGTGGTGACATTTGGTCCATCCCGAGATATGGATCCAATAGATGAAGAACTCTGATACGGACTGATTTATTTGAGCATCTTTATCCACGTAATGAAACACATTTACTAAATATCCTAATGGCAAATCAACCGTTAACCAAAGCTTGACTCCAAATTACGCTGGTTTACTGGCAATATATATTGACTAAAGGGCGCTTAAGTTTAGATATCACCTTGATATCTGATTTGGAACCCAATAGTTGGACATTCAATTTTCAATGAATCTATCTCGAACTGTTGAAAAGTGCAGATTCGTCATTGTTCTGCTTTACTTCTTTTCGACACTTGACCAGATTGTCGCATGGAAATAAAAATGAATTGAATTTTCAATGACATAAATAGAAATAACAACTAGAGGCATATATACACTCAGAGAGTGCAAACCTCCGCCGTCATGAGCCTTCCGAGGCGGATTTTTCACGACTGGGAGGCGTAGAGAGACGGGGAGGGTTCCCCTAGACGGAAATTCCGAGAGGAACACGCTCCCGGCACCCAATTTCACAGCACAGCGACATCTATTGGCAGAGTAGCTAACTTGGAAAATTTAGTAGTATTTAGCTCATTTGGCGCCTTAATTCTGCACTCAGAGATGCCAAAATTTAATCACTTCTTCCTTTTGGCACTTCCAACAACTCCACAAAATTTCATCCAAATCCGTTCAGTACTTTTTGAGTTATCCTGCTGACAAACCAACAAACTAACAAACCAACAAACGCCAGTGAAAACAATACCTCCTTCGGCGGAGGTAATGATAATACAAAAACAATTATTATAGCAATGCAGTATACGGACAACACTTAACCTATTTGGAATTAGCATTTTTTTCTTTTATATGCTATTTTATATTCTTCTATGGTACATTCATAGTTGGAATAATCAGAAGATTCTTCCATCAATGGGGGACAATAATCATCACTGTCAGAATGAAAGTCTTCCACATTATATTTTTAAGTGGTTTTGATGGTATTATGTGTCGAATCCTCTGTTATCTCCCTCTCAAACATCCTGCACTTGCTTACAAGAGAATAACTTAGTATCATCAGAGAGTTCCGTCTACTTATAGGATGCGTACCAACGAGTGAGCAAAAGGTCAACACGACACAAATCATTTAGACATGCAATTACAGTGGGTACAAAAATGCTACCACGGATGAATCAAATCTGTCTTAGGCTAACCAAAAAATATTCAACAATAAAACAAGAAATTTAATAGAGATTTTAAGGGTATATTAACATACCTTAACTTTCACTCGTCTGGTATTTTTATTATAACCAATATGGAACTTGAACGTCAAAATGGTTTCAAAAGGCTATACCCTCTTAATGAGTATTTGTTCCGTCAGCATTGGCCTTTTTTTGGCATAGGTGGATAAATTGGCAATTAATTTGAAATAATTAATATTTGTTCATTTTATATAATTATATTATTATACAGAAAATTCAAAACTTTTGTCTTGAATTTTCATTTATGAAAAATAAAGAAAACTAGAGGCATATAACACTCAGAGAGTGTGTAGTACACCTCTCTGTTGTTGTTGTGTCCATCGGGCGGGCATTCCCGCCTGCCCGCCCGCCCGCCCGACGGGCCGGGCCGGCTCGGGCGCAAAAATAAAGTCGGGCGGGCTATGCGGGCGGACTTTTTTTCAATTTATTAATATCTTTCAATAAAAGTCTCTTTCTAATATAGGGTTTCTCATCGGGAATTTTTTTGGAAATTCCTTTCTAAAAAAAACGTCATCACTTGTTTGGAAATTCCTTTCTAAAAAAACTTCACTTTTTTGGAAATTCTTTTCTAAAAAACGTCCATTCCTACTTTCTTTTTTGAGATTCTTTTCTAAAAAAAAACATCGTCCCTTTTTCCTCAAACCTCTTTCTAAAAAAAAAACGTCCTCACTTTTTTCTCTGGTCTGTTGAATTGAACTTCTTTCTGCCATAAATATATTTTCCCAATGGTCGGGCGGGCGCAAGTCGGGCGCATATCAAACTAATCGGGCTCGGGCCAGGCTCGGGCTCAATTATTAGTCTTTCGGGCGGGCTCGGGCTCAAAATCACGCCCGATGGACAACACTAGTGTGTACCTCCGCCGATCCCCACAACATTCCCAATCAAACATTCTCCCTTTCACACGCCCGATTTTCTATCTCTAATCATTGTTTCCTCTCTCTTAGCTCATTTTGCATATTAAAGAGCACTCAGAGACGGGAAGAGGAAGAAGTTTAAGCTACTCACTGGGTTAACATAGTCCTGAGATGATATATGACAATAAACGTCAATGAGTATTTTTTTTAGCGTTTGTTCTTCCCTACACCCTGATAGAGACCCCATTTCATTTATTATTTTGCTCATTTTGCATATTAAAAAGCACTTAGAGATCCCAAATTTAATCATTGTTCCTTTTGGCATTTCCAACAACTCCACAAAGTTTCATTCGAATCCGTTCAGTACTTTTTGAGTAATCCTTCTGACAAACAAACAACAAACGCCAGTGAAACTAGAGGCATATATACACTCAGAGAGTGCAAACCTCCGCCGATCCCCACCTAATGAATCACTTAACAGAATTACAATCCAATCATATATGTCTACATAAGTAGGTGTGTTTGGTGAATAATGAGTGAGGAGAAAGCAAAGAAAATATAAAAGAAATATATACACCAGAGAGTGTGTACCTCCCCCGATCCCCACAACATTCCTATTCAAACATTCTCCCTTTCACACGCCCGATTTTCTATCTCTAATCATTGTTTCCTCTCTGTTAGCTCATTTTGTATATTAAAAAAGCACTCATTCAGATGGGAAGACGGAAGAAGTTTAAGCTACGTCACTGGGTTTACATAGTCCTGAGCTGATATATGAACAATAATACGTCAATGAATATTTTTTTAGCGTTTTGTTCTTTCCTACTCCCTGAATAGAGACCCCATTTCATTTAGTATTTTGCTCATTTTGCATATTAAAAAAGCACTCAAGATGGGAAGACAGAAGAAGTTTCAGCTACGTCACTGGGTTAACATAGTCCTGACTGATATCAAAAATAATACGTCAATAATATTTTTTTAAGCGTTTGTTCTTTCCTACTCCCTGAATTAGACCCCATTTCATTATTATTATTATAGTATTTTGCTCATTTTGCATATTAAAAAAGCACTTAGAGATGCCAAAATTTATCCCTTGTTACTTTGGGCATTTCCAACAACTCCACAAAGTTTCATTTGAATCCGTTCAGTACTTTTGAGTTATCCTGCTGACAAACAAACCAACAAAACGCCAGTGAAAACAATACCTCCTTCGGCGGAGGTAACAATACCTCCTTCGGCGGAGGTAACTATAGGCATATATACACTCAGAGAGTGCAAACCTCCGCCGTCACGGGGTCCTTATGAGCCTTCCGGTGCGGATTTTTCACGACTGGGGCAGCGTAGAGGACGGGGAGGGGTCCCCTAGATGGAAATTCCGAGAGAAGACCTCCCGGCACCCGATTATCAGCACCAGCGACATCTATTGGCAGAGTAGGCTAACTGAACTATTTATTAGTATTTAGCTCATTTTGCTTCTTAATTCTGCACTCAGAGATGCCAAATTTAATCACTTGTTCCTTTTGGCACTTCTAACAACTCCACAAAGTTTCATCTGAATCCGTTCGGTACTTTTTGAGTTATCCTGCTGACAAACCAACAAACAAACCAACGCTAGTGAAAACAATACCTCCTTCGGCGGAGGTATAAAATCATACTCCTACACACACTTTTTTGAACTCGTAATGAACTAGTATGCTAAGCGTCATTATTTTGTTAACTTTATATATTCAAACTACTTTTAAAAAAATTAATTACATACGCTTATGGACAAACAAA
>CP045904.1:7592525-7611550 GCA_013387185.1 Caligus rogercresseyi | reverse complement strand
AGCTGCAGATGTGAATTAAATATTATAAGTTATTATTAGTATAATAATAATAATATTATAATCTATAATATAACAATAAAAGTTTCTTATGACATCTTCCCTTTAAAGGCAGACCTGGCCGTAATAATAATGCACTGTATCTTAACATTTTAGGGGGTGACTTCAAACCCTTTCATTGTTTCACCACGATACAAAAAAACTATATTTTGTATATAACAATAACAACACAAAAGCAAGAATATAATAGAAGACACATCATAAAAATACAATCAACCAAAAACATAGTAAACAAAAATGAAAATAAGATCCAATAATAATAGTTACAATGGTTTAAATTATATTATTATATTTTAAAATATTATTTAGAGGGTAGAAGAAAATTGATTCCTTGAAAATTGTTTCACGATAAGAAATACAATCATTTAGACATTAACTACTAGTTTAACGACTAAAGTGTTTATTAGAAAAATATATAGTTTAGCTTTATCATTCATAAAGCCGAAATGATGTTTGAATATTATGTCCTAATTATTTATTAATATGATATAAAAATATTTAACAAATAATTTATGGATCCAATTTATTCTGAGGTAATATCAAGGTTATGTGTTTATATTATAGAAAAGAATATAAGTTTGTCCAATAATTTTAATAATTGCTATGTATTTCTTTTCTAAGCATTATTACTAAGACAAATTTTTTATATTGATGCCAGATGTTCTTATAATCCCATTTCATAAATAAACTTACCACGAAATTGTTAAAGTTTTTTTTTCCAAATGAGTTATATTATCAAAATAAGTTATTTGTTATGAAGTGCGGGAACCTCCATGTTTGTTTGTTTTGAACAACTAATTTCGTCCCTGATCTGGAACGCAAGACTTCGGACAGAACATAGTTCAAGGAACCGTCTGCAGCGCAAGGTGATCGAAATCACGCGGTTCAACACAAAGGTCAAGACTTGTAGGAATAAAGTTCATTAATCGAAAAACATATCCGTTTAAATTGCCTGGGTAAATTGCTCCAAAGATATATGTAGTTATATTTGTGGAAGCGATTTGCTCAATAGATAATTGCTACTTGGTTTCAAAACGTTGGTATTATATGAGCAGGATAATATATCATGAAAAAATTTAAAACTACTTTAGTAAAAAATAGTTATTTCGACAAATTAAGTCCCGACACATAATGCATAAAACCATTAAGTTTATTTTAGAGATATTTACAATGATGATTAAATATTATAATAATACCTTTTACGTATAGTAAATACATTTTTCTTTAGAGTATTAGATATTAACATTAAAAAGACAGCTAAGTCTCTCTTCCTAATATGACGGAATTGTCATTTTACATCTTTGTTCATTATAAAAATATATGTTCGTCATCTATACTTCGTATTGGATCGAATAGGAACAATGTAATCAATAATACATATGTGCTAATAAAAAGGTCAAATTATAAGTATATATTTGTATTTTTTAATATTAACTAAAGGAATAAGTTCACGTTTCAAGAGTGACAAATTTTACATATATTTGATTTTTCACTACTGCAGTACATTTTCCATAAAGGATTATTTTACGTAACACTTGTTGCTAGATTTATTACATCTTGGCACGCCTTACTTATTAATGGTAATTCTTATTCATACTCATTTTCTTCATATAAAGATAAGATTCTACAGATGTTTGTTCCTTGATCTTATTAAATATGATATTTGCATTGACAGCTGCGACATGTAACATATTATAAAAACCTGCAGAGACCATCGTCTAGATGTATATTTCAAGTAGTATATAAACGAGCCATCTGATAAATATTATATACTCCAGTTTTGGTCTTGTTATAATAAAAAACACTTTCTGGAAGTTTTTTTGGTGAACCATAAATACCGACTGATTTGTGTACAGAACTTAGAACGAGAACGTTTTTTAAGGCTTGCCTCAATAAACCGTATGTAGAGACAGTTTCATGGTCTTGATTGCTTTGGGTACTTCCCTCCTTATATATACATAGTTCCCACTATGCTAATCTTCTTTTTTTCTGTGATTTATCTAGTCTTAACGAAGTGAAGAAATTGTCGACGATAATGTTTGATTTGATGGTCGATGGTCATCTGTCCATAAGTAGTGTAACCCATTGACTAAATAATGTGACTCTGCATCAACAGCCAACCAAACTTTCTTTCAAATTATCGTGACTTTGTTGGAAACAGTTGCTCATTGACAGTGGTGACAGGTTTGTAACATGCAATGTCCTTTTCTATAAATCTATTCCATATTGTACAAATCAATGCAAACTTCTCAATTTGAACTCTTTGAATTCTAGATGATCTGATGTCAAACCGGATATATTTCAGTAGAGCTTTACATCGATCGCGACTCATGGTCTTTCTGAAATAGGATGGGCCCCAAACTTTGGACCAAAGGTTGGTTGTCCTTTGGTAATGAGACCTCGAGCAAATATTATTCCTAGAGAGGCGTAGATTTCTTCTTTAGATGTTGACAAAGTATTATTGTTTTGCTTATCCAAACTTTTGTTTCATACGATTTCGCTAATGTGAATGCTGACATCACATACTGAATGCCAAGGCAGTTTCATGGTCCTGATTACTTTGCTCCTCAATTTTCACAGTTTCCACAATGCTGGTCTTATTTTTCCAGTGTTTTTTCTAGAGTTACATTGTCACAACTTTTCACTTGTTTAAAATATTGATTAGATCCTTGACATATGTCTTATATATGGTGAAATAATGAAAGTCATAAATTCAAGATATATAACCTAATAACATTTAAAGTCGAAAATACATTCAAATTGACTTCACCGTCATTCTAATGTTAAGTAAAGTGTTGAGTATATTGATGGTCAACTCATTTATCAATGTCCTTTTCATATTGACATATGAAATGGGATTAAGAGATTTTTGAGGAAAAAAGTATTTTTATGGTGATGCAAAGGGTGTCCACCAAACCTTTTTCCTTTTGATATTTCTTAAAATTGCGGATATATATATATATATTTATATTCATTTTGTTTGAAAGCCTCAACATTTTAGTTAATGATGGAATACCAGAAGTTCTATCGATATTAATGCCATCAGTTCACAAACCTGTCACGTAGTTGTTGATGCAAAAGAGATTTTCTCCGTCTGTGTCACCTTTTCCCAATTTGATATAAATCAGAAAAAACTTTATTTTACATGAGTTGATTCGTAGTAATATTAGCTTTTACCCCTACTTCCCAGTTCTCGTCCTTATTTTTATTTCCTCCTTTGAAAGCTATTGATATGGGTGCCATGAAGTTCCATTTCCTTTGATTTATATTTGTGTACATATAGCGACGTCAAATAACTCTTGTAGATAAAAAAATATTTAATAGAAGTCAAATAAGGAACAGTATCCATGAAAGAAACATATTTATTATAATTTTTATATAATAATAATATTTGTTATTTGTTGTATTTATTTAATAGAGGATGTAAAATACGTTCCTTGTAAATCTTTGATGAAAGTGTTGCATATATATTTTATCATTTACAATAATTACGCGCCATAAAGCAACATTGAAAAAGAAAACAGAATTTGTATATAAATATATATTATTTATTCATACTTTTTTATTCGAATTGATCCACAGTTAAGGTTGTAAAAATGGAACTAAATAACTTGTCTTAACTAAATAGCAACAGATATCATATTTAGCGCCATAAAGCAACATTGAAAAAGAAAACAAAATTTGTAGAAAAAGAAAAGTTGTATGCAGAATCTACTACTGCATAAAGGTAAAACAATTTGCAGAAATACTTAATGCATGTACATATATAAATATTTATAATTTATTCATACTTTTTTATTCGAATAGATAAACAGTTAAGGTTGTGAAAATGGAACTAAATAATATGTGTTTTATTGAAAAACCTTAGTTATTGTGATATTCTCGGCTGGGAGGAATAAAGTTGACACAAGAATATTGAAACCAATGATCTTATTTACTTCATGTAGATCAAGGAGTGAAGACCCCAAATATAAGAGTCAGTCCCTTTTATAGTAAAATTAGGGAGGGGGAAATATCACAAAAGAGTCTTGCATGAGCAATAGTAAAGAGATGTACACAGCAAGAGTCTTGCTTGAGCAAGAAAAAGATGTACATAAGCAAAGAGTCTTTGCCTGAGCAAGAGTAGAAGGTGTATGCATATGATTATACATACTATTACAGTTATCATTGTAGGAACATCAAAATTTTATTTATATATTATTTGTATAATGGTAAAAAGAGTTTTTCCTAGTTATTTATTTTACATTATATTAAAAAGATTTTTTAATTATGTAAAATTAAATCACATAAATATGATTGTGACTTAGGTTGTATAGGCTACCTAATTAACACTCTAGTGTTAATTTATATTTAAATGATGCAATTATATCAAACTGAATAAACAAAAATATTGATCCAACCAGACTTTTATTTGGAGTCTATGATAGTTTAATATATACAACAAATTGCAAATAAGTTTTTTCTTAAACTATGATTTTATGAGTAGCCAGTGATATAAGGATATATTAAATTAATGGACAAAGTTAAAGTCTTGTGATCAAAATTAATGCTATAAAATACCCTTTCATCACTTTGGTATATCTGAAACAAGCAATAGTGCTCGACAAATGATTAACTTCAGTTAATGATATTCGAGTTTGAAATTAGTTTGAATTGAGCATAATTTCATACAACTGTATAATAACTCCCCCTCACTTGAATAATCTGCTGGTACTAATTACCACACTATGGAGAAAAGATTCACATTGTAGTCAGAGCGATAAAAGAATAGCCAAACATTGAATTACAATATTAAAATAATATCAAAAGTGATATATATATATATACAGTTCGAATCCCAAAGTCTTCAGAAAGAACTTTAATAAACGTACAAACGGATTGACAAAGAATGAAGAGTTTATTCAATTATGATCAAGAACTAGTGGATCAGTTAGAGAAAATTTACACCATCTAAAATCATAATATATTCATGATATAACTGCTAAAAGTTAGGCTCTCCATATCACATTTCTTACGTTAAAACATAATTCTTTGACTACAAAAATATTTATCACAACTACAAAGTAAAAAAAAACTGTCTAAATTTCATTTCATTTTTTCAAAAAGTTCCTATAAAACTTTTTATTTCAAAGTATACTTCAAAGTTATTATTTTTTTCGTTTAACTCAAATTCATATATACGATTATGCCTAGATATTTCAGAAGGAAAACAACCCAACAATGATCCAGGAAAGCTTTTTATAACTTTCTACATTTTATATGCTTTTAAAGGGTGAAGAAAGGATGGAAGAAACCATTTTATACAACATAGAAAATACAGATGTAGCTAAGACTTGGATTTAATTTTTCATTTTATCTTCAAAGAAAATATTTCTTTAACAAATTAAAATCGTTCATATGTCTTGAATAAATAACTATACTTATTTATTGTCTTCATGATAATTTCGTGTAATGTTCTTAGACGTTATATAATGAAACAAGAAATAAAAAGATTATTTAAAAGACAAAGACAAATAATAGGATTTAACATTTAAAATGGTTTCTGAAGGAGAAGGAAGGATTTAAAATAATGATAACTTTTTAAAATAGACAAGAATGGATGAAGTGCTTAATTTTAGGAGCAGTTTTCTTGAAAAGTGGTGTCTTCATTAGAATAATTTCTTTGTATTTTCTTTTTTTGGGTTTGGGGGGTTAAACGTGAATCTATTCAAAAAAATATATTTCCAGTATTCATTATGCAAACTTAGGCAGAAAAATAAATTGTTCATAAGTAAAAAATATTTTTTTATACAAAATTATAATGAAGGAAACATAAAAAATAAACAATAAGGCATAAATATTCTATAATTATAAATTTATTTTTAATATATAAATATATATTATAATTTTATACAATTCTATGCTAGAATTAATGTTAGTAGAAAAAATACACTAATTTTCGATTTGAATATAACTATAGACATACGTTTTATTCATGAAAGTGTCATGATAGTCTCAATTTCATAATTTTTCATTTATTTAAGCAAAAATTGGCCCTATTGTATAAAAGTATAAAATACCCAAAATCTAATTCACAAAAAACGTTGGTAAGGGACTCTTTTCTCCTGGGGACAGCAAGGAGAGTTCTCCTATGCCTGGACCCTCCTTCGCTCCCGGAACTGGGAGAACTGATAGTGTGGTTAATTTAAGGAGCTCACTTACAAATTTAAACATATCAAAAGAAGCCATAGATACTATTATGTCAGATATTCGTCCATCAACTCAGAAATCATATAACTCTGCGTTTAAGAGTTTATTATTCATTGTAGAAAATTTGATGTGTCTCCGTTTGAGGCTCCCTTGGAATTTGTTTTAATTATTTGGCCTCTCTCCCGAAAACTTCTTTCAGTTTAATTTCAACGGCAAAAGCTGCCATAATTAAAAATCAACTTAAACCTGAAAATTTAACCTCTTGTAGACTTCTGTCTAGGTACATGAAGGGTGCTTTTAATTTGAACCCCCCTTTTCCTAAGTATCAAGATACATGGGACGTTAAAGTACTCTTAGATTAGCTTCGAGAGCTATGCTCGGCTTCGGAGCTTAATTATGATGTGTTGGCTAAAAGACTTTGCCTTTAGTTGCCTTAGCTTGTATCGCCAGAGCTAGCACATTAGCCCTACTAGGAAACATATAAAAATTAATGGGGATGGATCTTTATTTATTCCACTTCTAGGACTTGAAAAGAATTCAAGTCGCTCTCACTTGAGAAGCGGCGTCAATTTAGCAAAAATACGATCCGTATCTAGATCCAGTGGATCATGTAATCACATATATTTGTAAGACTAAAGAAATGAGGGGCTCTGTCATCAATTTGTTTGTTACAATTAAAGGGATTTGTAAAACCTATTTCTACTCAGACGGCGAGTAGATGGCTTTAGGATATGATGGTCTAGATATTGAGGCTATTAAGCCACATAGATTAAGATCTGCATCAGTTGCACTTAGAAGAGCTATGGGGAGTTCTATTCGAGAAATTATACGACAGGGTTTTTGGAGTGAGGAGTCAAGTGCTTTTCACTGATTCTATAATGTACCTCTTCGTTAATCATATTTACTTTTGTCATTACAGGTCGATATTCGGACCTGTATACTCATCCTCCCGATAATATATACAAATAGTATATTTATTTGTTACCTTATATATATATATATATAGATATATTTTTAGAAATATAGTTTTTAATATTTAGTATAGGAAATAATGTTATTTATAGCTTATTGGGTAATTCCAATTTTAAGTAAAACAACTTTGTACGATTACCAATGGATAGCTACGCTATGCATTAAAATAGAAGACATTAACTAAGTTTTACTGTATTAATGTCTTATTTTATTAGTAGCGTAGCTATACATACCATTTTTCATAAATATTTTTTTTCTCGTTTCTTCAGAAAGAGGAAAAATAACAGGGAATTTGGCGGTTTTTAGTTTTGAAAGCGGTGGCGCTAGTGTTGTTGTTTTTCTGTTTCTAAATATAGGTGTTTATGTAGTGATGGAACAGGATTACAAATGTACAGCTACGCTACTAATAAAATAGGACATTGATACAGTAAAACTTACTTAATGTCTTCTATTTGTATTTGTCATGAAAGCAAGGTTCCGTTAAGCCTATTTCTCTAAAAGTTGCGCAAAAAGTATGTAAGGAGTTTTTTATTATTATTTGATATTTGGGACGTTCTAAAAGCATTTATAGTAGTTATCAAAAGTGATGTCTACATGATGTGCATGATTACTCAAAATTTAACATTAATTATTTATAAAATTAATTATAAAAGTATCTTAAACACTTAGGAAACAATATATATATATATAGGCCGTTTTTTATATACTAAAAGTTTCACACTCGTTCATCAAACACAAGACTCCTTTGTCTATGAGTGCTATCATCATCTATATATCAACAATTAACTAAATGATATTTTTCATTCATTTTTCGTATCAGTAAGTTGTACATACGTTTATTATTTTTTATTTTTTTCAGTCCCATTTGTCAAAATGAAATATCTAACTTGAGAACAATACATCATATAAAAAATTTTAACGCTCATATTTCTCAATATCTCATGATCACACTTTACTATGAATATGTAAAGGACAATGATTTATGAGTTGAGATTCTAATAATTTACATTTAGTTTCTTTAAAAAAAAATTAATATCAGGAGACACAAAAATATTTTATTGGAGTTGTTTTGGATTTTTAAATGCACTTAATATTGGACAGGAATAGAGTTTTAGCTATATAAATCCAATAAATACAACGTTGATTAGTTCTACAAAGTATGGTTGGGATTATCAAGGAGTTGAACAGACATGTCAAATAGTAATTTCTAAATATAAGTAGCTTCCGTTATATGTCAAGAAATATAAATACAATATTTGTGATAAGATATTTTACCTACACCATTAGATACTTCCATTTCATCTACTTTTTATATTTTGTTCTTATATTTTGCTGGATAAAAGTAGTATTTTCCTATTCCCCTTCTTTTAACTGATTATATCGGTTTTGTGAGACACAAGGTAGCTTCAATATTTGAAAAATCGAATGATAAGGAATTCTTTTCTAATTCGAAAAAAATATTCAGTTGTCACTAACTCTGCTTCATCAAAAGGAATCATTCTTATTTTGCTTATGAATACAAAATTGCAACTATAGTTGAGAAGTTGTGTATCAATTAAAACATGTATTATAAAATAATTTGAAAAGTGAGTTGGAAATATACAGCCGACGTGGTAGGATTCTTCCCTTCATGTGTGAAAGAAAATCACAAAATCCTTCAAAGACTTTTTAAAAACTTTTATAAATATCAAAAATATGTTAAACGTTAGTTGACTTTTCTTTGTTCATGAAGGTGAATTGCTTTAGGAAATTGATTACATAACTTATTTGTGTAACTTCTCTAAATACTTACAGTAATTGGAAGAGGAAAATGTGAGTTGATGCAACGCCAATTTGTTTTCTAATTAAACTATTTTTAAAAACTATCATTTTTTATTTAAAATATAAAAATCGAAACTTTTTTTTGCAAACTTATTAAGCTTACATTGGTTATAAGACCGTTGTTCTAATTTTCATTGGAGAGCATATGCAAGGTTAAAGAAAGGGTGATTCATGACTTTATTTATATATATATATTTTTCCCCAAACCAGTTCGTTTATTATGTAAATAATTAAAAATGAGACATTTACATAAAACCCAAAGCAAATGTGTTATAAAAACATAAATAAACATTATAGTTTAAATTTTTGCTCTGGGGAGGAACACTAACAATAAAATACGTATTATATAAATAAAATAAAACAAATTCTTTTAAAATCATTTTAAAATCAATTACACAACTATTAAATATTTTAAAACTCTGAACACAAATGTTAAAAATAAAACATAGAAATATTCAGAGGGCTAAAAATTACTATAACTTCTTGAAATAATTTTTATCAGTTTTTGATGTTGGAGGGAGAGACTTGGGAAATACTTAATGATTCTTCCGGCAGACGGCCACGTTACACCTTCTTCCAGCGAGGGGATTTTCAAATATAAAGCTGCATATCTTGCTGCTGCCGACAAAAATACGTTCCTCAGCTCGAAGGGATGCAGGGGTTCGTTGAAGGACAGCTTTTGACATATCAGGGCCTTTGAGTTTAAAATACTAAAGGTAAGTGCCTTGGACTCCGATGATTTGTTGTTCTTTCCGAGGCCGAAGAGAACAACGCCTTTCCAAGCATTTGAAGATTCACAACGGAGGTTAGGTGAGTTTAGAAGAATAAAATCTTTGAGAATTTTCACCACACGACACTCCACAAATACATGAAGTGTCGAGTTGAATAAACACCCACAATCTTTACATGGTCTTGTAAAAAACAAAAGATCGGCCGAAATCATCAATTGAGAAGTGAATTTCCTTCCATCATGAATGCCAAGTAATGATTCAAGAATCCGATTGTTCCATTTCGAGGGGAGGCCAAGGAGATTCAGAATTTTTTTGCAAATTTTATCTACCTCTCCTTTATAAGATGTTGGAGACATTTTCATGTGCCAAGGTGTCGATAGAATTTGTTGGTGAGATGTCCTTGTCAAAGGATACATAAACCGTCCGTCCGAAAATATATTTTCTTTGTGGAGGTCATGAATTGTAAGGATTCTAAACTTGATGGCTTCTTCCTCCAAACTCTCTGGTCGTGGTAGATTTCGAAAGTAAAAACTCTTGTTGGCGTTCTGTCTAATGACGTCACAGTTGTATTGTTGTCGTAAATTGGTTTTAACTTCCATAAAATACGCTGAGCGGCACCCCAAACCCGAGAGAGTCTTGACGTTATATGATTTGTGAGGTCAGAGCCGAACATCAGCCACCAGTAAATTTCATTATATGCTATCGATCTCCTCCACTCGATAGAAGGATTTGTAGTAATTTCATTGAAAATTCTCAGATACACCTTTGGTATTATATGGCACAGTCGAGTAAGACCTCCCCCGAGAAACGCTTAGGTCTTTGAACAGAAGGAAGGTAGTGCTGATGGAATAAGGCTCGAAGCCATTTTTCTCCTTGAGAATGGCTTTTTCGGCAATTATGGGGTGAGAAGACGCCTTGTATAACAAAATAGGAACTACCTTTAAGTTAAACAAGTCTATTCTTCTTTGAATGTTAAAGCATCTCCATTTCTTTATATTATATGCGATTACTGAAAACACACTATTCCAGCTTTTCTCGTCGATTCCTCTACCATTCCAAGTAACTCCAAGAATGTCCACTTGATTTTTTATTTGGCAGGAGGCAATTGTACTTGTTTGAGGGTTCCATTGACCTAGTGGTAATATCGTTGTTTTGGCTTTATTGATTGATAGGCCTGATATTTTCTCGTATTTGCAAAAAAAATCAGAATTATCTCCACTCTCTTACTCAGTTGAGGTTCAGAGTGTCCTTCTATCATAAGTGTCACATCGTCTGCATAAAGGTCTATTAAATGCTTAGAGCCCTTTATGTCTACACCAAACCCTTTATATTTTTTCATTGTCTTTCGAACTAAGTCGTCAACTGCTGCTACAAAGAGTAGAGGAGCAGATGGGCATCCTTGTCTGCAACTTCTAGTGAGGTTGATAGCATCACTTTCGATTCCATTTAATGATATTGTTGAAGTACCATTTCGCAGTAGTGCCCGAATAGGATTAAAATACTCCCTTGGTAAGAGCTTCTTTATTACATTCATAATATGAACATGCGATATGGAATCGAAAGCTTTTTGAAAGTCAATTGCTGTAATTGCTCCAAACGTTTTCCTTTCTTCCACCGAGTCGATGCATGCCTGAATGTTTCTGGAGACGTCGAAGATTTTTCTTTTTTTAAGAAAGCCCTTCTGTTGACACCCAATCTTATTATTGAGAATTGGTTCTATTTTTGGGCAAGCACTCCCGATAATATTCTGTAAGAACAATTGAGAAAGGTGATGGGCCTCCAGTGACTGAAGTCTGACCCATCCCCTTTCTTTGGGATTAATGCGATCCTACCCTTAGTTAGATCCGCAGGCATTGTCCCCTTCAGTTCCATGGACTTACCCACCTTCAAAAGATATGGAATGATTTCCTCCAAAAGAGAGCATAAATATCACCAATTATACCACCAGGGCCTGCTGCTTTTTTACAGTTTAGTTATTCTGGACATAATTTGTGGTAGAATCTCGAGTGAAAATTTTATTTCCGCTCCGTTTGCGCCGTCTCACTGGGATTCGACCACGGCCGTTTTCGCTTGACGTTGTCTCAAGTGATAAATTTTCATTACCAATAACCATTCGCTTCAGAAATGGATCGATTTTTTGCGATTCAGGAGTGATTCGCAGATGGAAATTCGGTCTATGAGGTTTTTGTGTTAACTAGTGTGGCACCCATACATCGAGCTTCTTTTTTGTATCCAGCCTTGTTTAAGTGGTTCAAAAGTTTTTTTTGTGCAATTGTATAGCTCCTGGGTAATCGAAACAGTTCTTAATGACGGACGGACTCGATGATTTCATTATTTTATTGATATTTTCGAACATTAGCCTTCAAGAGAGTGGTGCATCTTTGATATTAAAATTACCAGAACAGAATCGACGCAACCAAATTGTGCGTGATTGGCTGTTACAGTATCAGGGACCATAAACACTTTTTCACACTTTCAACCGCCTGGCTTGCGCTTTCGAAGAAAAACTGTAAAATATGGCGCATTTTCTCTTTGCTGATGCCCATCTTTTACGCTTTCTCCAACAATACTGAAAAAAGCAATCATAAAACCGGCTAAAAAGTTTTTGTAGTAACAAATCTTATCTTTCCAAAGCCATCTAGTGTAACCCGATCGCAATTATACGACGCGAGATACAGATTACTAAGCCATCTGTTGGGAAATAACGAATTTATTTAATTACACCTATTATATTGTGAACATGTTATCATATTGTCTCAGAATGAAAATAATATAAACATCCAAATGGATTTTCTAGGCATCATCGAATGATGATGATCCATGAAACATATCCTCAGGAATCTCTGTAAGAAATGATTTCATATTCTTATTAAAACATGCTATTGATGAGGATTTTCATTATGCCTTGGGGGACGTTTTTTATGAATAGCTGTTTGAAGAACCCAGAAAAATATATTTTTCTATGTAAAACATCCCAATTTCTACTTTAAATAAATTTTAATCGTGAAAAGAAATACTCAAATTTGGATCACATAGCCCTTAGCTTATATGACATATGAACAACATACTTATAATCATTCAAAGCTTGTTGTATATTGACACTGTTTTAAAGAAATAATTTTGTGACATTTTTTTGTCTCATTCACAAATCAAATATTTCATATCAACTTCTACGCATCACCTCTGAACCATATTTTCAAACATAAAATGTATATTTGGTTTATAATTCTAAGGATTGATTTTGTAACCATACTCTAATTATTTATCTCTTTAAGACTAAGGCCCGCGGGCCGTATATGGCCTGTTAGACAATTTAATCCGGCCTGCTGAGCTTGTCTAGTAAATAAAATAATAATGCTTCATAAATCATTCATTACGTCTTGTCCATACAATACCGCGTTTCACCAATAGATGGCGCGCTGACATTTAGGCCGAGCCGTACTTTTTATTTCTCTCTTGAATTTTCTCATTGCCATTCGAGCCTTTCTGTAAAAAAAAAATGAATGGACCAAAGAAAAGGAAAATGACAGTCGATGACCTGCTGTGGCCCCCTTTTCAAATTTTATAACCCATAGTGGCCCGCAAGTCAAAAGTTGGCCATCCCTGTTGTAAGATATATATATATATGTGTGTGGTGTGGATGTTGTAACAATTGCATTAGTAATAAACTGAAATAAAAATATCACAAGCGTAAATAGAAACTGTGTATTGGATTATTTGTTATAGTAACCACAATGTATTATTATACAGGCACATAGAGCCTCAAGCCAATTAAGCCACAAAGTAATTGTTTACTCATACATTCTTGTTTATTTATTAGTTAATAATGAGGTAATGCTCTCTTGCTTGGTTATTTAAGGAAGTCATATTACGACCTTTTCGTTCAATGCATCCTTAATATTTTAGGCTAATATGTTTGGAGGATTTTAAAAAGCTTTTGGATTAAAGCGTCTTCCTGTCACAGTCTATATGGCCTGTAATTACAAACAAATGCCCCTTGAGAAAGCATATATGGCCAAAAAACAATGAAATTTGCTAGCTTATTGGAGCATAAATATTTATAACAAAATAAATGATTTTTTTATATAAACTTTATTTATTCAGAAAAATACACATAATATACTGTATAAATAAACATTTGTAGTTTCAAAATAGTTCTTATATATAAAAGTTATTTAACTATATTATAACAAAACACAATATACAAGTAATAACAATAAATATATAAAAAAATTCTTCAACAATTCAGTTAATTTGAAATTAAAGTAACAAAACATATATAATAAATAATGAACGATACACTTTGAAAATCATAGGATAAATTGCTTTCTCAGCAGGGATATTAAATTATGATCTTAAATATAAATTTATTGAACTTTTTGTTAAGATTTAATAGATGTTTAAGAAAATTAATATATTATTTTGATCAGGATGGATAAAATCTGTCTAAGTCACTTAATTTTGTTAATACTAATGAGAGGCGTTCTTATTTTGTTATCATGACACATTTTATAATCCTTTAGATGAAAATGTTTTCTTTTATAATCATGAAATGTAATCACGTTACAAAGGAACATAATATAACACGTATGACAGAATATTTTGGTAAAGTGACAATGCTTACAAAAGTATTACCATCAGCTTAATAAATAATATATAGTATATATTGATATACATATATTGTTTTATTATTGTTGTAATATAACTTTGTGGTTTTTAGAACACAAAAAATGTAGGCTCATATTGTAGGAAATAAACTAAAAATTATCAATGCAATTAAGCATTAAAAAATCATTACTCAATGTTTTTACTTTGTGAGTTTCAAAACGTATATTCTTTTAATAATTTGCTAGGGATGGAGAAGTACAAAACCTAATGAAACATTGTTTTGGTATATGGTTCGAAGAATTGCATCCGAAGGATATAAATAAGCATAACTAGCATGTAAATAGTCTATCGAACCTACGATCTTATCAATGAGATAGATCTCGTGATTCGAACCTGCGCCCCCAACATTGAGAGTTGAACACGCCTATACCACACGGATTTTTTTTCAATTAATTAATAATCATATTTTAAATTCAAGTTTCTATATTTTTGTAAAGTTACTTTATTTGGATAAATATTTTGTATTTACAAAATAACTTTAAATTAGGGTGATTTATTAATCGTTTTTCTGATTTAAGAGTCTGGTACCCCCTCGTTTTTAACCCTTTTCTCTCTCAATTACTCATTAACCAATGCTTTTTGTATGGTACAAATAATACACATAATATCACAGAAGTTCAAAATAGTTTGTATATTTTGTATACATAAAAAATATCAGAGCAATTAACGTTTTTATTACGTCATTTTGAAGTATTTTCCAAAAAAAAAGATTAGTTTAAAATCTAATTTTTCCGTTAAGTTTTTATAAGGAAACCAAAAATTGATTTTTGAGATCTTATCTACCATTTGATCCAATTATTTTCAAAAATAGCATTGATATTGACGACAAAAGAGGGTATTGAATGTGAATAAAATTACTACATAACTTTTGGGACTGTTGAGAAGGGCCTTGATTCGGTTTTGCTCAAGATACACTGAATCCTATTATGATATGACCAACCCTCAAATCCAATAAATGTAAAATACGAATCACCTGTATGTAATATACTACACACCCCGCCGTTGATAATGTATAAACTTAAGTTCCGAATATTTTCATGTCACGTCACGTCTGCCAGAAAACATAACAAATCACTTTTACTATATATAATAAGTATTAAATCCATACTCAAATTACCATTAGTGCATCTTACTTTTACAAAAAATGGCTTCAATGAATAAAAAAGCAAAAAAACAGTGTGCAGTGGTGTTTGTCCCTCATTGGATCCCAATGCTCACAATGTATTGTACCACTCCGTTCCAACCAATCAAACGAGAGAAAGCTTAGCCATCGCATGCAAAAGAGGAGATCGACATATTCAGCCTGTGTCATCCTTATAGTGTGTCTGCACTTCACTGTGGATGTGAGGCCATCCGCAATTGGCTCCTTGGAGTAGTTTGACGTAGCTTCAGCTAATCACTTTCGCTCTCATTGTGAGGCCAATGGGTAGTGGGGTCGAGCAGAACCAGGGTGCTTGGGCTGACATCACTTTTGCGCAAGGATCTCCCACCCGAGTATATTTGCGACGAATTGGCCAAAGGTCTTGTTGATGGGTGGAGTCAGCTACGCATCCGCTGGTTGACTAGTGTACCTCGTACTAAAAAAAAACGACGGAACTGCTCCATTAGATAGCCGATCGATCGATCCAGGTTTCTAAAACAGCGCAGCTAGATCTTTACTTGGCGTAAGGGCTAGCAGTCACATGGCGGATCGATGCTCTGCTCCACAAGGCCGTACTTCCATCCCTTAATGGGATATCGGTTCGGGTGGGGCTATGGAAACTGGAAAATGCTGGACAATGCTCTGGCGGTGAAGCCGGATGGCAAGTCAATTAGACTCGCGGAACCCTCCGGCAAGATCTTATTCGGTACCCAAGGGTGGATCAGATCGACTCGTTCTCGGACTGCCGATCTTTCTCAAAAGTCAGTGGCCACATAAGTCACCAGTACTGCAGCTATTTGGCAAACAGTGGCCTAAACTTCGCCACGCCAAAACCATGAGGGAAAGTATATGTAGTTGCCAAGTCTTTGGAAAATGTGCCCTATATATACCTATATAGCAGACGATAGTGTTTTTTAAATATTTTATTTATTTTAATTTTAAATTTAAGGTTTTTTTTTTTCTCTTCTTGAAAAGCCCTTTTGCTTTTAATTATTATTTCATTTTAGTGTGTGTGTAATCTTATATTTCAGCACGAAGTAGTAGTATTTGTTCAATTTATATAGTTTTAAATATTTATACATGTATCACTTTAAAAAAACCTGACATCCGTGACTAGCCGAAGTGCTAGGATGTTTCTTGGGAAAAATAAAGACGATTCCACACACTGAAGAAGACTATAAGAGATATCTAATTGCATGAGCTTCTTAACTTCCATTAGAAGAAACTCAAGAAAGAGTAGTTCCGACACTTAACTTAAATGAAACATGAAACTTGTAAAAAGAGTTTCAAAATCAATGTCAAGGTGCCGTCGGTTCCATATGGCAGATATAGATTTTTCTAAAATTCCTCAAAAAAAATATGAAAAAAATGCCTTCAAGAGTAAAAATCTGGTCATAAAAAAGCTTAAGAGAGGAGAGGCGAAAATTGAAACAGGGATTAGATTGCTCTAATAACTTATATACTTTCTTCTAAAATGTCTTTGTAATAATATTTGTTTAATATAATTATAAACAGTATTTTGTTATAATTATTCGTTGCGTGTTTATGGGTTTTATCATATAATTATTGAAAAATGGCTTTTTTATTAAATATTTTAATAATTTCAGCAGCTTTAAATCATCCAAAATTTATGAGTACTCACAAAATTTAATCTTTTTCCATTTTCTCATAGAAATGTGATAATAATTCTTCTATGATCTAATTAAAGTCTAAATTCGATTATATTGAACATAATTTACTTTAAAATCGCTCTCTTTGGCATGTGTGACGTATGCCATGAGGTAGGTTGCGTGGCGGTGTATTTTTTTATTACTTTCATTGGTTAAATGTTCTACCTTACTTTCCACTTACCTTAATCTACATTTAGGTGATGCTTTATTATATTATAATATATTACTTAATACATCTAATTATCGAAAAAATATATCTTTATATATTGGCAATCCTCATTATTTATTATCCAATAAGCCCAATTCATATTTCTCATTAAACAGCTTAGCATCCAATTTTTTCCACAGAAGTACAAATGACATGAGAGTCGAACACAACAACAAATTATTATCCCGTAAATCCCACTCAATAATTATGGTACAATATTCATGAGTTTAAGGGCCTCTTAATCCCTAAATGGTTGAAGCGAAAGGAGAGAAAAACATAAAATATCTCATAAAAAATATAGAGCACATAAATAAAAAAACTGTTAATAGTATCAAAGAATCGTGAAGCGTTGAACCGCTACTGTTCAATATTTCAGATTTTTAATGAAAGGACGCGTTGTTGTACGTAAAAAAATACCTTTATATTATATATTTACTATGACCAGAACGAACTATTGCTTTAAGAGGAAAGCTCCCAGCTTATTAAGTCGATATTTCTTACACTTCCAATTCTGCTATTATAAATAGTATAAAACTAAGTTTACAAGAATATGCATTTGCCTAAATTCAGATCAAAATATTTGATAAAACAACGTGTTTTTTAACCATCAAGGTAAAGTGATTTTTTGAATATTCTATGAGCGTAGCTATGAGTTTTGAATTTTCAAGCCGCTCGTGCAGTTTAAAAAAGAAAATTTACAATATTAGTTACCAATAATTTTTTTGAGCTCTAGACAGTTTAACCGGCTAATAACGGATTGAGTTACGGTGTGATGGGTCCTGGTCTAAGAGCAAAACAAACCATAATTTTTTTCTTCAGAGAATGTGTTTTCAAAATTTATGACATATATGAAATATCTATTTAACTACTAGAAATGAAATAAAGACTATAATTATATCATAAATAAACATATATTTTCCCTTTTGCTATGCCAATGACGTAAGAACATTAAATTATTCATTCATACTCATTTTTAACAGGCACAGACATAAATTAAGTTTTAGGTCAAACTTAAATATACCTTTTGATGATAGCTTTTTTTAAGATATATACAATCTCGTAAAATAAATAAGCTTGTGTGTTGTTTTTAATGAGCTTAGTAAATTTTTGTCTGAATCTTAAAAGGATGACTAATAATTATCAGGGTGAAAACAAATATTGTTGCAATAAAATGATTAGCTCTCATCTTGGAAAAAAGGCTGAGATATAGAATTCCATGGGAACAATCGAACAATTGCCAAGTTTTTGCTTGGAAAAAAAAATATGGAGTTTGAAATAATAGCAAATATATTATTTTCGAATATGAGAACTTCCCACATGTATGTTACATGAAGCAAAGCTGTATGCGTACATTTAGGCTTTACAATATTAGAGAGAGTTTTTTAAGATAACATAATCAAAGCTATATCACAAGAATACATTCGCAAATTCTACGCAAAAGATCTACTTCAATCAGGAACACTGAGTGGCGTTTTAACGTATCGATTTCATCGGCCGCTAGATCATCGAATCACCAAGGACGGAAGAATTTTGGAGTCCAAAGCAGCGTGCCCCGCCGCAGCAGAAAA
>CP045904.1:7571542-7592425 GCA_013387185.1 Caligus rogercresseyi | reverse complement strand
AATCAACAAAATCACGTGCTCCAGTGGTTGTTTGTCATTACTTTGGGTGTTTATAGGTGATTTTGGTAAGATGAATGATAAATTTGTGTTTTTGTTGGTAGATTTTGGTGAAAGGTTGCGTGTTTAAGATTTCAAAGATTTGTACATTTTAAACTATTAACTCTTAAAGAAACGGTCATCATGCCCCTTCGAAGTAATTTTGATACAGACATAGAAATGTTGGTGAAGTAAATTTAATTTTTTAATTTAATATACCATAAATATTAAAACTCCTAGTTTTTGCTCTAATCGCAACTAGCGATTAGTAAATTGACAAAAAAGAGTATGCCCATTTATAAAATTAATAATTAAATAGTCATATGAGTTAAAAGTACGGAGCATTTTAATAATCATTATTCTACATAAAAATTTGAGTAGACTTATATTATCCACACATTTGATGAGTATTGTATGTTAATTTAATTTGTTATTTTCCTCAAAAACTTAAAAGAGACAAAAAAGTATTCAGATAAGGGATCAACAAAAGGGAAAGGAAAAGACATTCTATGGCAAAAATTAACCGAAATAATTAAATGAACAATGTTTCAAAAGAACGACTTTGCAACAAATTAAGGCTAATTCGTTTTTTAAATAGACTGTCTACATTTTTTAAAATAATTCCTTCAAATTATTTGTCCCTCCTATTTGAAGGTTCACTTTTTTGAATTTTACTTACAAACTATATTATTATGACATAAAACTGCACATAATAGAATTTGAAGATTAAAAAAAAATGATTTTAAATGAGTAACTTATTCAATCCTGGAATATATAAATCTCTTTTCCATTCTACTTCGAATACAATGTTGAGCGTTCATTAAAGAAACATAATCTAATGGATTAGATTTTCCTTTTTAAAATCTAAACAAACTAACCTGCAATGGAGCAACCAAATATATCACACTATTTCAAAAGTGTTTTTCCACCTAAAGATAAATAATTTGTTTGTTTTGATATGTATAGAGTGAACACGCTCTTCCTATATCTCTCAGAATTAATTTGTGTTAAAGAGGTTATAAGTGCATTTTGATATTTTTATTAACTTAAAAAGCTTCTTAAGTGCGCTCACCCTCTTTTCGAGTCCTTTTTTTGGACTTGTGCTGACCGGAGCTCCCCTTCTTCCTGGATCGAAGACGTGACCTTGGATCTGCAGTAAGAAATTTGACTCCTTTGTTTATCTCCCTCGTGAGGGTTGTTTATCCATTAAACATCGGAACTTTTTAGTGAGACATGTCTCGCAACCCTCCTGACAAACCCCCGGATGATTTACGTCCCTCTTCTTCATTTATGGATGGGAGACAATACTCCAATGTTGTAAAGAGCAACAAAGAAGGTACCTTGAAAGGTACAGAACCACATATGAAACTTGGTTTCAATTTTAAATGGGAAACTTTTGTTTTTATTTTTGAAGACAAAGATGGGAAATTGTCCAAAGCAACTAATTTGAAACACATAGATATCTATGACTTGGCCATGGGATTCGGATTTAGGGAGCATGAGATAGCAGGAGCTAATCCTAATTTCGGTGGGGGTCAAGCTTGTCTCTATTCTAAATTCCCCATAGATGTGAGGAACAGGCTTGATGAATTGAAAAGGCAACAGTTAATTAAAACAATTAATACAGCGGGAGCTGAAGAAGAGCTTATTTGTAAGATCAAAGGAATTAATAATATCCTTGTTGACAGAAAGAAAAATATGAAAATTACTTTGTCCAATACGTTTAAACGTGTGGATGAAGGGAAGCTTGTGGAATGGATGAAGGCTTTTGGTGACGTCGTTCATCATTACCCAAAGGGAAACCCATCGGATAAAAAAGCCGAGGAGAAATACAAAAGCTATAAAGAACAGTGGAGAGACGGGGATTATATTATTGAAATGAGAGCAGACCCTTCTACAGTCCCTCAGATAATTGTCTTTCAAGGAGTCCTTATAAAATTGAAATTTTCAGGGGTCAAGTTACAGTGCCAGCGATGCTTTTGCTTCGGTCACATAAAGCAGTTTTGTGAACAGAAAAGGGTAAAGACTTTTGAGTACGAAAGATCTTTAAAAAACTTCCTCGAGGAGCGTAAAGATTCTTTTTCTTTAAATAATACAACGGAGAAGGAGACCGTAAGTGAACCAATAATTCAAGACAAACCCACATCCAACATTGATTCTCATGTTAGCATGGAGGCTTCTCCTTGCATTGATATGAGTGGTGAAGAAAATGAAGTCAACACTTCAATTAGAGGTGAGGACTCCTCATCAGAAAAACAAATTATTGAGGGGGATTCTGCCTTAGAATTGGGGATCAGCCTTCCTTTCTCTCTTGAATCAATAAATGAGAAGGCCCAGGTAGGCGATGGGCCTGGGAATGGATTGAGTGAAATTGCATCGGTTGTAGAAGATTGCTCTATTCATCCAAACGAGAGTAGCCTGGATCCACCTGTGGGAGGTTCTACAGTGGAGGGATATAGTGAGTCCTCAACGACTATACAAATGGAAAAAAATGGCATCTCTCAAAAACTAAATTTGACATTAAAGCCGTCTCTTTCTAATGAGGATATACTTCCTTATCGAACTCGTTCTCAATCCACTGGAAAGAGAAACAGGCCTGCTTCAGAAAATTCCCCAGACAAAGAAAAAGCTCAATTAAAATGCCCTAAAATCTAAGTTTTAAACTTATTGTGATATTTCCTCTCCTTTTTACTTTAATGGTTCGAGGACAACTCTCTTACAACTCTCCCAGATACCTTCAAACTTCAATTGAAGACTATTTCTGTCCCCACGAGTCTTTAACATTCAAAGAGAGCTTAGGTCGAAGTCGAATACTCTCTCTAAACTGCGGAGGAGGAAAAGACAGAAAAAAAGACATGCTCTGATGAAACATTTGTTATCTCTTGATCCTGAGGTAATTTGTCTGCAGGAAATTAAATCGGCGGTCTCTGCTACCTGTTCTTCAAACTGCAATTTTTGCCTCCCCAGAAATTTCTTTAGTTTCTTTACGGGTGATGATAACAAGAGAGGAGTCCTTACCCTCGTCACAAGAAAGGCCAACAAAGCAGAGCTTATTAAAAGTTATAGTGGAAAAAGTCACTGGAATAAAGTTCGTATTCAATTAAATAATCTCTCTTTCTCTATAATCAATGCTTATGGACCAAATATCCGTTCCACCTCATTTTATCAATCTATCATCAACAACCAATTAAAGGATCCTACCCCGTTTCTTATGATTGGTGATCTTAATGTAGATTTGGACAATTTTCAGAAGCGACATCCTAATGAAAGCATTCTAAAGCAACTAATTCTTCAATTTAATCTGATCGACATTATGAAGAAGTTTAATCTTCAAGGCGAATTTTCTTGGAAAAGAGGTTCGTTAGAGTCCCGTATTGACCACGCTTTTGTTTCTGGTCATTTATCAAAATCGATAAAAAGTATTTTATACAGGCCAGAACCCCTTTCTGATCACAAAATGATAGAGGTGGAAATTCAATGTCTTAAGCATCACCCACGATTTATAGTGCCAAGATCATTAATAAAGGAGGACGCTTATATTAAAAAAAAAAAGAATAAACTTTCTTCTGGTTTCACCATGAATATGTCTTCCGAAAAAGCTTTGAATGTTTTAGTGGGTGTTATAAAATTCTCCACAAAAAATTCTTGTGGGATAAAAAGAATAAAAAAATGAATTTCAGGGGGATTTGGATAAAATTTTAAACTCAGATTCACCTTTTTCCAAAATGGTTGCAACCGAGACTGCTGTGTCTTTTCGTTTGTCAGACATAGCGGAAGCAGAAATGTCGAACAAAGTTGACAAAGAACAGGACAACAATGCGCGATACAAATACCTCCCCCCGGAGAAACATCTATCAGCTACTGAGATAAAAAGAATAGTGCACGAGGGGAAAATACTGTCCAAATCTCAGGATATTTTGGAACATTTCCGTTCTAACTTTCAAAAAATTGTGGAAGCAAATAGGGATTATTTTCCTAAAAAGAGAAGAAAATGCTCTCATGAAGGCTCCATTTATACTGAAAGCAATATTGAAAAATACATAGTGACGAACCTCAAGAAAAACAAAGCAGCTGGGCCTGACGGGATCGTCGGAGAGCTGTTCATCAAATGTTCAAAGGAAGTTACCCCCTTTCTGTCTAAAATTGGCATCTCAATGGAAAGATCAGGAAAAATGCCCAAGGCCTTGAATAAGGGAAGAATAGCTCTGATTCCAAAGAAGGGTGATGGGACATCTTTTAACCATTGGAGGCCAATAACAATTATGAGCATTGCTTATAGAATACTCTCTGGAGTTCTAGCTCAACAAATTGAACCCTTTCTGAATCAAAAAATTGGTGGGTCTCAAAAAGGATTCCTCAGACAAAGGAAAATATTTGACGTGTCAAGAAACATTCAGGCTGCTATAGATTCGGTAAGAGAAAGGGGGAAATATGGAGCGATTATAGCAGTAGATTTCGCCAAAGCATTTGATTCGGTCAATCATGTACATATTCTCAAAATGATCAAAAAAATGATTCCCAAACGTTTCTTTAATCCTGTAAGAGCGCTTCTTTTAAACGGGTCGTCTACAATTACAGTTAATGGAATGGAAAGTAGGCCAATTGAACTGAAGAAGAGTTGTCGGCAGGGATGTCCCACGGCTCCTTTATTGTTTATTGCGGCCATAGATGATCTTGTTTTAAGGATACAAAGGAAGTACGGGGGTTTCGGAATTCGATTTGAAGGAGTGGCACATCTCATGGATCTCTATGCAGATGACGTAACTCTGTTCGTCGAAGCGAATTCCGAACGCCAACTAATCAAAAGGATTGGTATACTTTTGGATTGCTTTGAAAAATTTGGCGAGCGCTCTGGTTTATCCATAAACCCTAGTAAATCTTCTATTTTGCCGCTTGGAGACTGGGTTCCGGAAGATAAACATCAAATAAAAGATTACCAAATAAATAGGTTGATTGATATTTTGGGGATAACCTGGAGCAGTTATGGTGTTGACTCCTCCAATTGGACTAAAGTGAACTCAGTGGTCCACAAAAACATTAAAAGATGGAGAAGTTTGAACCTGCAGAAGAGGATAGACCTTTACAATTTAAGGGTCGTTCCTTTAATTTTGTATAAGGCAACGGCCTCTCCTGTCCTAGCTGAGAAGTTCATGGTAGAAGAAGACTCATGGCTTCATTGTCTTTTCCACAAGTCTTACCTTGGAGCTGTTAAGCGTCCCAGGGCGAGCGTGGGAGGGGGATTATCTCTTCTTTGTAGAGTTATCCCAAAAATATATGTTAAAGTGTTTGTGGACCTTACCAAGAATTCCTCAGTAGAATGGAGAAGAACTGCTTCATCTGGAAGTCTCATCATACGTTTATTGTTCGGGACGGATCTATCCAATGATATAACGTCGAATATTTCTCCGGTGTGGGGGGCTGCTCAACGAGTACTGTGGAATTACACTCCATCTTACTGCAGCGACACAACCCTTGACGTCATCAGACAGAATATTCATAAACCTCATTATTTTAAGAATTTAGACTGTCCATCCATCCTAGAAAATATGGCTCTTGAAAAAAACATTATATTGTTGCATGATATAAGTCCAGACACTCCTTTTGCCGATGGAAGATTCTTCTTTCCGCTCCTCCGAAATTCCAAGAAACATATTCTGCCAAAACCGTGGCACCTGAAAATGACTACCTTTAGGGGTGAATCAAAAAATTCAGAGCAAATATGCATGGATCTGACAAACTCTTTGGACTTACCCCCAAACACGAATAGGAAGATTTTGACTTCTCTGAGTAACATTAACGACGGGAACAAATTCACAGCCCAATTCCAGATTTCAGCCGGATTGTTGAGGTTCTATCGACCGTGCAAGGATTGTGGAAGGATTTATAATAGTACGGTCCATGCCTTCGTGGAGTGTCCAGTCATCCTTCCCTTGAGGATGTTGTTATCTCTCAATATCCAAGGGTTGGAAAACAAGGACCCAAAATACCTTAGAGCCGTGCTTCTTTTTGGTTTGTCGGTGAGGAACAAGGCTTCACCACCGAAATCTAAGGCCATCGAATTTGCACTCCTCAATGCCAAGGCGTTAATTGCGAAAAAGCTAACTGTGGATGAACCGATTCGACCTGGAGAGATAAGAGGAATTTTGCTAGCGGCAGCAGCCAGATATGCTGCCTTCTCTCTGAAGATTCCCTCATCGTGTGGATCCACATGGACGTTCGCAGCAGACTCTATCAAATATTACCCTTTTAAATCTCACTGTTTAGAAAAGCTTCTAAAATCCCTTGTTAAAATTTTAGAAAAGTAAAATCATAGCTTTCCCGGTGTTTTAATTTTGTTTGTTTGGCCCTGTTTTTCCTATATGTAATTTTTTTAATGATATTTAACATGCTATGATGATTTATATGCCCACATTTTAATTTCGGATTTTCTATATGTATGTTCGCCCATTATGCTAAAATTTTAAACTATAATGTTTATTCATGTATTTTTTTACGCATTGTTTTTATGATGGTGAACAGTTAAGTGAATAAAAAAAAAAAAAATATTATATACAATAATATTACGGAAGAAATTGCCCAAGATAGAAACGGAAAATGATGACGCATGAAACAAATGGCTCATATAATATTCACCCTATCTAAAAAAAAGAAGGAAATAATATATCTATTATTGCACATACATTTTTTTGTCATTTTTTTTTGTACACAACTGTACTATCATATTTCAATTAACATCCATCTTGTAAAGAAATTAACCAATTATTTTAGTTTACATGTTAAATATTAAATTATTTAGAATGGGTTCGATGTCGGAGCTTTTAATTTATAGAGCATGAACTGCAATCTAGAGGTCAGGTTTATTTCTTCCTGATGTGGACCTATATACATACAAAAGAAATCTTTCGTCTTCAGGCAAACATTGTATTAGTCAAAGAAAAATTATTTTAGTTTGTATAACATTTCACCATTATGCTACACTCGAGTATAAATTTTATTGACGTCTCTAAAGACGTCTTGCAAAAAAACATAGCCTCTCATCCCGGTTCTACCGTAAATGCTTACAAGTGTTAATGTGCCGGTAACTATTCTGTATTTAAACCAATAGCTTTTGTCATTATTTACTAAATTTATACGATAAATGGTAATAAATATGTGTTTTGGTATTACTTAGTACTAATTGCTGTTAATTGAAAAATAGTTGTTGCGTAGAGTTTTGCGTTCATTTAATGTCACAAACAAATAAAAGCACAAATGCTTGTATATAAAATGTGCATAGAAGAACCACATAGAACCATGGTTTCACGAAAGCAAATTAGATTGTTAATTGTAAAAACTTAGCTTTCAAATAATGGATGTCGAATAAAATCTAGAATACTACCTTTAAATAATATATCTCTAAATTGAGAGGTTGATTTTTTTAAATATTAAGATCTTGAATGGCTCGATTAAACAGCAGAGGAATCGCAAATACTTGCTCTATTATTATTATAGTTCCTTATATATATTAGAATATTTGTTTGGTTTGCTACCTATAAGAGCATAATGGAGAAAAGAAAGGAGTTTGAACGTCCAGTGATGTAATTCTTAATTGATGAATGAAAGTATGACGTCAATGGCTGTATTCTTAGGTTTGCTCTCTCCTCATTCATTATTCATCAAACACACTTTCATTATAAGAATGTGGTTCTATGTATTCATCTAAATTTTAGTTATGTGTTTTAGAGCTGGGAATATAAATAGTAATAATATAAAGGGTTAAAATATATATGGGCAGAAAATATTTGATAAATAATGTTTTTTTCGGTTCCTTCGGTTCCAATGCAAATGACCGACCGCCCCACATTTGGCTTCTTTCCTCGCCGGGCATTCAGTCTTCACGATGGCGTTTTTCGTGAAATGTTATTTCTTGAGAATGACCTTAGACTTAGGGAACCATTTCTTTGAGGTCTTCCGCTGCAGAGACTTAGGCCCCTTGTATTCCGACAGCATAACGTCCTCCTTCCGTTCCATTTCGCTGGCCTTGACAGAAGACGTTTCCAGCGATCTTCCCAACCGGATTACTTCGCTGAGAGAAGAGGACCCTTTCTCAAAGACTGCTCGACGCAATTTAGAGCTTGTGGTGTGTTTTAAAATAAGGCCCAAAAGAATTTCATCTTCGAAGGAACAGAGCAGTAGTTGCAAGAAAACTTCCCAAATAGCTTGTCTCCTAAGACGCGTCACGAAATCGTCTAAAGGCTCGTCTTGCTCTGCTCTTGCTTCATTTCGGACAATCTGTATCTCTCGAAAAGAATAGACTCAATGGGAGAAAATGCCTCAGACATAGCTCTGACGGCGGCTTGGAAGTCGTCTTCTTCTTCTTTCTTGAAGACTTCTAAGGTCTTGAACCATTGCTGTACTTTGCTTCCAGAACAGTGCAACAGCAAAGCCTTCTTTCTTTCTGGAGACATTTGCCCGTACAGGGAAATATAGACAGAAAATTCGTCCATCCAGGACGCCCACCGATGACCACGATTGCTTCCGCTCATCACAAAAGGGCTGGGCTGACTCACTCCCTACTTTTTGTCAGATCATCATGGTTTGATAGCCAACATTGAGATCAAATCTAGGACCTTGAAGCATAAAACAAGCTGGAAACTGAACTTTGAATTATTAAACAACCCAGAAATAAATGAAAGAATCATTTCTTTAATTGAAACTACCAAATCTCATGTTAAAAACGGCAGTGAAGTTTTCACTGAAATGGAAGGCTTGTTTAAAAAATGAAAAGGATCTTTAGAAATGCCGGAGCAGTAAAAGCAATGCAGAAACGAAGGGCAATCAACGAAATCGAAAACTTTGATAAAGAAAGATTTCCCACAAGAAAGAAATTTTAAATTGGATCAACTTTACCGAAAGGCGGATCTCATGCACAGGACTAAAATAAAATTGAAAGTATCTCAGACCTAACCCATTCGAGATTACAGTGCGTTAAGATAGAGAGAAAAAGAGAATCATCTAAAAACATGTGTATCGTTAACTCCGTTGGAGAAACTTCTAGTCACCCTGATTTTATATGTAGGGAAATTAGCTCCTACTACTCGAAATTGTACAGCTGCTACGATTGCAGAGATTCTATATTATGCGCCCGTTGTAAGTTGGCGAACGCCGACTTTTGCGAAAGCATAAGATGTTCCGTGGACGACAGTCTACATATTTTAGACGAAGACAAAAACGAAATGGAAGTCCACCTAACTATTAAAGAAATTGAATATGCAATAGTAAATAACGCAAAGGTCAATAAGTCACCTGGTCCTTCCGGCTTAACCTTTGAATTTTATAAAAGATACCTGCACAATCTATCTCCCCTCTTACTCATGTTTTACGAAAAAGTTTTAGCCGTTGGACACTTCCCAGAATTTGCCTCAGATGGGAGAATAGTCTTAATACCTAAGAAAAATAAAGATCCGAAATTTTTAAAAAATCTACGTCCTCTTACTATGCAAAATTCGATTTACAAGATATTTTCATATATTTTAGCTAATCGAATAAAAGGAGTTTTAAATAAAGTTTTACACGATTCTCAGTATGGTTTTTTAAAAGACAAGCTTATGGATATAATTCCTTTTACTCTTCAAACACTTACCGAATGTGAAAATCACACGTCTTTAATGGCTATTGATTTTGCCAAAGCGTTTGATTCTTTATCACACAATTTTATTGTCCAAACACTTTACAAGAAAGGTTTCGGCGATTTTATTATAAGAATGGTTTGTACTTCCCTTGCCAAAACAAGAACCCTAATAGAATATGGAAGCCACAGAGCACACTTTTATAATTATAGAGGTGTTCGCCAAGGAGACCCCATGGCTGGAATCCTCTTTGTCTTATGCATTGACGGTCTGCTCCAAAGAATTCACTCTGATCCGAACATTCGTGGATTTAATTCATCAGGAAAGGTGTTAAAATGTTTGTGCTACGCAGATGACATGACCATGACATATTCTGGTAATCCACTTCAAACCATAAGATCAATCGGCAGAACATTTAAAATTTTAAATCAATTCTCTATTATTTCCGGCTTAAAAATCAACGTTGAAAAGACCGAATTTCTCAGCCCCTTTGGAGGTATTGTAGAAAAAGCCTGGCCAATACTAAATTCGTCTGATCATATGAAGATACTTGGATCTTGGATTGGATCTAACAGTTCTAGGTTAAATCGTGATCTCATGATGTCAACACTGAAGAAATCGTGTTCTTTTTTCCACTCCCTCAACTTAAACGTGTGGGATAAAATCAGAGCCTGGAATACCTATATTGTCCCAGGTGTAATTCATTTACTTCGTGTTACACCTTTTCACCAAGGAACATCCGAAGAGATTCTAACTATGGAGACTTCTCTCTTGGGCTTCCACAAAAGAAGAACATATCCCAAAAACGTATTCACAATCCACTCAGACTTGGAGGATTGGGAGTCTTGGACGTCCAAAATTTATGGAAATCTTTAAATTGCTTTTGGATTCGAAAGCTATGGGACAACAACCACTATTGGTCTTGTTATATCAAGCAATATTTAAAAAATAATGGAATCGACTATAATGAATCCCCCTATCACGGGCTATCAAAAGTTTTACCCACTATCTCTATGTTGTCTGAAAGAATAAGAGAATTCTGTCATAGCTCAACAGAGTGCATCAAAACATATGAAACGTCCTTAGCTTGGGAAATGCCTCTTTTAAATTGCCTAAATGTATCGATCCCAAAAACCTTGAATGCTCACATAGCATGCGATGTTATACATTCATCGAAATTTTTAAACAGACTTGCACATAAGTATTTTACTAGTGTTTTCGGGAAGCTTTCTAGAGTGAATCGTCCATTTTTACCCTTCAGGATCAAGATCTCCATTTTATCCACAAAGATTTTACGCAATGCTTCCACAGTCTCAACAATAGTACCTTTTAAAGCCTACTTAAAGAGACGTGGGATACAAAGAAGTATAAGCGATTGTGTCGCCGCTGTGAATAATAGATTTCTTACGTCCTCAGAGAAATGGTTCAAATACCGACTTTTGACCGGTTCGCTGGAGGTTGCAGACAAGTTTTTCAAAGACGATCGAAAGAACTGTTTCTTTTGCAAAACACACCCCGAGACCACGGATCATCTCCTTTGGAACTGCCCTGCATTAGCAGAGACTTACAAAGCCCTCCAAATCTCACTAGAAAACCTCTTCGAGACCAAAACTTCTGAGGAAGACTTTCTGACATTCACAAAGAATGCCAAATGTGACGCCGTCATAACTAAAGTTCACTTCATATTATATAAAATGCGAACTGTTAAAAACGACGACCTTTCTTGTGTCATCCCAATCGCCTCTTTATATTCAAAAATTTTATTAGAGATATAATTTTTTATTGATATGTTTGTTTTCAAATTATTGTAATGTTCTCTTATGTTTTCGTTTAAATGATTGTTATTTATTGATCGTTTTTCACTAAATATGTGCACAACCTTTTTGTATATCGTTGGTTGATCTATCGAAATATATGCCCACTGGGCCAAGAAAAAAAAAATCTGTATCTCTCGAAAAGAATGGACTCAATGGGAGAAAATGCCTCAGACATAGCTCTGACGGCGGCTTGGAAGTCGTCTTCTTCTTCTTTCTTGAAGACTTCTAAGTCTTGAACCATTGCTGTACTTTGCTTCCAGAACAGTGCAACAGCAAAGCCTTCTTTCTTTCTGGAGACATTTGCCCGTACAGGGAAATATAGACAGAAAATTCGTCCATCCAGGACGCCCACCGATGACCACGATTGCTTCCGCTCATCACAAAAGGGCTGGGCTGACTCACTCCCACGGCACTCGCAGACGGCGATGGAGTCTCCTGAGCGAGTGATTGGACAATTTTTGAAAGTCGTGCGTCTTGGGATCACACCCACACGCAATGAGGTACTCCCGAACCAGGACTACTACCTCAGACTTTTTCTTCCCCTCGAGTTCCTCCACTCCTTCCACAAGTTCCAGTTCCACACAGAGTTTACGTAGCTCCGCGTGCTTAAGGCTGCATAAGGTCTTCGCCATCCTCGACGTCACGTGTTATGTATGAATAACGGAGGCCGTACCTGAACACAGAAAGAAAATAGTTAGTATCCCGACTCGTCGCCACGTGTTATGTATGAATAACGGAGGCCGTACCTGAACACAGAAAGGGAATAGTTAGTATCCCGACTCGTCGCCAACCAAGAATAAGGAACAATGCATGGAGATAAATATGGAGGACTATATATTCATAGGAAAGGGTCCAGAAGCACACTGCAATTAAGCATAAAATAGAATAAAGGGGAATAATAAAAACATCCGTACATCAATACATCGTATAAAAGAAGATATAAAAACAAGGAAGAACATTCCCTACATATAAACCAGATGATATTAAAATACACTATATTCTTCAGTGCCTTAATTATAATAAATGTTATTATAGTTGGCAAACTTTACTATAATATCCGAAGGGAGCTTAAAAATTTGCCCTCCTCACGTAATTTAAAGAAAAATATTCAATTCATTTAAATATTAATTCAGTTAATATTATTGGACTCGTCAGAGAAATACGTCATTGTGTCAAGAATATAGCTGAACGTTGTTTTCCTGCTATTGGAGGAAGAGAAATACGTCATTGTATTATGTTTATATCTCTATGATTCTATATCTATGATCAGCTTACGATAACGTAGTATCAATTACTTTTTTTATAGTGGACACACAGAAACAATAGAACGCTGTTTCTTTGCTATTGAAGGCTCTCTATATCTTTATATCTCTATGGTTGAAACTGTCTTAGACGAAATACTTACATCAGGAACCGAAAAAAACATTATATCAAATATTTTCTGCCCATATATATTTTAACCCTTTATATTATTACTACTTTTTATATTCCCAGCTCTAAAACACATAACTAAAATTTAGATGAATACATAGAACCACATTCTTATAATGAAAGTGTGTTTGATGAATAATGAATGAGGAGAGAGCAAACCTAAGAATACAGCCATTGACGTCATACTTTTCATTCATCAATTAAGAATTACATCACTGGACGTTCAAACTCCGGCATTTCTAAAGATCCTTTTCATTTTTTTAAACAAGCCTTCAACCCAGTGAAAACTTCACTGCCGTTTTTAACATGAGATTTGGTAGTTTCAATTAAAGAAATGATTCTTTCATTTATTTCTGGGTTGTTTAATAATTCAAAGTTCAGTTTCCAGCTTGTTTTATATGCTTCAAGGTCCTAGATTTGATCTCAATGTTGGCTATCAAACCATGATGATCTGACAAACTAGTGGGAGTGAGTCAGCCCAGCCCTTTTGTGATGAGCGGAAGCAATCGTGGTCATCGGTGGGCGTCCTGGATGGACGAATTTTCTGTCTATATTTCCCTGTACGGGCAAATGTCTCAGAAAGAAAGAAGGCTTTGCTGTTGCACTGTTCTGGAAGCAAAGTACAGCAATGGTTCAAGACCTTAGAAGTCTTCAAGAAAGAAGAAGAAGACGACTTCCAAGCCGCCGTCAGAGCTATGTCTGAGGCATTTTCTCCATTGAGTCTATTCTTTTCGAGAGATACAGATTGTCCGAAATGAAGCAAGAGCCAGACGAGCCTTTAGACGATTTCGTGACGCGTCTTAGGAGACAAGCTATGTTTGGGAGTTTTCTTGCAACTACTGCTCTGTTTCCTTCGAAGATGAAATTCTTTTGGGCCTTATTTTAAAACACACCACAAGCTCTAAATTGCGTCGAGCAGTCTTTGAGAAAGGGTCCTCTTCTCTCAGCGAAGTAATCCGGTTGGGAAGATCGCTGGAAACGTCTTCTGTCAAGGCCAGCGAAATGGAACGGAAGGAGGACGTTATGCTGTCGGAATACAAGGGGCCTAAGTCTCTGCAGCGGAAGACCTCAAAGAAATGGTTCCCTAAGTCTAAGGTCACTTCTCAAGAAATAACATTTCACGAAAACACGCCATCGTGAAGAGAATGCCCGGCGAGGAACCAGAAGTGTGCCAAATGTGGGGCGGTCGGTCATTTTGCATTGGAACCGAAGGAACCGAAAAAAACATTATTTATCAAATATTTTCTGCCCATATATATTTTAACCCTTTATATTATTACTACTTTTATATTCCCAGCTCTAAAACACATAACTAAAATTTAGATGAATACATAGACCACATTCTTAAATGAAAGTGTGTTTGATGAATAATGAATGAGGAGAGAGCAAACCTAAGAATACAGCCATTGACGTCATACTTTTCATTCATCAATTAAGAATTACATCACTGGACGTTCAAACTCCTTTCTTTTCTCCATTATGCTCTTATAGGTAGCAAACCAAACAAATATTCTAATATATATAAGGAACTATAATAATAATAGAGCAAGTATTTGCGATTCCTCTGCTGTTTAATCGAGCCATTCAAGATCTTAATATTTAAAAAAATCAACCTCTCAATTTAGAGATATATTATTTAAAAGGTAGTATTCTAGATTTTATTCGACATCCATTATTTGAAAGCTAAGTTTTTACAATTAACAATCTAATTTTGCTTTCGTGAAACCATGGTTCTATGTGGTTCTTCTATTGCACATTTTTATATACAAGCATTTGTGCTTTTATTTGTTTGTGACATTAAATGAACGCAAAACTCTACGCAACAACTATTTTTCAATTAACAGCAATTAGTACTAAGTAATACCAAAACACATATTTATTACCATTTATCGTATAAATTTAGTAAATAATGACAAAAGCTATTGGTTTAAATACAGAATAGTTACCGGCACATTAACACTTGTAAGCATTTACGGTAGAAACCGGGATGAGAGGCTATGTTTTTTTGCAAGACGTCTTTAGAGACGTCAATAAAATTTATACTCGAGTGTAGCATAATTGGTGAAATGTTATACAAACTAAAATAATTTTTCTTTGACTAATACAATGTTTGCCTGAAGACGAAAGATTTCTTTTGTATGTATATAGGTCCACATCAGGAAGAAATAAACCTGACCTCTAGATTGCAGTTCATGCTCTATAAATTTAAAAGCTCCGACATCGAACCCATTCTAAATAATTTAATATTTAACATGTAAACTAAAATAATTGGTTATTTCTTTACAAGATGGATGTTAATTGAAATATGATAGTACAGTTGTGTACAAAAAAAATGACAAAAAAATGTATGTGCAATAATAGATATATTTTTCCTTCTTTTTTTTAGATAGGGTGAATATTTATATGAGCCATTTGTTTCATGCGTCATCATTTTCCGTTTCTATCTTGGGCAATTTCTTCCTAATATTATTGTATATAATTTATTTTTTTTTTATTCACTTAACTGTTCACCATCATAAAAACAATGCGTAAAAAAATACATGAATAAACATTATAGTTTAAAATTTTAGCATAATGGGCGAACATACATATAGAAAATCCGAAATTAAAATGTGGGCATATAAATCATCATAGCATGTTAAATATCATTAAAAAAATTACATATAGGAAAAACAGGGCCAAACAAACAAAATTAAAACACCGGGAAAGCTATGATTTTACTTTTCTAAAAATTTTAACAAGGGATTTTAGAAGCTTTTCTAAACAGTGAGATTTAAAAGGGTAATATTTGATAGAGTCTGCTGCGAACGTCCATGTGGATCCACACGATGAGGGAATCTTCAGAGAGAAGGCAGCATATCTGGCTGCTGCCGCTAGCAAAATTCCTCTTATCTCTCCAGGTCGAATCGGTTCATCCACAGTTAGCTTTTTCGCAATTAACGCCTTGGCATTGAGGAGTGCAAATTCGATGGCCTTAGATTTCGGTGGTGAAGCCTTGTTCCTCACCGACAAACCAAAAAGAAGCACGGCTCTAAGGTATTTTGGGTCCTTGTTTTCCAACCCTTGGATATTGAGAGATAACAACATCCTCAAGGGAAGGATTACTGGACACTCCACGAAGGCATGGACCGTACTATTATAAATCCTTCCACAATCCTTGCACGGTCGATAGAACCTCACCAATCCGGCTGAAATCTGGAATTGGGCTGTGAATTTGTTCCCGTCGTTAATGTTACTCAGAGAAGTCAAAATCTTCCTATTCGTGTTGGGGGTAAGTCCAAAGAGTTTGTCAGATCCATGCATATTTGCTCTGAATTTTTTGATTCACCCCTAAAGGTAGTCATTTTCAGGTGCCACGGTTTTGGCAGAATATGTTTCTTGGAATTTCGGAGGAGCGGAAAGAAGAATCTTCCATCGGCAAAAGGAGTGTCTGGACTTATATCATGCAACAATATAATGTTTTTTTCAAGAGCCATATTTTCTAGGATGGATGGACAGTCTAAATTCTTAAAATAATGAGGTTTATGAATATTCTGTCTGATGACGTCAAGGGTTGTGTCGCTGCAGTAAGATGGAGTGTAATTCCACAGTACTCGTTGAGCAGCCCCCCACACCGGAGAAATATTCGACGTTATATCATTGGATAGATCCGTCCCGAACAATAAACGTATGATGAGACTTCCAGATGAAGCAGTTCTTCTCCATTCTACTGAGGAATTCTTGGTAAGGTCCACAAACACTTTAACATATATTTTTGGGATAACTCTACAAAGAAGAGATAATCCCCCTCCCACGCTCGCCCTGGGACGCTTAACAGCTCCAAGGTAAGACTTGTGGAAAAGACAATGAAGCCATGAGTCTTCTTCTACCATGAACTTCTCAGCTAGGACAGGAGAGGCCGTTGCCTTATACAAAATTAAAGGAACGACCCTTAAATTGTAAAGGTCTATCCTCTTCTGCAGGTTCAAACTTCTCCATCTTTTAATGTTTTTGTGGACCACTGAGTTCACTTTAGTCCAATTGGAGGAGTCAACACCATAACTGCTCCAGGTTATCCCCAAAATATCAATCAACCTATTTATTTGGTAATCTTTTATTTGATGTTTATCTTCCGGAACCCAGTCTCCAAGCGGCAAAATAGAAGATTTACTAGGGTTTATGGATAAACCAGAGCGCTCGCCAAATTTTTCAAAGCAATCCAAAAGTATACCAATCCTTTTGATTAGTTGGCGTTCGGAATTCGCTTCGACGAACAGAGTTACGTCATCTGCATAGAGATCCATGAGATGTGCCACTCCTTCAAATCGAATTCCGAAACCCCCGTACTTCCTTTGTATCCTTAAAACAAGATCATCTATGGCCGCAATAAACAATAAAGGAGCCGTGGGACATCCCTGCCGACAACTCTTCTTCAGTTCAATTGGCCTACTTTCCATTCCATTAACTGTAATTGTAGACGACCCGTTTAAAAGAAGCGCTCTTACAGGATTAAAGAAACGTTTGGGAATCATTTTTTTGATCATTTTGAGAATATGTACATGATTGACCGAATCAAATGCTTTGGCGAAATCTACTGCTATAATCGCTCCATATTTCCCCCTTTCTCTTACCGAATCTATAGCAGCCTGAATGTTTCTTGACACGTCAAATATTTTCCTTTGTCTGAGGAATCCTTTTTGAGACCCACCAATTTTTTGATTCAGAAAGGGTTCAATTTGTTGAGCTAGAACTCCAGAGAGTATTCTATAAGCAATGCTCATAATTGTTATTGGCCTCCAATGGTTAAAAGATGTCCCATCACCCTTCTTTGGAATCAGAGCTATTCTTCCCTTATTCAAGGCCTTGGGCATTTTTCCTGATCTTTCCATTGAGATGCCAATTTTAGACAGAAAGGGGGTAACTTCCTTTGAACATTTGATGAACAGCTCTCCGACGATCCCGTCAGGCCCAGCTGCTTTGTTTTTCTTGAGGTTCGTCACTATGTATTTTTCAATATTGCTTTCAGTATAAATGGAGCCTTCATGAGAGCATTTTCTTCTCTTTTTAGGAAAATAATCCCTATTTGCTTCCACAATTTTTTGAAAGTTAGAACGGAAATGTTCCAAAATATCCTGAGATTTGGACAGTATTTTCCCCTCGTGCACTATTCTTTTTATCTCAGTAGCTGATAGATGTTTCTCCGGGGGGAGGTATTTGTATCGCGCATTGTTGTCCTGTTCTTTGTCAACTTTGTTCGACATTTCTGCTTCCGCTATGTCTGACAAACGAAAAGACACAGCAGTCTCGGTTGCAACCATTTTGGAAAAAGGTGAATCTGAGTTTAAAATTTTATCCAAATCCCCCTGAAATTCAATTTTTTTATTCTTTTTATCCCACAAGAATTTTTTGTGGAGAATTTTATAACACCCACTAAAACATTCAAAGCTTTTTCGGAAGACATATTCATGGTGAAACCAGAAGAAAGTTTATTCTTTATTTTTTTAATATAAGCGTCCTCCTTTATTAATGATCTTGGCACTATAAATCGTGGGTGATGCTTAAGACATTGAATTTCCACCTCTATCATTTTGTGATCAGAAAGGGGTTCTGGCCTGTATAAAATACTTTTTATCGATTTTGATAAATGACCAGAAACAAAAGCGTGGTCAATACGGGACTCTAACGAACCTCTTTTCCAAGAAAATTCGCCTTGAAGATTAAACTTCTTCATAATGTCGATCAGATTAAATTGAAGAATTAGTTGCTTTAGAATGCTTTCATTAGGATGTCGCTTCTGAAAATTGTCCAAATCTACATTAAGATCACCAATCATAAGAAACGGGGTAGGATCCTTTAATTGGTTGTTGATGATAGATTGATAAAATGAGGTGGAACGGATATTTGGTCCATAAGCATTGATTATAGAGAAAGAGAGATTATTTAATTGAATACGAACTTTATTCCAGTGACTTTTTCCACTATAACTTTTAATAAGCTCTGCTTTGTTGGCCTTTCTTGTGACGAGGGTAAGGACTCCTCTCTTGTTATCATCACCCGTAAAGAAACTAAAGAAATTTCTGGGGAGGCAAAAATTGCAGTTTGAAGAACAGGTAGCAGAGACCGCCGATTTAATTTCCTGCAGACAAATTACCTCAGGATCAAGAGATAACAAATGTTTCATCAGAGCATGTCTTTTTTTCTGTCTTTTCCTCCTCCGCAGTTTAGAGAGAGTATTCGACTTCGACCTAAGCTCTCTTTGAATGTTAAAGACTCGTGGGGACAGAAATAGTCTTCAATTGAAGTTTGAAGGTATCTGGGAGAGTTGTAAGAGAGTTGTCCTCGAACCATTAAAGTAAAAAGGAGAGGAAATATCACAATAAGTTTAAAACTTAGATTTTAGGGCATTTTAATTGAGCTTTTTCTTTGTCTGGGGAATTTTCTGAAGCAGGCCTGTTTCTCTTTCCAGTGGATTGAGAACGAGTTCGATAAGGAAGTATATCCTCATTAGAAAGAGACGGCTTTAATGTCAAATTTAGTTTTTGAGAGATGCCATTTTTTTCCATTTGTATAGTCGTTGAGGACTCACTATATCCCTCCACTGTAGAACCTCCCACAGGTGGATCCAGGCTACTCTCGTTTGGATGAATAGAGCAATCTTCTACAACCGATGCAATTTCACTCAATCCATTCCCAGGCCCATCGCCTACCTGGGCCTTCTCATTTATTGATTCAAGAGAGAAAGGAAGGCTGATCCCCAATTCTAAGGCAGAATCCCCCTCAATAATTTGTTTTTCTGATGAGGAGTCCTCACCTCTAATTGAAGTGTTGACTTCATTTTCTTCACCACTCATATCAATGCAAGGAGAAGCCTCCATGCTAACATGAGAATCAATGTTGGATGTGGGTTTGTCTTGAATTATTGGTTCACTTACGGTCTCCTTCTCCGTTGTATTATTTAAAGAAAAAGAATCTTTACGCTCCTCGAGGAAGTTTTTTAAAGATCTTTCGTACTCAAAAGTCTTTACCCTTTTCTGTTCACAAAACTGCTTTATGTGACCGAAGCAAAAGCATCGCTGGCACTGTAACTTGACCCCTGAAAATTTCAATTTTATAAGGACTCCTTGAAAGACAATTATCTGAGGGACTGTAGAAGGGTCTGCTCTCATTTCAATAATATAATCCCCGTCTCTCCACTGTTCTTTATAGCTTTTGTATTTCTCCTCGGCTTTTTTATCCGATGGGTTTCCCTTTGGGTAATGATGAACGACGTCACCAAAAGCCTTCATCCATTCCACAAGCTTCCCTTCATCCACACGTTTAAACGTATTGGACAAAGTAATTTTCATATTTTTCTTTCTGTCAACAAGGATATTATTAATTCCTTTGATCTTACAAATAAGCTCTTCTTCAGCTCCCGCTGTATTAATTGTTTTAATTAACTGTTGCCTTTTCAATTCATCAAGCCTGTTCCTCACATCTATGGGGAATTTAGAATAGAGACAAGCTTGACCCCCACCGAAATTAGGATTAGCTCCTGCTATCTCATGCTCCCTAAATCCGAATCCCATGGCCAAGTCATAGATATCTATGTGTTTCAAATTAGTTGCTTTGGACAATTTCCCATCTTTGTCTTCAAAAATAAAAACAAAAGTTTCCCATTTAAATTGAAACCAAGTTTCATATGTGGTTCTGTACCTTTCAAGGTACCTTCTTTGTTGCTCTTTACAACATTGGAGTATTGTCTCCCATCCATAAATGAAGAAGAGGGACGTAAATCATCCGGGGGTTTGTCAGGAGGGTTGCGAGACATGTCTCACTAAAAAGTTCCGATGTTTAATGGATAAACAACCCTCACGAGGGAGATAAACAAAGGAGTCAAATTTCTTACTGCAGATCCAAGGTCACGTCTTCGATCCAGGAAGAAGGGGAGCTCCGGTCAGCACAAGTCCAAAAAAGGACTCGAAAAGAGGGTGAGCGCACTTAAGAAGCTTTTTAAGTTAATAAAATATCAA
>CP045904.1:7558560-7571442 GCA_013387185.1 Caligus rogercresseyi | reverse complement strand
ATTATTAAGATATATATTAAAAAATATTTCCAATGTGCCAAGGAAGGTAACGTTTCGCATTCTGGCGTTTTCTAAATGGACGTTATTCCAGCAAAGCAGGAAGATCAACATTGGTACTCTAAATATCCCGATATCATAATTAATGACGTCAAAATAATAATAATTTAACGTTTTACTATCCATGCCAACATAAAATAACGTATTTGTTTTATTCTATATACTGGGGCCATACATGTTAAGCAATACAGGGTTATATTATTATCTTCAATCAAAAAAGGTACTTATATAACTATATGGTAACTATGATGCAAGCTTTATTCAATATGTTGGAAAGCTTTTTTGGGAGATAAAAGAAAACCCAGGCCATTTTATCTTTCCTTTTCTGAGGGCAAACAATACGACTAAGCCTTTTTTGTATGCAAATGAGATTCTCATATCCACATGAAGAAAATACTTGATTTATATACCATTTTTTATTATGCAGACAAAAAGTAGTATTAGGATCCATCATATATTTATTATAATCGCTTGCTTTCTATGAAAATGGTCTCCTTAAATAATAATAATCGAATTTATATGCATCAAAAAATCATCATCATTTGACAAAAACAACAATCAAGTCATTACAATAATAAAATATGTTAAATACTGCAAGAAAAAAATGGCACTTATCAGAATATCGACCTAGGGTTGAGGTTGCGTGATAAGTTTATAAAGTTCCGATTGCAAAAGCTGTTACCGTAATAATAAAAGCAAGAAACGAAGAAGTAAAGGGGGTTTTATCTTTAGAGTGCTATTTATCGGCAGTTATTGATGTAAGTCCTCTGTTTCCATTGGTCGTTTATGCCTTCAATGAAAACACCCTTAAGATTCCCATTATCTGACATCTCTAGCGTTACAGAGCCCATGTTTCCTCAGCTGCCCTCAAATAATTCATAAATATATTCAGTTTGAATATATCAAGCAAAGTTACAAATACTAAGGGTATTTATTTACTATTAATATATCAATGCATGTTAACTTATTCGTAGATAAAAAACTCCGATAAGTGTTTTAATATGTTATTAAAGGCATCCTCCACGCTTTTCTCCAATCTCTCTCGCCACAGAAGTTCGTCCAAGGGGCTTGGGAGCATGGAGTCATGAACGCCGGCCACCGCTTAAGCCTCCTCTGTGCATTTTTCTAATAACACTTTACGTTATTTGTGTGAGCGCCCATCCGGGGATCTACGAAGTTTCATTTGTAGCGTTTATGGTTGCCTTAATCGTGAATGAACAGATTATTCCATTCCTCTCTCTTTTTTCTTTACATCATAAACTGCCGATAAATAGCACCCTATATGATACTTCTTTCTTACTTCTTTTCTTGCTCTTATTTTTACGGTGATAGCTTTTTCAATTGGAACTTTGAAATTCATCACGTAACCTCAACCCTTAGGTCGATATTTTTGAAAAGTGTCAAAAATGTGGTCTTATCATCATTTTTATTTGAATGAGGTGTTATTTAGAGGAATTTAATGTGAAATATTTATATGCCATCTTTGACAAATTTTTGAACCGTTCATATTTGCATATTATAAAATAATTTTACTTAATTGTACTTGCACAAATGGAATAAAGTATGAAGTAGGTATATTTTGAAAGAAGTAAAGCATACAAATATTCCATTAAAGAAATAAAAGTCCTATTTTCATATTCTTATACTACATTTGCTTTTCTATATTAAATGTTTAAAAAAGGTTTTCTTTTTAGACGCTCACTCTAGTAAGCATGTTGATAATATGGTATTTGAGTGTCTAGAAATTTTTTTAAAAATGATCTCCAATCTAAAAAAAATATTTTTTATATAAAGCCGTGGGAACTTATATTTATTTTATCATTGTTTTGATGTGTTTGATCCTCTTTGTGGATTGGCACATCCCTTTCAGCATCCTCATTTAATGGTTGAGTATTTTGCACACAGTTGATATGCTTACAAAAGTGTATAAACACTCATATTGTTGTATATTACACATGACATGATTGATGTTGATTCAGTTTTTGTTCCCCAAAAAGTATATATATATATATCTTGGTGTTAGTGCACTCAGACACAGAAATAGATACTATGCTTAATTTGAATATATACAAAGTTTAATATTGTTCTTAAGGTCTTATAAGAGTGACTATATCAAAACCAGGAAAAGTGTAACACTTTTCAAATGATTTTTTTTATGGCCATGCGCATCAGTCAAATAATTGTATAGTTCCTTTTTGGTGAACCATTGAAATCACTTAACCCATTAGAACCTGAGCGTCGATTTTTCGACGTGTTATAAAAGTAAAGAAAAAAGTCGTAAAACATGCAAAAATGAGACTGTATGAATATTGATATCGTTTTAAAAGTATTTTACTTGGTAAATATCTAATGTTTATGTTTGTGGCCATTTTTTGTCAGTCTAGACAAAGAGTTTTACAGCGACTGACGAACCTCAAAAATTCTCCACTCCAACTTATTGTCTTCTTTGATATTTTTATTTGTTATCAAGTGCTTTATATAAGTAATATGGGTGATTAAATTATTTATTAAGCATTATTCTTTAAATGTTGTTTACATATTATATCGAATTTGGCATCTTAATTTCTAGAAAAAACTATTTTATTTTCTAACGTCGAAAAATCGACGCTCAGGCTCTACAGACATATTTTTCAATGGAAAATGCAAACATCTCTATTACGATTTGTAGTACTACGTTTTTATAAGTAATTTGATTGATTATAACAAATTATTATAATTATTATTTTGTAAATTACTATAGATTATATAGACTACTGAAGAGATATTGTCTTCTGGAAGACATGGATGAGTCTGGATGTTTTATAGGCCTCTCAGAAACCTAGGCAACTCTCTGACGGAGATAATGATAGGTCAGATGACGAGGCAGAAGGCATTTCAGAATGAATAAGTCGACTTTGATTGGAAGCCCCTGCTCATTTTAATATTTTTGAAAATATATAGAAAGTGCAGCCTGTGAAGAAACAAGAACGCAAGTCATCGATTGTTGGAGGAAAATTTGAAAAATGTTCAAATCACAATCTTTTTCCAAAAATCTCCATCTGACAGCAAAGAATCCACCGGACTTTCTCGAGCTTTTTTATTTAATTCCAAAACTGTATTTATACAAATGACTGTGCTTCCAAAAATAGACCAGAAATTTGTCTCAGCATGGAAGTTAAAAAATATCTATCTGTGGACGAAAGCATGATCCCGTATATTTGGAAACATTACACAAAACATTTTATCCGAGGAAACCCTTCGACTAGGATTCAAAATGTCGGAATTATGCTACAAATGTGGATACTGGCATTCTTTCAATCTTTATTGTAGCAAAAATACCTCCAGAAAATTATGTTTCATAAATAACCCTTGGAGGGAACACAACGATATATTTGTTCAAAACGGCAAAGATTCCACTATAAATAGACTCAAGATATATTTCGACAATTTCTTCACCAGTATTTCCCTCATGAAGGACAACGAATGTGGTGGTGGCCAATAGTTTTTATGTAATTAGTGTCACAGTCAACATACATGCCAATTGCTGAAACAACAAGGAACAAATATGGTTTCACATAATTTCATCAAATATCTGGCAATACTTAATAAATATTTTGGGTAAAATTCGATTCAAGGGAGTAAATTACTTCAAAACTGAATTGTGTATCGAGATATGATGAAAAAAATCATTGGATCATACATTGTGAAGTTACTAATGTAATGACAATGTAAAGGAAGAGTTTCGTTTATTTGTTGTAAATACAATGCAGGCCTTCACCCTAGATGCTTCAAAGAATACCACTACGATTGTAAAGAAATAATACTTAAAAATATAAAGGAATTGGTCAATAAGTTATTTTAATTAAAAAATAATGCTATTATGTTTATCGTGTATCCATTTATCTATATAATTTAAGAATTAAGAGAGAAAAGAAAATATAAAGGAAAAATGTATTGTACCGTTTATTCTTTTTTATTAATAAAATCTTTGCCTGTAGAGCCTGGGCGTCGATTTTTCGACGTTCAAATTTCTCAGAGTGACTAGTTCAATTTGTTGAAATTTTGAACAAACGTTCTTTGTGTCATAAAATAGCCATAAAATTTTCATTGTTCTGCATCATTATTTAACTTTCGGTTCTAATGGGTTAATTTCTTTTATATTAGTTATATGAAACATATCGTGCATTTTTATGGTTGTTCTTATATATATGTATTCCTTATTTTTTGTGTATATATCGACTCCATCTATTTCCATCTGATTCCGTTAGGAAATACGCACGTATAGATCTGTTATTTTATTCGACACTCCTTTGAATACTGTTAACCTAATAAATCTGATTTTCTTCTAATTATTATGTAATTTTATCTTCCTTTCTTTTAACACTATCAAAACATATTATTTTATAAACATGTGTCAATCAGTATTATCCATAATTTTAGTTAGAAAAATACTCGTAATATAATGTATTTCATTAATATTGTTTATATATATATATTGGGCTGTTCTTTTTTCAAAAGTTTGAAATGTTAGCAACATTGTGGATTTCTGTTTCTTAGTGATAAAGAAGACGACATACAAAGTTTGAAACAAAATCGGTCAACATACAAGGTCGCGCAACGAGGTCAAAGTTTTAAAAATTTATAAAAATATAGTTTTCGAAATTTCTTCAAAAAAATAGTTGACAAATTTACATGGTGGACTTAAGACTTCAAATTAGTATTAATTTAAAGGAAAATCTAATTACTACCAACGTATGTTTGATGTTTTTTAATAAAACAAAGTTTTCAGTAAAACAAAGAAAAAAATGAAGTGTGTATTGTTAGCTTATTTCATAGCTTTTTTGTATCAACTAACTTCACTCGCCTGTAGAAGATGACTTGTTCGCTTCAGAGTAAAATAGTACTTTTAAGTTTAGTAAAACTTTAGATGATAAATCCAAAAATGACCTTGTTGCATTCTATCAATTTAGAATTCAGTACAATCTGAGTTTACATCATATATTCAGAGCCTGTATTGACCTATAAGAATCGATTTTGAAAAAAATAAAAATAATTGTTTCTTAGATTTGCGTCAAGGTATCCTCTCAAAATCTTACTTTGTCTCTGACGCATTTTTCAATCTCTGATAATTTTTAATAATTATTCGGAGGCCTTGGCGTAGTGCAGAGAAGTGACAGGAATTATTTGACGAAATGGAAGCGTTTCCCAAGATGTCTCACCGAAAGTCGGAATTTTTTGGAGCAAAAAGCTGTGTACCGAGCTGCACCCGATATTAGGATTGCCTCGAGCTTCGATATATCCTCACCAGTTAGCTTCAGAAGATATTAGGCTTTGCCAATACTTATTGCGCCCTGATTTGCTCATTTCTTGTTGGTCAAAGTTCGATTCACATGAAAACCGAATAGTATGCTAATTCCTAGAAATTCACCCTCGAAGTGTAAACAATGTTTGATGCACTTATTTCGTACGAACTCTTCAGGATTTCAAAGCAGGACAGTTTTTAAACGGTATGCTTAACATCGTTAGATAATCGTCAAAAATCTTTGATAGGTATCTGAAACTGATAAATTTTGCAATATATTTACAGTAGCAATAATTTTTGAATTTTATTCTGTAAGCTTTGGAGCTTCTTGTAAGTTCTAACGGGGCTGACACAGATATTCACAAAGTAAATGTAACACAAGGGATTTATAAAAGATTAATATATATTATCACAATGAGGAGAAAATCAGAACTGATATATTTTACAAATAAATTCTACAATAAAAATATATACACTCATGAGCACAAAACATGCTCATGCACATACAAATGAATTTTATAAGAAAACAAACTACATTCATGAGCATACACCATGCTCATGCATATAACGTTCTTCATTCACTTCTTGATGAGTTGTCTCATCCATATCCATCATGCCCCCCCTCACTGAGACCATCACCGATAGGTCTCAATGGGCTTTGAATCTCACTGGGGGACGACGCATACGAAGATTGTATCTTTTCTTGTCCTCCATTTTAGCAGCATCAATTCCAGGCGATTCTTCACTACACGGAGGAATATACGGACGTAGAAACCGTCGGTTCCTCCATTTGAGTCGCCCAGTTTCCGTTTTGATGAGATAGCTTCTCCTTCCTGAAAATCTCCTGATTACTTCCCCTAGGGTATCCCACAACTTTGTAGAGGGTTGTTGTATTAGTACAACTTTCCCAGGCCGTAGTTCTTGAAGGTCCTTCGCACTCTCATCATACTGTTCCTTGGCCTTTTGACGAATCCTCTCTCCCCTTTGTTCCGCCCAAAAGAGTTTCTCCTTAACTTCTGGTTTGAATGCTGCGGGTCCACTCGGGAGCAGTGAACGCATCCGCCGACCGAAGAGTTTTTGGGCAGGGGATAATCCATCCTTGCCTGGTGTATTTCTCCATTCCAACAATGCTTTGAGAAACCAGCCCTTACGGATATCTCCATTACTTGCAGTCTTTCTCAGAAGATTTTTCATGGATTTGACAGCAGCTTCAGCATATCCATTTGATTCATGATGATGAGGTGACGACGGATCGTGTTTGATTCCCCACTCCACACAAAAATCAGCAAACTTCTTTGACTTAAATTGAGGCCCTCCATCAGTTGTTAACCTCCTTGCTACTCCTAACTGAGATGACCACAACTGTAATTTATCGACGACTTCCTCTGTTGATGCAGACCTTCCACAACAATAGATATCACACCATCCGGACCACTTATCCACAATCACCAGGTATTCCTTCCCTGCATGATTACACAGATCCGCTGCTGCCGCCTCTCCAGGCCACAATGGTCTCTTGTCTTGCTGAAGAGTTTCTTTCTGTTGACATGCCTGATACTCCTGACACTCTCTACACGACTTTACTTTCATTACAATGTCATTTGCCATATAAGGCCAGTAGACGCATTGTCTGGCTCTCTTCAGTGTCCTTTCCTTTCCTTGATGAGCAGCGTGTAGATCATCCAGCACAAATTTCCTCATCTCCAAGGGGATTACCACTCTAGAACCATAGAGCACTACTCCATCCATCACGGACAATGCCTTTTGGATCTTCCAAAAAGGCCTCAATTCTGTTGTTAATTGACTAATATGCTCAGGGAATCCGGCTATTATGTTTTCTATAAGCTTTTATATTCTCCGTCCCTCTCACCCACCAGGCGTACTTTCTCAAGGGTGACGTCCTTAACCTTAGGGTTGCCGGCTTCTAGCATGTTTACTGCTAACGATCTGGAGAAATCTTCTAAATCTTCCTCTCCATCGAGATCGTCTGTGTCTGGATCATCAACAGGATATCTTGAAAATATATCCACTGTAATGTGTTTTTTGCCTTGTCTCCATGTAACGACAGGCCTATAGAACCCCAACTTCTCCTTAAGACGAAGGATTCTTGGGGTTTCGACTTCTGCAAGAGATTTACCACTTATGATTCCAACGAGAGGGCTATGATCCACTACAAGATCAAAATCTACTCCGTGTAGAAAAAGCTTACACTTTTTCACAGCCCACGTAACTGCTAGAAGTTCTATCTCCGTTGCCGAATATCTAGACTCTGCTGGTGACACACATCGACTTCCACACTGCAACAGCTTCCAAGAACCCACCTTTGGTTCTTCTTGCCATAGTGCATATCCAAGCCCTTTTGATTGAGCAGCATCGGTCTCCAGTCTTAATCTTGCTCCCGGCTGATAATGTGTGAGCACCCTTGTTGACGTTAGTTCTTCGATAATCTTTGAAAAGGCACTATCCTGAGGGGCTTCCCAAACAAATGCCACCTTAGGAGACATCAAACTACGAATGGGCTGAATCATCTCGGCTATATCAGGAGAGAAAGCCTCAAATTGTTGGACAAGACCCACAAACGACCTTACATCGGTTCTATTACGAGGTTTGGGGAAATTCCCTAAAGCTCTAACCAACGTAGGACTAACCGTATATCCTTCTTTACTTAACTGATAGCCACACCATTCCACGGATGGCTGTGCATATACCATCTTTTTTCCCCAAGGGTAATGCCCGCTTCCTTACAGCGGCGAATAACTTCCTTTACCCGATTTTTATGCTGTAGTCCTGGTTCCTTGTCGAATATGATGACGTCCTCAACAATCTTCCTTACATTCTCCAAGCCTTCAAGTGCCTTATCTCCACGCCTGTTGTGCTCATCTCCAGCAGAAATTAGGCCCATAGCATTCCGACAAAACCGCTTACTCCCCCATGGTGTCACAAATGTCGTCAGGTGTTTACTTTCTTCAGCTAGTGGAACCTGCCAATAGCCATGTCTCGCATCTAGTGTTGTAAACACCCCCATTCCAGGTGGAATAGAAAGTACTTCCTCTCTTGGAATCTTTGTACTATATCCTGGTCGTCGAACATACTTGTTTAGTGCTGTGAAGTCGACAGTTATTCGTGGTTCTTTAGAGTTCTTTTTAGGTACTACTACCATAGGATGTGACCATTCTGGGACTTCACCCTCTGGTAAATCTTCGATAATACCTTTCCTTTTCATCGATTCCAGCTGTTCCTTCACCGGTTGCTGCCAATGCAATGGGATAGAGTAAGCCTTATAACATCTCCTCGGTTGAGCCCCTGGTTCCAGTTCTATCTTCATAGGTGGACCAGTCATCTTCTTGAGCTGCCCTTCATCCTCGAAGACCTCCGGAAATTCAGTAATAATTTCTTGTTTCTCTGAATCCATGTCTTGATTCTTCACCATTGAAGTTCTAATGGACTTTGAAGCTGCCTTACTTGTTGATAATAATCCTAAAACCTTCACCGTGGGCCATCCTTCAGGTATCAATCCCAATGCCTGACATCCTTGCTTGCTTAGCAGTGGCGTCTTCGCCTCCTCCAAGATATGTACCTTGGTTTTGTAGCTCCTATCTTGAAGTCTAAGTTCCACGGGTAAAACTCCATGAGTTTTTAAACGACGATCATCCGGACCGAGTAGAACTGCCTCATCATGTTCCAGTTTAAAGGTTCCACTGCCCTTCAAGAGATAAATATGATCTAAAGACATAGCATCAGCCTTTGCACCTGTATCCGGTAGCCATTGTAGGGTCTTTGCCACTCTACCACGATGCTTCGTCTCTATGAGCACTAGATCTTTACTTTCCATCTCACCATCTGCCTCAACTTTGCCCAAATGGATACAGTTTGAACGCTTTTTTTCTCTTTTGTCTCCACAGTAAACACTGGATGCTAAATGCCCTTTCTTTCCACAAGAGTAACACTCCAAGTCTCTTGCCTTACACATCCCTTTATCATGCATCCGAAGACATGCTTGACATCTTTCCACATGGGATCCATTACCACTTGGCTTCGTCTCCTTCTTTACTTGGTATCCCTTAGATTGATTAAGATGTCTGTTCGTCTTGTAAGTAGACTTGCTTACCTTGTTTACAAGTTTGGACGTTTTCGAAGAGAGTCCAGAGTCGGTGGCACAACTAGACTCAACACTTCGACATATTGTGAGGGTCGCTTCCAAAGACAATTCCTTCAACGGAGTTTTCAGAACCTCCTGTCTCATGGTTGATTTGAGTAGGCCCGTGACTAGCCTATCTCGTAGTCTCTCGTCCTGATGAGCCTTACGATCACCACACGAATGCTCGTACGAACAACTACGGTCCAATTGTCTCAACACCGTACAATACTGATCAACAGTTTCCCCTGCATACTGGTTTCGCTCAAGAAACGCTTGACGATCCAATAATACATGTCGATGACGTCGAAGGTAGGCATACAAGGCGTCCAAAATGACCTTCAAATTGGCATCTTCAGGGATCGTGATTGTACCTTCAGTCCACATTTTGGTCCAATCCTCGTGTAATGCTGAACGGATAATACCTCGCTGTGTTGCTTCATCATCTTCGGTCAACCTTGTTACCGCAGTGAAGTCTTCAAACCGTTCCCTCCAGTCCCGAAAGTCCGCAAGGTCCATTCCTTCAGGGCTCTTGAGGTGAGGCACATCCATTTTCTTGGCATTTTGCCGTTGATATCCCGATTGGTGTACAGCATTATTTCCCTGAGTCTGACCTCTAAATGCCTCCTCTCTTCCCCTAGTTTCACGCAAGACTTCCAATAGAGTCCTCTGCCACTCTTGCTGGTCTTGCATAAGCTTCATAACCATGGCGAGCATCACTTCCGACGAGTCAGATTTCCTCCCTGACGGCTCTTCCTCCTTAAGCGCTTGGGCACCTCCTTCCGAGACAGCTCCATGCTGTACAAGTACGAGTTCTCTAATCAACTCATCCTTGTTCAAGTCTTTCAGACGTTCCGTCTCCTCCGGTAGACCTGCTTTGATTCTTGCCTCACTGAGCTTATTCAACAGCTCCTCCTTAGTGGCCTTTGCAAGAATTGTTGGGGATGGGGGTGCCATTTCTTCTATCTCACAATCCAATTACACTTTACGTAAATCTTAGGCCGAGCTTACCACAAATACCGACTGCGCCATGTAAGCTTTGGAGCTTCTTGTAAGTTCTAACGGGGCTGACACAGATATTCACAAAGTAAATGTAACACAAGGGATTTATAAAAGATTAATATATATTATCACAATGAGGAGAAAATCAGAACTGATATATTTTACAAATAAATTCTACAAAAAAATATATACACTCATGAGCACAAAACATGCTCATGCACATACAAATGAATTTTATAAGAAAACAAACTACATTCATGAGCATACACCATGCTCATGCATGTAACGTTCTTCATTCACTTCTTGATGAGTTGTCTCATCATATCCATCAATCCCCTCAAGGAATGTAAGATAATCTTCATTGATCTTTGAGTGGCATTCAAAGCATAGTTTGATCCTTGTCCCTTTGAAGAAATTTACTCGCACCAGGAGCCAGGGAATATGAAATTCTTGTCCCTTCTGAAGGGGGAGCTAAAATATTCCGTTAACAAAACCGACTGTTTCGTTATATCAAGGAGTATATAAGTGAGGTTTTTTTTCGAAGGCAACTCCTCCAGCTTTTCTGGCTGATGAGGAAGGCTTTTGAAGAAATATTCTCCCCCCCTCAAATTTTTTTTGGGCGGATTATATTGATAGTTGAAGTAGAATCAAAATGGGGTTGTTTTTTTCCATACTAACCTTTGGACAGCTGCTCAATCCATTGAATGTTTTGCAATATAGTGTTAGATAGTTCGCTACCAAACATAAAGTCGTACGAATATAATAGAGTCTGTCAATAACCCGGCCACTCTTTTGGTGGCTTTGAATATGCACCTCTTAAAAAATTTGTATAAATCTTTTGTAACACGTTCGGAGCAACACCAGCCCTCCTCCTAGCTCAGATATTTCCTTTGTAAACTGGGCAAATATCTATGATCGAACAGAACATTTTGCCATTGGCTTTCCTCTTCCAGGAGGCGCTCACCAACAGTCAGCAGGACATTGTAACAAATATCATTTGCGATATTAGTTTGCAATTATATGAAGCTTTTTTGTAAGTTGAAGCCTCTTCATTCTTGAGCCCACTTGAAAGCTTGCACATTGAGCATCAGAAAATTAGTTATAGATGGGTGTCCTCATTTCCATTCTATGGCCAAAAATAATGACAGATTTTGAAAAGGCAAAAATAGGTGTCCTAGACCAATAGGGAGAATAGTTGTCTTTTCTGGATTGATTTCCAGCCCGAAATTTTATTAATTTCGTTTTAAAAAACATGAGAACTTCAATCCTCTTTAGAATTTGTTCCTCGTAGTTATCCTCCACCATTAGCGTCACATCGTCAGCGTAGAGATCTATAATATGATTATACTACAAAGCATAACACCGATTCCTCCAAATTTGCATTTATAGATCATACTCAATTTCTCCATCTTCTTCCAATGGAAATCGAACCGCTGCGTAATCCGTCGATTGTTATTGTAGATGTGCCATTAAATAAAAGAGCCCGGATAGGATAAAAATTGGCTGGGCAGAAACTTTCTTACCGCTTTAAGAATAAAGCCATGTGAAATAAAATCGAAAGCTTACTAAAAACATATGGCTATTAAGGCACCATATTTTCCTCTAGTTTAGTGGAGTCATCACTGCATAAATATTTCGTGATATATCGGCAATGTTACGCCCTCTTAGGAACATTTTTGCTCAGGACCTACACTCCATTCAGTACTGGTTCCAGTCGCTTAGCCAGCACTCCCGCTAAAATTCGATACGATTAATTAAGAACTGCCACCTGTCTCCAGTGTTCCTTTTAGGAATAAGGGAGATTCACCTTCGAGTTAGATGGGTGGAAGGGATCTCTTTTTTCATACATAACTAAATTGTACTAAGTAAGGGAGATCTCCTCTGTACATAGGGTAAAATTTTCCTCCTAATATTATCAGGCCAACCTTCCTTATCATCTCAGTAATATTTTTATATATGCATGCACACTGTCGTAAGTAAAAGATAGAAGGAAATCTTTCTGCCGCCTCCAAAGACTTTCTGAAATATAATGGAAAAGTTGACGAATAGTTTCCGGACGGTTATGACTTCTCATTTTGTTAGATCTTCGTCAATTATTTGAGGGGATTTTGGCTTTTCGAAGGAGGAAGAACAACAAAGGACCATTGCAAACTCTTGAGAATCTGGTAAGTAAAACATTCTATTTGTTTTCATAAAGTATTGCTCTGGGGCACTTTGTTGTTGACTTATCTCCTGTGAGGACCTCAGACTTCTCTTGGGGAGGAACCATCGCTGCAAAAAGATATGAATCCTTGACTGAGAATGTATTCAACTTAGTCGATTGGAACCCATTTGGTTGTCTTCTCGAGTAATGTATTTTTAGTTTGAAAACGGATTTGTATGGCGAATAACCCCAAAAATATGCTAT
>CP045904.1:7537301-7549097 GCA_013387185.1 Caligus rogercresseyi | reverse complement strand
TTTGATATTATTCTAGTATTGTAATTCAATGCTTGGCTATTTTTTATCGCTCTGACTACAGTGTGAGTCTTAAGACATGGGTAAAAATATTTTTGACTTATTTTTTATACCTATTTTTTTGTATAAAGATTTTTTGACAATCATGCGATTAAAGTGAATTGTTTTTTTTTAGTATTTTTTTAACAATGAAATTGAATGTTTCTTTACTTTATTAAGGCTATTCAACGTTGGGTTCTGATTGGTTATGCTATATACTCTTGTATGGTCGATGGTGTCATGAAATAAGAAGTACATTAGGACAGTCTCTCAATAAAAGTTGGGTAATATTCATCCCAATTATGACATTAGTCATTTTAGAGAAAACGGATATTAAACAGAAATAATAATATTGATTTGAGTTAAATCCATTTTATAATGACAAGTAGTAAAGCTATAGTCTCATTACTACTCAAATCTCTGAATAAGCTGTGGGGAAGTCCATGATACCTATATTTATCCATTGTGGTAATTAGCTACCAGCAGATTAATTCAGGTTGAAGGGAGTTATATACAGATGTATGAAATGATGCTCAATCAAACTAATTTCAAACTCGAATATCATTAACTGAAGTTAAATCATTTGTCGAGCACTATTGCTTGTTTCAGATATACCAAGTGATGAAGGGTATTTTATATGCATTAATTTTGTTCACAAGCTTAAATCATTGTAAATAAATTTAAAAAATATGTCTTAATCACCGGCTAATTGTAAAATCATATTTTAAGACAAAACGTATTCAATATATTCATGTATATACATATTTAAACTATCATAAACTCCAAATAAAAGTTTGGTTATACCACTTTTTGTTTATTCAGATCGAAAGAAATTGCATCCATGTGAATATCAAATTGATAATAGATTAATTAGTCTATCCAATATAATTTAACAAATCTTATTTTATGAGACTTAATATAATAATTAAAATATCTTTTTAAAATCTAGGATCTAAAAGTAAAAAAACTCTTTTTTACCCTTATGCAAATAATCTTAAAATAAATTTTGATGTTTCTTACATAAGGTCTTTCAATAAAACACAAATATTTAGTTCCAATTTCACAACCTTACTTTTATCTATTCGAAAAATAAGTATGAATATATAATATCTGTTTATATACATGCATTAAGTATTTATGCAAATTGTTTTACCTTTTGCTGTAGTAGATTCTGTATACAACATTTCTTTTTTCTCTACAAATTTTGTTTTCTTTTACCATGTGCTTTATGGCGCGTAATTATTGTAAATGATAAAATGTATATGCAACACTTTCATCAAAGATTTACAAGGCACATATTTTGCATCCTCTATTAAATAAATACAACAAATAACAATGTTATTTATAATATATATTGTAAAAAATATGTTTCTTCATATGATGATGACCTTATTTGACTGATATTAATATGTTTTATCTAAAATAGCTATTTTGACGTCCTTATATGTAACCAAATATATATAAAGGAATGGAACTTCATGGTACCTATATCAAAAGCTTTCAAAGGAGGAAATAAAAATAAGGACGACAACTGGGAGTAGGGGTAGAAGCTAATTTTACTACGAATCAACTCATGTAAAATAAGTTTTTTCTTCTGTATATCTACATACACCATCAAATTGAGAAAAGGTGACACAGACGGAGAAATCCTCTTTTGCATCAACAACTACGTGACAGGTTTGTGAAATGATGGCATTAATATCCATAGAACCTCTCAATTTGCAAAAGAGTGAAAAAAGAAAACATAGGTACTTGATATTTCTTCTATTTTCAAGTTCTTCTTTCAATGATTATAGTAGTAACAAAATATCGAATAATGATTACAAAAAAGCAATACTCAAAACTATTAAAAACTACACTGATTTTCCCCTAAAAATAGATTAATTCACCGGTCCTATAAAATAATTAATATAGACTCAATCAATGGCTTATAGAAAAACCCTACTTTTTACAAAGATTATAAAATTTAAAAGATTTAAACACATTTTTATCTGTTTTATTCCAATAGCTTAAAACGATACTTTTCTTTTAGTTTCATTAGTCTGAGTTTTAATGTTAAAAAAATATATGATACATAACTGCTCCGAGTTTTTTTAGCATGGAGTAATATTTTGTAAAATGGCATTAATACAAATAACTTTATATTTTTTAGACAAGCAATTACTTCAAATATTAAGAGTAATAAAGTAAATGTCAGACGACAGAAAATGTCTGGTCCTTTTTACCAATGCAAGCCAATGATACAAATAAATGCGTTCATGGCTGAAAGCAATTAAGGAATTGGATATAAATAGAACTGCCTCCTTTTGAAACTTAAGTCTGCATATTAACAGAGAAAAAGGCATTTAAACGATCTCAAAACGGCATTTAAGTTTGTTGGCATTTGCTTAATAGAGTATGTTTGTGACCTCTCAATTTAAATAAAACGGTTAATTCAACACAAACCTCCTTTGTAGATTAACTCAGTATATACCACTTGAATATATCATTCGTTTTTTCAATGTTTTCCCTATCAGTATGTTGTAAACTGAATCGACAGAATGAACTACTGTAAGGCCAGCCCGTGCAGCTGCATGAATGAAATGGTGTTTCCATCGTTAATCAAATGTTGGGGCTTTTAAATAATAATATATATAAAATTATATCCGCCTTTTTTATAGAAATATCAAAAGGAAAAAAGTTTTGTGGACACCCTTTACATCACCATAAAATTCTTTTTTCCCTCAAAAATCTCTTCATCCCACTAAATGTTATATGAAAAGGACATTGATAAATGAGTTGACCATCAATATACTCAACATTTTACTAAACATTAGAAGGACGGTGAAGTCAATTTGAATGTATTTTCGACTTTCAATTTTTAATGCTTATACATCTGTGATCCGATATGCTTCAAATTTATGACTTTTATTATTTCACTATATAAAGGCAAATGTCAAGGATCTTATCAATATTTTTAATTTATTGAAGAGTTGTGGCAATAGGATTAAACGGCCTCTGCATTCAGCATGTAATATCAGCATTCACATTGGTTATGATGACTTTAGCATTAGCGAAATTGTACCCTATACACGGAAACAAAAGCTGGGATCAAGATGAACAATAGCACTTGGTCAACATCTAAAGAAGAAATCTAAGCTTTTCTTGGAATAATATTTGCACGAGGTATAATTGACAAAAGGACAACTAACCTTTGGTTCAAAGTTTGGAGACAACAGTATTTCAGAAAGACCACGAGTCGCGATCGATGTAAAACTCTACTGACATCAGACTTTCTAGAATTCAAGGAGTTCAAAGTGACAAGTTTGAATTGATTTTTACAATTTACAATAGATTTATAGAAAATGCTAATTGCTTGTTACAAACCTGGTGCTAATATAACGGTCAATGAGCAACTCTTTCCAACGAAGTCGCCGTACCATTCACGCAATACATGGCAAAACAAGCCCGATAAATTTGAAAGAAAGTTTTGATTGGCTCTTGTTGCAGAGTTACATTATTTTGTCAATGGATTATCCTACTTAGGGAAAGATGGCCATCCACCACCAAATGAGTTGCTGTCGGAATATGTTGTTATGAAAATTGCAGAACCATATCTCATCGAGGACGAGACATTTTATCGGCGAAAATTTCTTCACTTCGTTGAAAATGGACAAATCACCTAAAAAAACGAAGACTTGCATATTGGGAACTGTGAAAAATGAGGAGGGAGGTGCCCAAAGCAATCAAAACCATGAGACTACATCTGCATTCGACAATGTATTGAAACATGAAGACTTAACTCTTACGTTCTATCAAGGCAAGCCATCAAAAAAACACCTCGTCGTTCTAAGTTATGTACTCAAATCAGTCGGTATTTCTGGTACATCCCAAAAAATAACAGAAAGCTCAGAACCCATTTCAGCATAATTATTTTCAAACAAAAATCACCGATTTTTCTTCGGATAGCATATCCAATGAAATAAAATCGAATATGGGTCTCAAGAGGATCTTTTCTCTCAACACAAGAGGAGGTTTGGACAGAAAACGACGCCACGCACTTTTAAAATCTGTTTTCTCACTTAATCCTGATATAGTTAGCCTCCAGGACATAAAATAGGAGGTTTCTTCGTCTTGTCCCATTGAATGTTTGATTTGTAAGCCCGGGCGCTATCATGTGTTTTTCACAGGCAAAAATTCAAGAAGGGGAGTGCTCACCTTCATAACGAAAAAGATAAAAACGGTTGAATGTGTTGAAGATTATTCTTTGGAAAGTGATTGGCACAAACTCTACGTTTCGACAAGCAACATAAACTTTTGTATCATTAACGCCTACGGACCAAATGAACATTCTCCTAAGTTTTTCCAATCTATGATGGATTCCGAGCCCTTCAAAATTCTTCCTTTGATCATCATAGGCGATCTCAATGTTGACTTAGACAAAAATAATGGGATTACCCTAACGTTCATCTGCTCAACATCTTAATGGCTAAATAAAATTTGATTGACGGCACAAAAAAATAATCCCCTACCATGCATTTTGTGGAAGAGTGGATCTTTATCTTCGCGAATTGACCACGTCTTGGTCTCACCATCAGTGTTCAGACAAATTAAATGGACAAATTATAAGCCTTAGCTATTCTCAGATCACTTCATTTTAGAGGTCGAGATGGATTTTTTCCCTGGTAAAACGTCCTTCAAGGTTCCTAAGTGGATTCTAAAAGAACCCAAATTTAGAGAAAAATTAAGAACAAACTTGGAAGGAAGCTTCAGTCCATCTATGTCTTCGCATCAAACAGTCTCTGTCTTCAATAGAGTGATTCGTTTCTCTACCTTGAACTTCTTACATAAACACAGGAAACAGGAGAGGGAAAGACAGAAGAAGATTGACAGCATACTCAGTGACAGTTATCTATTCTCCAGACTTTCACAGCGGAAGTTTTTAATTCATATAGAATTGCGGAAGTGGCAGAGTCGGAGATGGCAAAAAAGTGGAAGCAGAATGTGACCCTTTATCAAGGTTGAAAAATCCGTTGATTCAGGGAAAATATTCTGCAAAATCCATATCAAAAATTATTCACAATGATTCTGTATTCACTCGTCCTAATGACATTCTTAACTGCTTTTACTCGCAATTCCAGAAAGTTGTTCATTCCAACTTTATCAACTATCCAAGACAAAGGAAAATTAGAGCGTGCAAAATTTATACCTTGGAAAAAATTAAATCGTACATCAAGAATAAATTCAACGGGAAGAAGGCATCTGGTGTGGATGGTATAATCGGGGAAATTTATACATTATTTCCTGAAGAAACTGCTCCTTTCCTTCTTCGCATTGGAGAATCAATGGAAAGAAAAGGAAGGCTACCGAAATCTATGACAAAAGGCAGGATCGTTCTGATTCCTAAAAAGGGTAACGGGACCGAAATCAATCATTGGAGACCCATCACAGTCCTTAATCAGTCCTATAGGATTTTATCCGGAATCTTAGCGCAAGATATGAAAAAGAGCTCAATAAAAAAATTGGGAATAGCCAGAAAGGTTTCTTAAGGAATCGCAAAATTTCCGACGTTTCCCGAAATATCCAAACAGTGATAGACTCTGTCAGGTCTAGAGGAAAATATGGAGCTCTGGTGGGAATAGATTTCAAAAAAGCCTTTGATTCTATCTCCCACCAACAGATACTTCGATCGGTGAGGAAATTGCTGCCAAAGGAATTTTTCAACCCTGTTCGTGCTCTTCTGCTAAATGGATCGTCAGTGATAACCTTAGGAGGCCTTGAAAGTAAGCCAATCTTACTAAGGACAAGCTGTAGACAGGGATGTCCGTCTGCACCTCTTCTCTTCATAGCCGCTATTGAAGAACTTGTAGTTGAGTTAAAGCGAAAATATAGCGGATTCGGTGTCCAATTTCATGAATCAAAACATCTTATAGACCTTTACGCGGATGATATTACTCTAACATTAGAAGCCAACTCTGAGGCGCAATTAATAAAAAGAGTTGAAATTATTCTTAAAACTTTCGATAAGTTCAAAGTAAGGTCTGGATTGGAATTGAACCGATCTAAAACTTTCGTCCTCCCTATAGGTTTATGGGATCCTTTGGAGGGTAAGATGGTCCATAATTGCTTCGTGAAAAAGAAGGTTTCGATCTTAGGAATTGACTGGGGTTCCGAGGGCATTCTCGAGAACAATTGGAATAAATTGTCCTGCCTCATCAATAACTGGATCTTAAGTTTTAGACGGTTTAATCTCCAAAAGAGAATTGACCTCTACAATTCTCAAATCGTTCCTGCCGTGTTGTATAAGGCTTCCATCTCTCCTATAATCGCAGAAAAGGCTTTGGTGGAGGAAGATGTTTGGCTCCTCAAACTTTTCCATCGACGTTATCTTCCAACACTAAAAAGACCTAAAAAACAAATTGGAGGAGGTCTGCTCTTTTATCTCAGATTTTACCAAAAATATATCTTAAAGTTTTTATTGACATCACTAAGAATCCGGATAAGGAATGGAGATGTACTATAACAAACAATGATTTGTATGTTCGTCTACTCTTTGGAACTGATCTTACCAATGCACAAACTGCGAGGCTATCAGAGACTTGGGGTGCCGCGCAACGGATTATTTGGAGATGGGTCCCTAACTTTAAAAGCGACTGCACCGTGGATATCATTCGCAAACACACCAAGAAAAAGTTATTTTCAAAAATCTCGATAGTCCATCAGTATTGGAAGAAAAGGCGATAAGTAATAATATTTTAAGTCTTCATCGTACATCGCCCGATTGTCTATTTCGTGATGGACGTTTTCGTTTTCCTTTGGAAAGAGCAACCCATTTACCCCCCCCCCCTGTCCATGGCACCTCAAAATGTCTTCTTTAAGCTTTTATGAGGGAGCTGAGTCTATTGTCAACGTCCATATAAAAAAGCTTTCCCTTCCAGGGGAATGGAAATCAAGGATATTAAATTCTCTCTCTGGAATCTACGACGGAAAAAAGTTCACGGCTCAGTTGCAGATATCTGCTGGCTGTTTATCCTTTGATTTCCATTGCTTTAATTGTGGCAAGTTGTACAACGACGTCGAGCACGCTTTTGTTGACTGTCCGCTTGTCATAATATTAAAAAAGTTTCTGACAATCAACGTAAGGGGATTTAAGGTCATCAACTGCAAATATACGAAATCAACAATCCTCTTCGGTCTTCTAAAGAAAAAAGGTCACAATTCCCATAAAAGTCAAGCTATTGAATTTGCTCTGTCAAACTCCAAAGCCATAGCGAGTTGTTTGACGAAAAAAGAAATAGTAAAACCATCTATTCTTCGATCTGTGATGCTCTCAGCTGCCGCCCGATACACCGCCCTCTCCCTCAAGATCCCCTCCGACACCGAGGACTCATGGGTCCATGCGGGGAACGTCATCAAATTTTATCCATCCAAATCAAAAGAATATTTTAAAATTATGCAAAAAATATTGAAATATTTTAAATAGATACCCGTTTGATATTTTGTTTATTGTTTTACCTCTTGTTTAGATTTTTATTATAAACTATAATGTTTATTTTACTTATATATATTTTTTTTAATAATTTATATAACATCTAAACAATAAAGGAGAGAAGAAAAAAAAAGAAAATGTTTTTTACTACAACAAAACCAAAAGTGGAGTATATAATAAAGATAAAATGGTTCATTTATATATTACAAGACCTATACATCTAGACCATGGCCTCTGCAAGTTTTTATAATATATTAGATATCGCATCCGTCAAAACTAAAATCGTATATAGTAAGATAATGGAAACAACATCGATCTAAGGGAATATATATTACAACTCTTTCACGAAGTGCAGTCTATGAAACAAAGCCAACAGTGACAGAGATTAATGATGAGAAATAAGGATGAAGAAGAATACCAATAAAGAGAAAAGCTTGCCAAGTGCGAAAATGCAAAAAAGATCAATATAACTTTCTATGAAGAGAGACTTAGCCGTCTAGCTTGTGTGTGAGAGTGCACTTTTCGATTACCGGTGTGACGTACTTAAAAACACCGGAAAGCGGGGCAATAACAAAAAAATATTTTTTTGCTGACGTCAAAATAATAAAAATAATCTTAACTATCCATGAAAACATGCCGTAATCATATTTTGTTTTCTTTTTATTGCAAAATATCTACAAGCGTAAATAGACTTAAACCACAATTTTAGTTATCTCAGCCAACCTTCCAATTTCCCTCTCAGCAATGTTCTCTGTTCTTCGGACTCAAGGGAAAAGTAAGGTCAATTGATCTCAAGTTGCTGCAGTCAACATGGCAAGACAGACATTCACCTTTCAGGAAGCAAAGTAAGTGGCAACAAGGCTTGCAAAACACTTTTAATATTGAATTTAATCAAAACAAGATCAAGTCGTTTCGATGGGTAAATATTTTATTTATTTTTCCATTTTATTTACGGCTTTTAGACATAAATATATTTACATTTATTTAACACATTTTATTTTAGTAGATCTGAAGCTAGTTTCAATTCGACACAATATATACATCATCACGCACATATATAAAAGTGTCTACATATCGGTACATAATATAGCATATTTGAATTCGAACCAACGGAATCCATTAATTTACAAATGTAAAATGATATTTGACGTGAACTACTTTTCTACAGAAGAACAAAATATTGTGTGGATAAATTTCATATTGTATTTTAAAAATCAAAGGAAATCCAAACGATGTTCCTTAAAACAACAAACTTTTTTTGATGAATACTATTAAAAATTATGTTCTTTGACTTATATCGGAAAAAATGGAAATGAAAGCAAAAAATTTACAAAAAAAAAATTAAAGTTTTGATGGTATATATATACATGAATATATGTATTATGATCATAATTTAATTTTTTTAACAAGTTCTCGAAAAGGTTTTAGTTATTAAAGTTCATATATATATATACACTTATAAGAGGCTGTACTTCATTTCAGTTTAAAATCGAAGTCAGTTGCAGAATATTAATAAATCATGCTTTTCATTTGTAATATTAAAAAATACAGAGTTCGTTTCTTGATTATTAACATTGAATTGAGTCATTTCACATTGAAACAATATTTGTTTTTAACTTTGAAAGATGGCAAAAAAAATATTAGGAATAATAGTAGCAAATAAAAAGAGGTTTTAATTACTACTAATTAACTCTTTGAAAAGAAAGGTTTTTTGCTCTTCATAAAATATAAAAATAGGAAAGGCGACATAGCGAAGGATATCCTCTTTTTGAAGTGAGAATGTGGCAGGTTTGTGCAATGATGGCATTCGTTTTGATTGTACCTCTTAAAAGAAAACAGAGACAATGAAATGAATATTTTAAAGTACATTAAATGCTACATTAAAGATAATTATATTGGATAATTCCCTAAAAAACCTTCAAAAATTCAACCTACAATAAAAAATTTACATTTATTTCATTGATGTGTTAAGTATAATTAATCTTTTCTTTTTTGTGCCTATTTGGTTCGACATAATACATCCAAAAGGATATAAATAAGCATTATAGCGTGTAAATTAGTCTCTCGAACCAAGGATCTTATCAATGAGGTAGACCAAAAATGACAATCCCCTCTCGGGATTCGAACCTGTTCCCCTAACATTGAGAGTTGAACACGCCTTGACGCACACGGCTATTGCCTCTAAAGTATGTTTAGTATTGTAGATTTTTTATTATTGATCTATTGTTTTTGTTTGAGGAGGTCATTTAGGGGATAAAGTATCTTCAAAATTAAAAATTTAATTGATTATGCTTTTTTGTACCTATTTGGTGCGATAGAATTGCATCCGACAGATATAAAAAGCATTATAGCGTGTAAATTAGTCTCTCGAACCTAGGATCTTATCAATGAGGTAGCGGACCAAAAATGACCATCCCCTTTTGGGATTCGAATCTACGCCCCAAATATTGAGAGTTGAACACGCCTTAACGGACATGGCTATGACACTCCCTGTTCCTTTTTACCTTACGTAAGTGGCTTGAATCATTCATACATTAAATTTCTGAAATGAAAGACGGTTAAAAAAAAGTTAACATAGAACAACTGCCCTAATAAAGCTCAAGACGTACTTAGACTCTTCCATAGTCTATTTAAAAAAATATATCGTATAATGGCGCAGATCTGTACCATAGAAACATACTTGGCTCTTTTTTTTTTTTTTTTTGGGGGGGGGGGGGGGGGGTTGTCATCAAACCAGTCTCTTGTACTGAGCCCAAAAAGTTATATGGATAAATATTCCAGTGTTCAACAATCAGTTAAAATTTTGGTTAAAATATTTCTTCAGAAAGTTTGGTTGTCTAGAGGTCCTCTAAGATATGCCACTAAAAAGATACTTTATATATAAATGATGTGAAGCTTGTGAGACCATATCGTATTAAAAGGTTTATTTTCATCTAACAGGATCTTATATCTTTTTTTTTGTACCAATATACACTTTATTGAATCATATATATATTTATCTTATATAATAGATGCAGTAAAAATAAATCCATTATTTTTCCAATAGATGGATTTGGTAATCTGTATCTCGCGTTGTATAATTGTGATCGGATTACACAAGATGGCGTTGGAAAGATAAGATTTTGTACTACAAAACTTCTTAGTCAGTTTTATGATTGTATTATATTCAGTATTGATTGAGCAAGCGTCAAAGATGGGCATCAGCCAAGAGAAAATACGCCATATTTTACAGTTTTCTTCGATAAATGCGAAAGTGCAAGCCAGGCAGTTGAAAGTGTGAAAAGTGTTTATGGTCCTGATACTGTAACAGCCAATCATGCACAATTTGGTTGCGTCGATTCCGTTCCGGTAATTTTAATATCAAAGATGCACCACGCTCTGGTGAAGGCCAATTTTCGAAAATATCGATAAAATAATTAAAATCGTTGTGAGCACTGTTTCGATTGCCCATGAACTAAACTTGCACAAAAATCGTTTGGATCCACTTAAATAAGGATGGATACAAAAAGAAGCTCGATGTATGGGTGCCACACGAGTTAACACAAAAACTTCATAGACCGAATTTCATCTGCGAATCACTGCTGAATCGCAAAAAAATCGATCCATTTCTGAAGCGAATGGTTACTGGTAATGAAAATGGGTCACTTACGACAACGTCAAGCGAAAACGGTGGCCAAGCCAGGATTGATGGTCAGGAAAATTTTGCTGTGTGTTTGTGTGGGATTGGCAGGGAATCTTTTACTATGAGCAGCTCCCCTACGGCCAAACTCTTGGTTCGGACCTTTACTGTCAACAATTGGACCGTCTGAAGGAAGCAATCGCTCAGAAGCGGCCAGCTTTGGTCAATAGGAGAGGAATTGTGTTCCATCAGGACAATGCCAGGCCACACACACGTTTAGTGACTCGCCACAAGCTCCGGGAGCTTGGTTGGGCGGTTCTCATGCATCCACCTTATAGTCCGGACCAAGTAATCACCAAGTGATTACTACCTGTTCCTGTCTATTGCGAATGATTTTGCTGGTGAAAAATTTGCCTCAAGAGAAGCTTGTGAAAATCGACTGCCCCACTTATTTGCCAATAGGGACGAGAGTTTCTATGAGAGAGGGAATATAAAATTACCTTCAAATGGCAACAAGTTATCGAACAAAACTGTGGATATTTGACCTAAATTGATCATTCTAACTATGCTAAGTAAAACCTTCAATTTAATGGAAATAATAGATTTATTTTTACTACACATATTATATATATATATATATATAAGTGTTTCTATTAACAGTTTAAACAACATA
>CP045904.1:7517519-7537201 GCA_013387185.1 Caligus rogercresseyi | reverse complement strand
TGGGGGTTTTCTTATTTTTCAAATGTTTGAAATTTAGCGACTTTGTGGATTTTCTGTTTCTTGTGATAAAAGACGACATACAAAGTTGGAACAAAATCGGTCAACATTAAAGCGAGTATCGCGCACGAGTCACAGTTTTAAAATTTAGTACAAGTATATTTTCGCAAATTTCTTCAAAATGATGACGTTACAGACTTCAATAATAATTATTAATTTAAAGGAAATCTAATTTACTACCAGACGTATGTGTTGATGTTTTTTATAAACAAAGTTTTCAGTAAAAACAAGAAAAAAATGGGAGTGTGTATTGTTAGCTTATTTCATGGCTTTTTTGTATCAATTAACTTCACTCGCCTGTAAAGATGACTTGTTCGCTTCAGAGTAAAATAGTACTTTTAAGTTTAGTAAAACTTTAGATTATAAATCCAAAAATGACCTTGGTTGCATTCTATCAATTCAGAATTCAGTACAATCTGAGTTTACATCATATGATTCAGAGCCTGTATTGACCTATAAGAAATCGATTATGAAAAACTAATCAAATGTTTTCTTAGATGTGCGTCAAGGTATCCTCTCAAAATTTTACTTTGTCTCTGACGCATTTATAATCCATTATATGCGTCATTTTGTACGCGAGATAGCTTTTTTTAATGTACATATAACTCTCTACTTATTGAATTGATATGATTTAGTATACCAAAATATTAAGCTGGTTAACCAAGCTTTCATTTGATATATTTTTGTGTTCTAAAATCGCTATACGTTAAGAGATATAAGCAAATACGTACTCTCCCCCAAAAATTGATCTTTTGATATGAGAATATACGATTACCATCTGGTAATCATGTTAGTGTTACCTGGATAGAAGAGAGAAGGGAGGAGTATTTTGCCTCACATTCTCTCCCTTCTTTTTTTCTTCCTATCCAGGTTACACTAACTGCCGTTACCAAATGGTAATCGTATATTCTCATATCAAAGATCAATTTTTGGGGGATATATTTGCCATGGACACATTAGTTACATATGTAACTAGTCTAAAAATAATAAATTAAAAAAAACAATAAAAATAAATGCCCATGCAAATGGATTATATGGGACGCTGTGTCCAATAGCCCTAGCTGCGGTCCTGGCAGTGTTGAGGGTGGTGGCCGACCTCAAGGCCTTAGACAAGTTCCCACTGATATTGCGTGGCATGCAAAAGTAGCCTTCTCCCCCAAGTGGGCACGCCCTGGAGTCGTGGACCTCATGGGCCTCCTCGGGATGGGAGACGAAATCACCAACCGTTTTCCTGGCACCGCCGGCGCCCCATCGTTGGGGTAAAAGCATTTCCAAGCCTCCATGCCACCGCCTTGGTGCCACCTCGTTGAGGAGGGAAGGCTGCTCTCTCAAGGAGGTCCCCGATGTGGATTTGATCCTGTTTTTACATTCAACGATTCTCCTGGGCGCGTCATTTATGGCGACCTGTACAGCCCTGTGCGTGGCATTTGGCCCCTTGCATTCATTATCGAATTTAGGAATTGTCACATATCTGCGAGTACCATCGGGAGGGTGGTCAAAGCTGACCTGAGCATGAATCCGTTCAAGTACAGGAAGATAACCGACTAAGCGAGCCCACCAGGGTCAAGAGGAAGGCTAGATCAAAGTAGCTGCTTAAATGGTACGCAGACGACTCTAGTGTCGTTGTGATCTTCTCTGATGATAGACTTTCGATACAACAAAGAAGTTGCATACTTAAATTGATCGTATATTGTCCAGGATGCCTCCATGGTCCCAGAAAATACCAGAAACGTCTACCGGATGCAGAAGCTGGCATCTGTGATTGTCTGGGGGTCAGTGGCCTCCAATGGTAAGATTCCGACGGTGTCATAATCAACGATATCGCTTACTTGGACTTCCTGAAGACGAAATGATTCTCGTGGATCCAGGAAAGTTTGGTGGAGTCTCTGTCTGCTTCTAGCAAGACAGAGCTCCGCCCATACTGCAATGATTGTGCAGGACTAGTTTGCAGCCTATTTTTAACCACTTTTGGAGCAAGGAGCTTTGGCCTCCCTCATCTCCTGATTGCAACCACCTTGACTTTGCCATGTAGGGGATGGTAGAGAGGGTGGCCATGTTAAACCAAGGGCCAACAAGGACCAGCTGACGACCGTATATGAGGCTGCCTTTAACAGCTGCAATAGTGTTGTCAAGAGACTGAGGGCTGTATTCGTGCAAATGGTGGACATACGGAATAATTTTGTAAGATTTATTTGAAATATTTTGTTAGTAATAAAATTGACAAAATTATATATTTTCTAAGTTAAATATGTTGGGAACTATTTCCGTGTTTCACTAATTCTGCCTAACCCTATATATATATATATATTATATATATATATATATATAATTTATAACACTGATATTTGACACTTCTACTGACACAACGGTTCATACGTTTGTACGACACAAAATTACTTTCTTGTTGATTAATGGGGACATACGTAAATATTAATTACAACTATGACAAATGATCTTTCTCATCCAATACGTTATTAATAAATTATATATCTAATAGAAATATGATTTATAATATCTTATCAAATGCATAATTACTATTTTTATTAATGGATTGATCGCTACATAGAACAGTAATCGAATTGCACATTCTCTTTATTAATAAACATTGCAAAAAATAAATGAAAAACATTTTTTATGTAAGCAGTCATAACAGTTGAACACATTTCATATTTATTTGTTAAAATGTTTAGAATCTACATAGTGTTATAAAACTACCAAGGTTTTACCTAAATCTTTTTGAGTTCCACTCACCAATAAAGCTCCTGAATCTGTAAGTTAAATATCATTGAGTATCACAATAAAATTGTTCGGTGGTTTTTCTAAGAGAATAGTTTTTGAAGCAATTTGGACAGTTTTTTGTTAATTAATTATTGGAGGAAAAAAATCCTAATAATGATCTTATTTATTTAGAGACTATTTGAGAGCAAGGAAAGGATTTTTTTTTCTTTTTCCCGACATTCAATTCTTAAGTAAAAGTCAAAAAAGTTGTGTTGGTAATACATAAGGAGACCTTTTATTATTAAATACTGACAACGACAAAAGAACAATCACATAAGATTGAACTCAAACAATAATGTCGTAACAGTATAGTAGTTAGTAACAGTTAAAGTATGTAACCACTTGAAATCCACATAACAAAAATATTTTGTCTCTTTTAATAATATTATTTACTCCTTTTCCATGATTGTCAAATGGTTAATCATTCGGTGAAATGAATAAAAAACAAAAATATTTCCTGGTTTGATATCTTCACAATAACTATCAAATTGCACATAAATGCGGCCAGAATAGTGGCAAAGATATTTAAGATATCTCCATTGTTTGCAAATATAGGATACACTTTTACTCTGAATATTTAATATCTATCATTCAAATTTCTAATTAATGTAATGAAGGCTTCAAACACCATTCATAAATACTTTGAATATGCTAATTTAATCTAAGATATCAAAGAAATCGGACTTTCAGCATGGGCAGGCATACTTTGATTCTTATGAAAACTTTAAAATTATTTTATGTAAAAAATCTACTATACTTTGACCTCCTTCAGAGACCAGGACCTTTGATATTCAAATATCAAACTATTTTTTACTATCATATATTCTTTGGAGAAATTGAAGCAGTCCCTAACTTAAATTGACAATTTATAAAATGTTTTTTTTTATCTTACATAAATTCTTCTCATGCCTTAAAACAAAAGAATTTATTTAGCTTTGCAAATTCATAAAAAGAGTGCTTTTTCATATATATATTGCCCCAAAAAATCGATGTGGTTTTATTTATATTTATATATTCATGTATATGTATACGCTTATTAATTAGTTTTTGTTTTTATTATTGTTTTGTTTTAATTTAATTAAATATATTTATTATTTTAGACCAGCTACTTCGTGCTGAAATATAACGGATTACACTATTCATAAACGATTATTATTTTACAAATTGTTAAGAAGTTGAAAAGCGATTATATATATAGGTATATATCACTATTTTGTCTTTTATACTGTAGCCGCTATGATTTCCGAAGTACGACATGCATTCATTGTCCTATTTATCATGTATAATAAAAACAAAGAGAATATCCAAATAATTTTCCAACCAATCTGGTTAGGCAGAATTAGTGAAACATCGGGTTGTGAGTTCAATATCTTTCTAAATATTAGTCTGAGAGGTTTTGTTATTATATAAAATTATGTTTTGCAGACATTTTTACATTTGCTTTGTTGTTTTCACAACTTTTTGTTTAAAAACAACGATGAAATGGACCTTCAAAGCAAACGAACGGCCGTCCTCAAGTTGTTGGACTCTGGCCAGTCCCACAAGGTTATCATGAACATGGTTGGGGTAAGCCACATCTTCGTCTGGCGTACCAAAAAAGCTATCAAAGAGACGGGCAAAACCACAAGAAGGAAGCGATCAGTGAGGACAGCAAGGCTGACCAAGGCCGTAGCCGGCAAGATATTTCGTAAAACGGCCTGCTCCATTAATAAGATGGCTCAGGAGTACGACGTATCTCCGAGGATCATCGGAAGGGTGGCCAAAGCTGACCTGGGCATGAAGCCATTCCAGTTCAGGAAGATATATCTACTAAACGAGGCCACCAGGGTCAAGAGGAAGGCTAGATCAAAGTTGCTGCTCAAATGGTACGCGGATAACCCTAGTTTCGTTGTGATCTTCTCTGATGAGAAACTTTTCGAGATAACAAATAAGTTCAATACTTAGAATGATTGTATACTGTACAGGGATGCCTCCAAGATCCTAGAGAATACTGGAACCGTCTACCGGATACAGACACCGGTATCTGTGATGGTCTGGGGGGCAGTGGCCTCTAATGGCAAGAAATCTCCCTTGCTCCGGATTCCAGACGGTATTAAAATCAACAAGATCGTTTACTTGGACTTCCTGAAGACCAAAGTATTCCCGTGGATCCAAAACAAGTTTGGTAGAGTCTCTGTTTGCTTCCAACAGGACGGAGCTCCGACCCATACTACAAAGATTGTGCGGGACTGATGTCCAGCCAATTTTTACCACTTTTGGAGCAAGGAGCTTTGGCCTCCCTCATCTCCTGATTGCAACCCACTTTGACTTTGCCATGTAGGGATGGTGGAGAGGGTGGCCAATTCTCAACCAAGGATCAGCTGACAGCCGCAGCTGAGGCTGCCTGGAACAAAATTCCCGAGGAGATTGTGCGTCACAGCTGCACTAGTGTGGTCAAGAGACTTAGGGATGTAGTATGTCCAAATGGAAAACTTGTGGAATCATTTTGTAATAAATATTTGAGAGTAGTTTGTTGTTAACAAAATTTAAAAAATAATATATTTTCTAAATTGCGTATTTTGGGAGTTATTGGCATATTTACATGTTTGACTAATTCTGCCTAACCCTGTATATATCACTATTTTTGTCTTTTATACTGTAGCTGCTATGTTTTTTTTTGTAGTCCGACATGCATTGATTATTCTATTTATCATGTGTAATAAAACAAAGAGAACACCAAAATTATTGTCCAACCAATCCTATATGTATATATATATATAGTATATATATATATACGAGGGGAGTTAAAAAAATACGCGGAATTCTTCAAATACATGAATACTTACTAGTTTAAACATGTTTAAACTTGTTGCAGTGAAAGACTGTTAGCTCTACTGTATTGTACTCGCTTGCATTCTTTCTGCGACTAGCAAGGACGGATGATGGTGCTTGTCAATAATTGGTGAATTTCGACCCATGGAACAAAAGATTTGGAAATAAGAACCAACATCATGTTTCTCGTAAGACTTGGTTGGAAAGGAACGGACATTATTCAGCTTTGGAGACAGTTTACGAAGACCATGCTCCCAAGAAAACTTGTGTCTACAAATGGATTGGAAGATTCAAAGAGCGCAGAGAAGCTGTTGAAGATGAAGAAGGCCGTGGAAGACCAACAACCTCAAGAATGATGAAAATATTGATTCTGTTAGGAGCCTGGTGAAGAAGATGGAAGATTGACAGTGGATGGAAACACCGCTTAAAGAAGTGCATCGATTGCGACGGTAGTTATGATGAGAAATAAGTTCATTGTACATGTAACTAGTAATAAATTGAACAATTCCGCGTATTTTTTGAACTCCCCTCGTATATGTATATATAGGTGTATATATATATATATAAATATATATATATATCATAAAGAAAAAATATTTTTGAAGCCATTTCATAGAGAACATAGAGTGTCTAAGATATATATATGGTAGTGATGAATATTAGAGTATTAGTTGGATCTCCGTTGATGGGGAAAACTGCAAAACTAAAAGGGACTGCAACTTCATATCATTATCAAGAAAAGCTTAGAATGATTGACATCACTCTCCATCTATTGGTATTATTAAATTTGAATAGCGCGATGTTGTAATATTAAAAAAATGTTATTTTCCACAAAACTTAAATTCGGGTGACATACAGGGACAGAAATAACTTCTTTCGAAGTAATCATGTAGAAAAAACGAATTTGCCGGTAAACACCCAAAAAAACAAAACACGTCTTACTACTTCAGATTCATTCAAAGAAATTTTGGTCAAAATCTAACTTGGCAATTTTAAAAAATCGACAAAAAACGTTTTGGCAAATAAAATAATGATGGCGATGACGAATTTTCCAGGAGTTGGCAACCCACTAAAACACTCCCCGATTCTCAAAACTATTCACTGAAAATTTCGTCAAGATCTAATGAACCGTTCGGGAGATACAGGAAACGAACAAACGAACGAACGGAATTCTTTTTTTATTAGTATATATATATATATATATACATATTAAATATATATATATATATATTTCCCTATTTTTGTCTTTTTATACTGTAACCGCATTGATTTTCGAAGTACACATTGTTGATTGAATAAGACATGATTGTATGTGTAATACCAAATAATTGTCCAATATAATATATATATATATATATATATATATATATATATTATATATATATATATATATCATTTGAGTTGAAAAATGAATATCTTAGAACACCATTCATTTTCCTGATATCAGCTTTTTAAAGACTGTTCATTGTTTTTTTACATGTGTTAATATTTAGATGAATGAACGTGATTAATAGCCGCTGAAGGGGGCGTTCATCGTTATTGCTCATATTTAATATTTTGCGTCATGCTAATAAATATTAATTGCAACGTTGAAAGGATTGTTATACTTAAGAGTTAATTATATCATGCGGAAAAGGGATATTCTCCCTCCTATTCTTTGATAATGAATTTTCCTCGACAATAACTATATTATTATATGCTTATGGCTTATAAACATATGCTAGTAGTTTGTTTTTGGGAAATATACATATATCAGCATGATTCACTTTTACATCTTACTAACGTGTGATTAATATCAGATTTTAAGACCTCATCTTTTCGTTCTTTGCAAAGAATAATGCAAGTGTGTTTATTTACGTTAGCGTAACTAAATTTAAAATCCCCCAAAAAACCAACAGAAGATGTCTTACATGATTATTGTTCAGAATGTTAGTAATCTTATTCCACTTAGTTCGTGAAATATGGTCACCATGTAGCCGAGCAATGATATATATCATTGGATTATTATTTTGCTATCTCAATATAAAGAAACCGTCTTTTTGGATCATTAATATTTGTTGATTGATAAGCGAAATTAAATTTTGTGTTGGTGGGCTCCCTTGTGCAGGGACATTACTTGATTTACCCTTTCGTCTTTTGTATGTTCGGAGGTATTGGCTTGTCCCTTCTTACCTCACTTTTTGTGTACATATCTGTCGTCCTTTTCAGCCGTTCATATATACTTTTTCAGTAAACTATATGTCCTTCATGTCATGTTTAATTAAAGTTATCATTTACTGCATAGCGTAGCTATACATTTGTAATCCTGTTCCATCACTACATAAACACCTCTATTTAGAAACAGAAAATAACACACTAGCGGCCACCGCTTTCAAAACTAAAAACTGCCAAATTCCCTGTTATTCTTGCTCTTTTTGTTTCTATCACTCGAGGAGTTAACACCTATTTTTGGATCAGTCCTTAAATATCTTTGAAAAAAAAATTAAAATGGAAAATCTAGAGCACATTGAGAATTCGGAGGATCTCGGGGAGGCTGTCCCCCTATCTCTACCCTGCCCAAAGTGCGAAGGAAGATTCGAGACGATAGACAGGCTCTTCGAGCACGCAAAGCTCCATGAGCTTGCTGCTCAGGCACCCAAACCGTCTCGTCTTTCGGAAGCCACTACTCCGACGCCTTCGGAGGTCTCCTTGGTAGACCTCACAGAAAAAGTCACCATTACTCTCCGAAGGAGGAGATGGACCGATCTTCCGTTCCTCTGGTTTTTCGACCGATCGACGTCCATCGAACGTCTACCCTTTCTCCCAGAAAACCCTATCCTTCTTCAAGGATGAGATTCTTCATGAGGAAAGGGGAATGACATACAGGGACCTCAAAGAATTCCTGGAGAAGGAATACCGCGTATTTTCAAAATCCAAGAGGTGAATCTGGAGCTCAAGGGTTTGGATTCGAGCAGCTCCATGGCGTTCGTGGACACCATGCACAAGACTGTCCGATTAGTGACAAGATCCTTGATGGCTACTTGGCAGGCCGTTGAGTCCTCAAAGGATTTACTGAGCTCCCCACTCAACGCATAAGCTATTCTTAAAGAGGTCGAAAACCAGGAATTAGGTCCGTCTTGCTTGATTTCCCTCAAGAAGCTAATAGATGAGAAGTCTCGCGTGGAGGAAGCCTTCCGGGACACCTCCAAAAACTTTTTTCATTCTCTCCAGGCTTTTCGTAGAGTGGAATCTATAGCCCTGCTCAATAGAAAAAGGAGCCTCTTTTCTGGGGTTGAGGAACCCCTAAGATCCACTCTACTCTCCACGAAAACTATCGGGGACACAAACAACAGGATTGTGAATGCGGAGTTCTCAAAGCTCATCACAGATTCTTTGAGGAAGAAAGCGGGGTCCAATCATGCCAGAAATACGACTTATCGGAGGAGACCGCTTCGTGCGTCAAATCCACCGTCATCGTCCTTTAAGAGACCAGCAGGTCCTCAGCCTGAGTTTTCTAATAAAAGAGGACGATATACTCCAAAAAGAGGTGAACATATATTTTTTTACTTAATTGAATGATCTCTCTACTTTGGCCACTCTTTTTACGTCTTTACGTAATATTTTCGAGTATGAGTCTCTTCACTATTCAGCTCAAATTTTGACCCAGTTCGGGTTTTTATTCCCAACTGATAACTTTTTAAGCCTCCCGTCCGCGGGAAGGACTAGCATCTGCACACATAATTGGTCCATTATTACTGATAGTTTGTTTATCCGTAATATCGTTGAGTTTGGATACAAGGTACAATTTATTTATAAAGAGCCGGTTTTTTCAAAGAAAGGATCAAATCCTTCTTTAGTAATGAGGCTGAAGAGGCTATTTCGTCTCAGTTGTCAGAATTATTACTTTCAGGTGCTATTGAACCTGTATCTGAAATTCATTCCCTCAAATCAAATTTTGTTTCTGGAATCTTTGCGGTACAGAAGAAAGACAGCCAAAATGGAGAATAATTATTAATCTTAAGAAGTTCAATAAATTCGTTGTTATTTCAAAGTTTCAACTGGAGACAGCTCACTCCCTTCGGTTTTGGATGAATCAAGGGTTCTTTCTTTGCTCTTTAGATCTGGCCGATGCATATTTTTTAGATTTGAATGGGAAGGCAAATTGTTTCAATTCAAGGTCCTTTGCTTCGGTTTGACATCAGCACCCAGAATTTTTACAAAATTAATGAAGCCGGTAATCAGTTTTGTCAGGTCTAGATTGAATATTGTTGTAGCATTTATCTAGATGACTTGATATTACAGTCATCTTGCAAGAAGCAGGCACGCTTAGCTTATTGTATAGTCGCACTACTTTATACGCTTTTGGGACTTAAAGTAAATATTCCAAAGAGCTCCTGGTTGCCCCAACAGGAGCTTAAACATTTAGGTCTAATCTGGAATTCAAAGTGACTTTACATTTCTCTTCCTGATGAAAAACTACTTAAGATTCGTACGACGGCTGAGCCTATATTGCCAGGAAGCTCCTGTCTTTGAAAGACTTACATCACATTATAGGTTTTATAGAAAGTATAAGACCAGCAGTTTTTTCGGCTCCGTTATATCAGAGAAACTTACAGTTCGACTTGTTATCTGAAGGAAGTTTAAAGGATTTAAATTGGTGGGTATCCTTAAAAGTCCCTTCATCTCCCATGACAAGGATTTTCAATCCGTCTTTATAAATTTTCACCGACGCTTCCAAACAAGGCTATGGAATCTCGTTTTCGGATGTTTCTTTTTACCAAGGATCGCGGTCCAATTCCGAACCTCAGCTTCACATTAACGTATTAGAAATATTAGCCGTAGAAATAGCGGTTAAGAAGTTAAATTTTCATAATTCACAAGTATTATTTCACATAGATAATACAACTGCACTTTTTTATATTTTGAAGATGGGAAGGACAATGGTGCGTCTACTGAACGACATTGCCATCCGAATATGGAAGATTCTACTTGAAAAAGGAATCTGGGCAAACTTTGTATGGATACCGTCAAACGAAAATTCGTTGGCAGGCTTCCTCTCGAGGGAATCACTATTGACGTGGGAGTTCGGTCTAAACCAAAAAGAGCTTCATCGAATTACGTGTCGGTGGTTCTATCCGGAAATAGATTATTTTGCCTCAAGAGAGTTCCACGTTTGTCCGAAATACGTTTCATGGATCAGGGATCCCCAAGCGTTAGCAATAGACGCTTTCTCTATACATTGGGTCCCAAAAGGGTTCTTCTTCCCCCCGGTTCTGTTACTGCCCAAGGTGTTGCAACGAATAAAAGACTCTCATTGCTCTCCAGCCATTCTGATAACGCCGAATTGGACCGGAGCAAGGTGGTATATGCAGGCCAAAACGTTGGCAAGGAACTCTTTTCTCTTGGGGACAGAAAGGATAGTTTCCTATGCCTGGACCCTCCTTCGCTCCCGGAATGGGAGAACTGATAGCGTGGTTAATTTAAGGAGCTCACTTACAAATTTAAACATATCAAAAGAAGCCATATACTATTATGCCAGATATTCGTCCTTCAATTAAGAAATCATATAACTCTGCGTTTAAGAGTTTTATTATTCATTGTAGAAAATTTGTTGTGTCTCCGTTTGAAGCTCCCTTGGAATTTGTTTTGAATTATTTGGCCTCTCTCCCGAAAACTTCTTTCGGTTTAATTTCAACAGCGAAAGCTGCCATAATTAAAAATCAACTTAAACCTGAAAATTTAACCTCTTGTAGACTTCTGTCTAGGTACATGAAGGTTGCTTTTAATTTGAACCCCCCTTTTCCTAAGTATTTAGATACATGGGACGTTAAAGTACTCTTAGATAAGCTTCGAGAGCAAGGCTTGGCTTCAGAGTTAAATATGATATGTTGGCTAAAAAGACTTAGGCTTTAGTTGCCTTAGCTTGTATCACCAGAGCTAGCACATTAGCCCTACTAGGAAATAATATAAAATTAATGGGGATGGATCTTTATTTATTCCACTTCTAGGACTTGAAAAGAATTCAAGTCGCTCTCACTTGAGAAGCGGCGTCAATTTAGCAAAAAATACGATCCGTATCTAGATCCAGTGGATCATGTAATCACATATATTAGTAAGACTAAAGAAATGAGGGGCTCTGTCAACAATTTGTTTGTTACAATTAAAGGGATTTGTAAGCCTATTTATACTCAGACGGTGAGTAGATGGCTTAAGGATATGATGGTCTAGATATTGAGGCTTTTAAGCCACATAGCTTAAGATCTGCATCAGTTGCACTTAGAAGAGCTATGGGGAGTTCTATTCAAGAAATTATACGACAGGGTTTTTGGAGTGAGGAGTCAAGTGCTTTTCACTGATTCTATAATGTACCTCTTCGTTAATCATATTTACTTTTGTCATTACAGGTCGCTATTAGGACATGTATACTGGTCCTCCCGATAATATATTCAAATAGTATATTTATTTGTTACCTTATATATATTGAGATATTTTAAAAAAATATAGTTTTTAATATTTAGTATAAGAAATAATGTTATTTATAGCTTATTGGGTAATTAATTCCAATTTTAAGTAAAACAACTTTGTACGATTAAAAATGGATAGCTACGCTATGCATTAAAGTAGAAGACATTAACTAAGTTTTACTGTATTAATGTCCTATTTTATTAGTAGCGTAGCTTTACATTTGTGTTTGGTCCCTCCACCATCCCTTTTACATAAATAATTTTTTTTCTCGTTTCTTCAGAAAGAGGAAGAATAACAGGGAATTTGGCAGTTTTTAGTTTTGAAAGCGGTGGCACTAGTGTTGTTATTTTTCTGTTTCTAAATAGAGGTGTTTATGATGTGATGGAACAGGATTACAAATGTATAGCTACGCTACTAATAAAATAGGACATTGATACAGTAAAACTTAGTTGATGTCTTTTATTTGTAATTGTCATGAAGCAAGGTTCCGTTAAGACTATTTCTCTTAAAGTTGCGCAAAAAATATGTAAGGAGTTTTTATTATTAGTTGATATTTGGGACGTTCTAAAAGCATGTATAGTAGTTATCAAAAGTGATGTCTACATGATGTGAATGATTACTCAAAAATTAAACATTAATTATTTATAAAATTAACTATAAAAGTATCTTAAGCACTTAGGAAACAAAGCCGTTATTTATATACTAAAAGTTTTACACTCGTTCATGGTTATCAAACACAAGACTCCTATGTCTATGAGTGCTATCATCATCTATATATATATATCAACATTTAGCTAAATGATATTATTCATTCATTTTTCGTATCAGTAAGTTGTACATACATTTATTATTTATTATTTTTTTCAGTCCCTTTGTCAAAATGAAATATCTAACTTGCGAACAATACATCATATAAAACTTTAACGCTCATATTTCTCAATATCTCATGATCACACTTTACTATGAATATGTAAAGGACAATGATTTATGAGTTGAGATTCTAATAATTTACATTTAGTTTCTTTAATAATATTTTATTGGAGTTGTTTTGGATCTTTACATGCACTTAATATTGAACAGGAATAGAGTTTTAGCTATATAAATACAATAAATACAACGTTGATTAAGTTATAGTATGGTTGGGCTTATCAAGGAAGTAAACAGACATGTCAAATAGTAATTTCTAAATATAAGTAGCTTCCTGTAGATGCCAAGAAATATAAATACAATATTTGTGATAAGATATTTTACACCATTAGATACTTCCATTTCATCTACTTTATATATGTTTTCTTATATTTTGCTGGATAACGCCACCATAAAAGTAGTATTTTTCCTATTTCCCCTTCTTTTAACTGATTATATCGGTATTGTGAGACACAAGGTAGCTTCAATATTTGAAAAATCGAATGATAAGGAATTATTTTCTAAATTCGAAAAAATATTAAGTTGTCACTCTGCTTCATCAAAGGGATAATTCTTATTTTGCTTATGAATACAAAATTGCAACTATAGTTGAGAAGTTGTGTATCAATTAAAACATGTATTATAAAATAATTTTGAAAAGTGAGTTGGAAATATACAGCCGACGTGGTAGGATTCTTCCCTTCATGTGTGAAAGAAAATCACAAATCCTTTATATAAATTATAGACGCTATATAAACCCTTATTAGCATATATTTCCATTTACATTCGATTATTTATATATTTATATTTATATCGAATATCAAAAGCATATAGGCAAAATGACGTATTGATGGTATTATTTGGAGATTGAAAAATTCCCTTCTTTACGAAAAATAACATCTGCATCAGAATTATAATATTTTCATCCATTTATTATTTGATCGAATTTTTATTCATTACATTATATCTGTGCAGAGAAATCCTTTAATCCTTTCAATTCCATATTTTCACTTTTTTCGATGCTGCATTATATAGAATATATGAAAATGCAATCAGGGCAACATGTCAAGGTCGGCTTCATCAATGATTTCATATGAATATTAAATGCATCACGATGAATAATTTGACAATAATAATAGAATATGTTGTTTAAACTGTAATAAAACACTTTATATAAATGTAATATATATATATATATGTGTAGTAAAAATAAATCTATTATTTTCCATTAAATTGAAGGTTTTACTTAGCATAGTTAGAATGATCCAATTTAGGTAAAATATCCACAGTTTTGTTCGATAACTTGTTGCCATTTTGAAGGTAATTTTATAATCCCTCTCTCATAGAAACTCTCGTCCCTATTGGCAAATAAGTGGGGCAGTCGATTTTCACAAGCTTCTCTTGAGGCAAATTTTTAACCAGCAAAATCATTCGCAATAGACAGGAACAGTAGTAATCACTTGGTGATTACTTGGTCCGGACTATAAGTGGATGCATAAGAATCGCCCAACCAAGCTCCCGGAGCTTGTGGCGAGTCACTAACGATGTGTGTGGCCTGGCATTGTCCTGATGGAAACACAATTCCTCTCCTATTGACCAAAGCTGGCCGCTTCTGAGCGATTGCTTCCTTCAGACGGTCCAATTGTTGACAGTAAAGGTCCGAACCAAGAGTTTGGCCGTAGGGGAGCTGCTCATAGTAAAAGATTCCCTGCCAATCCCACCAAACACACAGCAAAATTTTCCTGACCATCAATCCTAGCTTGGCCACCGTTTTCGCTTGACGTTGTCGTAAGTGACCCAATTTTCATTACCAGTAACCATTCGCTTCAGAAATGGATCGATTTTTTTGCGATTCAGCAGTGATTCGCAGATGGAAATCGGTCTATGAAGTTTTTTGTGTTAACTCGTGTGGCACCCATACATCGAGCTTCTTTTTTGTATCCATCCTTATTTAAGTGGATCCAAACGATTTTTGTGCAATGTTTAGTTCATGGGCAATCGAAACAGTGCTCACAACGATTTTAATTATTTTATCGATATTTTCGAAAATTGGCCTTCCAGAGCGTGGTGCATCTTTGATATTAAAATTACCGGAACGGAATCGACGCAACCAAATTGTGCATGATTGGCTGTTACAGTATCAGGACCATAAACCACTTTTCACACTTTCAACTGCCTGGCTTGCACTTTCGCATTTATCGAAGAAAAACTGTAAAATATGGCGTATTTTCTCTTGGCTGATGCCCATCTTTGACGCTTGCTCAATCAATACTGAATATAATACAATCATAAACTGACTAAGAAGTTTTGTAGTACAAAATCTTATCTTTCCAACGCCATCTTGTGTAATCCGATCACAATTATACAACGCGAGATACAGATTACCAAATCCATCTATTGGAAAATAATGGATTTATTTTTACTGCATCTATTATATACATATAAATATATATGATGATTCAATAAAGTTGTATATTGGTACAAAAAAAAAGATATAAGATCCTGTTAGATGAAAATAAACCTTTAATACGATATGGTCTCACAAGCTTCACATCATTTATATATAAAGTATCTTTTTTAGTGGCATATCTTAGAGGACCTCTAGACAACCAAACTTTCTGAAGAAATATTTTTAACCAAAATTTTAACTGATTGTATGAACACTGGAATATTTATCCATATAACTTTTTGGGCTCAGTACAAGAGACTGGTTTCATGACAACCCCCCCCCCCCCCCAAAAAAAAAAAAAAAAAAAAAAAAGAGCCAAGTATGTTTCTATGGTACAGATCTGCGCCATTATACGATATATTTTTTTAAATAGACTATGGAAGAGTCTTAAGTACGTCTTGAGCTTATTAGGGACAGTTGTTCTATGTTAACTTTTTTTTTACCGTCTTTCATTTCAGAAATTTAATGTATGAATGATTCAAGCCACTTACGTAAGGTAAAAAGGAACAGGGAGTGTCATAGCCATGTCCGTTAAGGCGTGTTCAACTCTCAATATTTGGGGCGTAGATTCGAATCCCAAAAGGGGATGGTCATTTTGGTCCGCTACCTCATTGATAAGATCCTAGGTTCGAGAGACTAATTTACACGCTATAATGCTTATTTATATCCTGTCGGATGCAATTCTATCGCACCAAATGGCACAAAAAAACATAATCAATTAAATTTTTAATTTTGAAGATACTTTTATATCCCCTAAATGACCTCCTCAACAAAACAATAGATCAATAAATAAAAATCTACAATACTAAACATACTTTAGAGTGCATAGCCTGTGCGTCAAGGCGTGTTCAACTCTCAATGTTAGGGGACAGTTCGAATCCCGAGAGGGATTGTCATTTTGGTCTACCTCATTGATAAGATCCTTGGTTCGAGAGACTAATTTTACACGCTATAATGCTTATTTATATCCTTTTGATGTATTATGTCGAACCAAATATGCACAAAAAAAAGAGATTATTACACAGGCCAACAAAATCAACAAAAAAAAAAGGTCGGACTAATTTACCATAATTCATATAGAGTTTTATTCACTGATTCCAATATGGTATTCATTTTTCAAAGTTAGTGATAAATTCAGAGCTAAATGGATTTCAATTTTTTTAGCATTTATTAGATTCAGAGCCATTTTTGCATACAAGGACTGAAGTATAGAAAAATAAAAGCAATGATTTGATAGAGCTTAGATCAAAGTACTCATTTCAATTTTTACTTCGTCTCTGGCACATTTAAACTTTAAAATATATGTCATTTTGTACGAAAAATGAAGGGTTTTTCTTAGAGACTCACTGTTCCTCACTGCTCCTCACTCAAAGGTCTTACATCATTAAAAATTGATATGAATATGAAGAAAAAATCATCAAGCTTTAATTTGATATGCTTATATTCCATAAAATGCCTTATTTTAATCAAAATTAGCAAATGAATATTTTTTAAATCCTCTCTATTTTGCCCTTTTTTAGAGAAATTCATAACTCACCCAGTGAGATAGAAACAGAGAGGAGAAACTGACGTCACAACGTATGTAAACAATAAAGAGTAATTTTCCTTCTTTCATTGGAATTTGAGTGTTTTTTCCCCGGAAATCTTCCGAGGATCCAGGATTCCTAATGAGTGGCCTGCCGGCTGTGCCGTCGTAGACAACATTTGTGAGAAGAATTCATCGTGACACAGCCTCGGATCAAGCATGGAGCAAGGAGTGGAAGCTTAGGAGGACATGACTCCCCAGAGGGTGCTTAGCCTATTCTCTTTGCATCAAAGAGGATGATGAGTCGGAGACAGACAGACCCTCAAGGACATTACCCCCTCCTCCTCTCTCTTCCTTAAGGCTGGTTGGCTGGCTCATTCCGTCTGCTCAAAGAAGATGACGTGTCGGGCACCCCGGAGGGAGGGAGGAATGGACTCCCGTGAGAGAGAGAGAGAGTCATTGCCTTTGTCCTGTCTACCTACTAGCCTATTCTATCGGGGAGTCTCCTTTTCAATGTAGACACAAGAGAGAGAGATCTTACTTATTATCATCCTGAAGAGTCTCGGGATCGAGAAATAGTGACTTTACACCATAGAAGTGGAATCTTTGGGCACCTGGATCGTGAAAAGAGGAAGTTCCTCATGACCTATTCCTACTCATTCGTCTTCAAATATCTACCCTCCTCCATCCCCCTCTTCCGATCTGTCTCGGATGACTACAGAGACTCCACTCATGAAGCCCCTCCTACACGTCTCTTGGACTCGAACGTCTAGAAGAGGAAGTCTCTCAGGCATTGCTCTTCCTCCCTCCGGGTCTCGGATGACTACGGGAGACTCCACTCATAAGGCCTCCTCCTCCCTGTCTCTTGGTTCGTAATTCTAGAAGAGGAAGTCTCTCAGGCATTGCTCTTCCTCCCCAAACAAATGAAGGTCCTCCTCACCCTCCGAGTCTCATAATTTGGAAATCAATGGTTATTCTCCTCGAACCCAGCATATTCGTATCCTTTGGAACCGTGGATCTTGAAGGAGGCACCCATTATGGCTTCACCCCTTTCTCTTGCAAATATGTAGATTGCTTCATGGTTCATGTATTTAAGAAGAACATCATTCCTTCAATGGATACTATACACTTCTACCTTGGGACCTTATATTTTGTAATGAAGCCCTCTGAACAGACTCTTTTTTTTTTTTTATAAGATTTTCCTCCCTTCTTTGACATTATATAAAGTGAAACATATTTTTCCGTTTTCGTCGTGTTGAAGGAAGAACCCCAAACGACCACTTTATATTTACTATTTCATATTCAGGGTGATCTGACGTATTTCACATTTATAGGTTTATATTCTTGTATTGAAATAAAACACCTTCACAACTTTTGTTGATTTTTCTAACGATATCAGCTTCGTATTTCTTGTAATTATGGTAAAAGTATTTTGTAATATAAATATAAAGAATTATTCTAAAAGAATACACAACAGAGTATTGATTCTTCACAATTCTTAAGTGAAGGTAAGGTGTTCGTTAATATACTTTGATGATATAATCTGTATTTCTGCCCCCTAAGAGAAACAAATGCTTATTACTACTATAGTTAAAATTTACAAATAAAATCTAGCCCATTTATAAAAATCTGAAATGAAAATAGTTATCATTGACCTTATCATGAGTATACTTGATGCTAATTTATCACTTAAGGTCCTACCTAATCTTGTCTAGCCTAGGAATTGCAGAAAAGTATAATTACCTACTTGATATATTAAACGTTTTGATTTTTATAAAAACATAATTTGTCTTACATCACTTAAGGAACTAGAGAGGAGTCCTTAGACAAGTACTGCTCTGTAATAATTTTTTAAACACAAATCTGACTCTGGCCACTTCCGTTTCCAAGTTAAATTACGCGAAGTAAAAGGGGAAAAACTTTCCTTTTAGTGTTTATTCTCTCATTTCCCTGAATAAACGTCTCTTCAACGCAGCACACAGTGACTCGATATTTAACAAAAAAAAAAACTCGAAAAGCAAGGCACTGAGTTTTGCACTAATAATAACAAATATTAAAAGTATACATAAAATATAAAAATAGATGTCAAATGAGTGATCAGTGATATTTCGGGTGTAATCAATCAGAGTATCTGTACGAATATATGCGGTAAATATAAAATAAGGATAAAATAAATATCCCAAGTGGAAAGGACTCCGTTGAATTATTTGTAAATCTTTGAAATAATATAAGGAATTTATTTCACTCTCATTGATTCAAATGTGAAAAGCTTGGTGTAATGAAGATTCTATGGTCGAAACGCGACGTAAAGAATGGTAATATCACCAATTCTCAATGATCGAATTTGTCAAATTATGGCTCCAATCTAGGAAGGCAAATTAAAAGGGGAAGCAAGAAGCCTTGAAGTACCATCCTTTTTAAATCAAGAGGTCCAAAATTCCCCTTTCCATGCTGAAGTCCATTGTTTCGACTTCCGAGACTAATATGGTGTGGTTGATCCGGGAGATATTTTATCATGACATTGATTTTCCAAATTGCAAGCCCTGTTAGAACTGAGACTCGAATGGTAGGAGGACTCCTTCATTTGCCTCTGTTGTAAGACTGCAATGCCTGGGAGAGACTTTCCTACTTCTAAACCGTTCGAGTTCCAAGAGACGTTGTAGTTTCGGGGCTTCATGAGTGGAGTCTCCGTAGTCATCCGAACCCGGAGGG
>CP045904.1:7491984-7517419 GCA_013387185.1 Caligus rogercresseyi | reverse complement strand
GAGGACAGAAAATTGTCTGATCCTTTTCACCAATGTAAGCCAATGATACAAATAAATGCGTTCATGGCTGAAGCCACTAAAGAATTGGATATAAATAGAACTGCTTTCCTTTTGAAACTTAAGTCTGCATATTAACCGAGAAAAAGGCATTTAAACGATCTCAAAACGGCATTTAGTTTGTTGGCATTGTCTTAATAGAGTATGTTTTTCTTGCCCTCTCATTAAAATAAATGGTTGATTAACACGAGACTGCCTTTAGATTGACTCAGTTATACCACTGAAAGATATTATTCGTTTTTTTGTAAATATTTTGCCAATAGTATGTTGTAAATTGAATCGACAGAATGAACTACTGTAAGGCCAGCCAGTGCAGCCGCATGAATGAAATGGTATTCCATCATTAACTAAAATGTTGAGGCTTTCAAACAAAAATGAATATAAAGAAAATAATTGAGCCTCAATTGAATGCTAAATTAGGGAAAGAACAAAAGGGCTTCCTTCAGGTAGGCAAATCGGTGATATTTTAAAAATATAGGAACAGCTATTCAAGTTTTACAGAAAGAGATACTTTTGGAGCTATCATAGCCATAGATTTTAGCAAAGCTTTCGACACCATACAACATAGGCTATTTTTTAGGTCAATTAAAAAGAATCTCCCAAAAAAATATTTTAATCCTATTAAAGCTCTCCTTTATAACCTCACCTCAACTATCTCCATGGGGGGAATAGAGAGTGATCCCATAATTCTAAAAAAACTGTCGTCAAGGTTGCCCTTTGGCACTTTTATTTATTATGGGACTTATTGAGCTGAGCGACTCAGTAATTAAAAAGTACAAAGGGTTTGGAGTTGATTTCGGGTTTTCAAAGAACATTATCGATTATATGCAGACGATGTTACGCTAATGATAGAGGCCAACTCGGAAATACAATTAATTAAGCGTATTGAAATATTAATAAACCACTTCAAAAAATTGAAAAGAGATCGGGATTAAGAATTAACAAAAAGAAACATCAATTCTTTCAATGGGCAAATGGAACCCTGAGAATGATCTACAGATTGCAGGTTGTTCCGTCAAACAAAGCCTGGACATTTTAGGTATTTCATGGGAATCCACAGGAGCCTCTCAATCAAATTGGCTAAAGATAAAAATCAAATCAGTCTCTCAATTCCACGCTGGAGAAACTTTAACCTACAGAAGAGGATTGACCTCTACAACTACTTGGTCGTGCCAGCTGTTTTATATAAAGCTTCGTCTATTCCGTGGCTTGCTGAGCGCGCAATAGTAGAAGAAGACATTTGGCTTGGTCACTTGTTTCATAAGAGTTATCTAAGTGCCCTTAAGAGACCACGATCTCACATAGGTGGAGGACTAAGTTTACTCTCAAAAATAATACCTAAAATTTATCAGAAAGTTGTTATCGACTTATCTATTCATCCACAGACTGAATGGCGGTCTGTTTTTACATCAAGCCCGACATTTCTGTGGCTAATGCTTGGAACGGATTTTATTAATGAAAAACTGGAGGACGTATCTCCTTTTTTAGCGTCCCTCCAAAGATTAATTTGGAAAGGCAAACCTTTGTTTTCTTCGACGTCTACAATTGATATAATTCGTCAAAATTGTCAAAAAAAGTTTTACTTCCAAAATCTTTTAGAACCAAAAGAGTTGGAATGGATGGCTCTATCTCAACAAATTTTATCGTTTCATGATTTGAAGCCAGAATCAATGTTTTACTGTGAAAATTTTCCTTTCCTTTAAAGAAGGCTGCATTGAGACATCAAGTTCCGATCCCATGGCATTTAAGGATGTCTTATGCGTCAAATTCCAAAGAAGATGCCGAAAAAATCTGTGATCAGTTTCTACAAGAATTAAATCTCCCAACAACTGGAAACCTAGAATAATTCGCTCTGTGTCAAAGATACACGATGGAAAAAGATTCACTGCACAGTTTCAAGTATCCTCTGGCACTATTTTCTTTAATGCTCCTTGCAAAGACTGTGGACTTTTGTTCAATAAAATTTATCATGCTTTTGCAAACTGTCCTGCTCTGAGCATCTTGAAGGAGTTTATATCTTTAAATATCAAAGGGGTCACCAAAAATATTATTCCTGGTATCCTTCTCTTTGGGTTGAATTCCAATCCCAGAAGTTCTTCAAAAACTCGTGCTTTGGAAATTTCACTTTTGAGCTGTAGGAGCTATATCGCAAATAGGCTAGCAAGTGATAACTTTGTTTGCAAGGATGATTTGCGAGCCATCTTGATATCAACCACTACACGTTACTCCGCTCTTACAATTAAAATTCCAAGCTCAAGTAATGACGCTTGGAATTATACTGGTAATTTAGTTCGTTTTTATCCTTCTTGTGCCGTCGAACACATGAAATTTTTAAAACATATAATAAAATGTCATCAAAAATTTAAAAGATTTTATCCTAGTTCTCTTTTTATTTTAAGGAGGGGTGTTTGGATTTATCCTGAATTATCTTTGGTCTGGGTGGTAAAATTAACTCCCAAATTATATTATTGTTGTATGTTTTATATTTATCATGTTATATTGTCGATATTTAATGTTTTGACTATTTTTTGTGTTTAATGTACTTTAATTTGATGTGTTTGTGGTATATTTCAAGAATATGTGTTTGTTTTTAAGTTTTGTTTTATGTTATGCAGTATTGTTTTTTTTTCGCCTTTTAACTTTTGTTTAGAGATCTAATTTTAAACTAAATGTTTATTTATATATATTATATATGTAATTTCTCTAAATCAATAAAGTTTCTTATTAATAAATAAAATATATATATCCGCCTTTTTAGAAATATCAAAAGGAAAACAGTCTTTTGGTACAACCCTTTACATCACCATGAAAATATTTTTTTACTAAAAATCTCTTCATCTCATATCATATGTCAATATGAAAAGGACATTGATAAATGAGTTGACCATCAATATACTCACCACTTTACTTAACATTAGAATGACGGTGAAGTCATTTAAATGTATTTTCGACTTTAAAATGTTATTAGGATATATATCTTGAAATTTATGATTTTCATTATTTCACCATATATAAGGCATATTCCAAGGATCTAATCATATTTTAAACAGTGAAGAGTTGTGACAATGTAACTCTAGAAAAAACACTGGAAAATAAGACCAGCATTGTGGAAACTGTAAAAAATTGAGGAGCAAAGCAATCATGACCATGAAACTGCCTTTGCATTCAGCATGTGATGTCAGCATTCACATTAGCGAAATCGAATCCTGCACAATGAAACAAAATTCGGATCAAGCAAAACAATAACACTTTGTCAACATCTAAAGAAGAAATCTACGCCTCTCTTGAAATAATATTTGCTTGAGGTCTCATTACCAAGGACAACCAACCTTTTTCCAAAGTTTGGGGCCCATCCTATTTCCGAAAGACCATGAGTCGCGATCGATGTAAAGTTCTACTGAATATATCCGGTTTGACATCAGATCGTCTAGAATTCAAGGAGTTCGAAGTGAGAAGTTTGCATTGGTTTCTACAATATGGAATAGATTTATAGAAATAGCATTGAATGTTACAAACCTGCTGCTAATATCACGGTCGATGAGCCACTCTTTCCAACGAAGTCACGGTCCCCATTCACGCACTACATGGCAAACAAGCCCTATAAATTTGAAAGAAATTTTTGGTTGGCTCTTGTTGCAGAATCATATTATTTAGTCCATGGATTTCCCTATTTAAGAAAAGGTGACAATCGAACACTAAATCAGTCGCTGTCGGAGTATGTTGTTATGAAACTTGCAGAACCATATCTCAATGAAGGACGAAACATTATCGTCTACAATTTCTTCACTTCGTTGAAACTGAATAAATCACTGAAAAAAGCAGACTAGCATTGAGAGAACATGAAAAAAATCAAAATTGCCCAAAGCAATCAAAACCATGAAACAGCCTTTGCATACAGTCTGTCAAGGCAGCCGTAAAAACATTGTCGTTCTAAGTCCTTTACACAAATCAGTCGGTATTTTTTGTACACCCGAAAAATTTCCACAAAGTGTTTTTCATTACAACAAGACCAAATCTTGAGAAGATAATAGTTATCAGATGGCTCGGTTATATACTACTAAATATATAATATCTAGACATGGCCTCTGCTGGGTTTTCTATAATATATTAGATATCGCATTCGTCAAAACTAAAATCGTATATAGTAGATCCATGGACCAAACATCAGTCGAAGAAGTATATCGTACTTCTTTTCACAACTGCAGTCTAGGAACAAACCTAGAATGACAGAGACTGAAGAATTAATGATGAGAAATTAGTATGAATTAGAAATGTCAATAAGAGAAAAACTTGCCAAGTACGAAATGCAAAACCGATCAATCTAACTTTCTATGAAGAGAGAATAACCGTATTTCTTGTATTAGAGAGTGTACTTACCGGTGTAACGTAATTAAAAAACACCAGGAAGCGGAGCGAATAGCATTACAATATATTTTTGCTGACGTCACAATAATAAAAATAATCCTAACTATCCATGAAACATGCCGTAATCATATTTTGTATTCCTTGTATTGCAAAATTCTCTACTAACGTAAATAGACTTAAACCGCAATTTAAGTTATCCTCAGCCAACCTTCCAATTTCCCTCTCACAATGTTCTCTGTACTTCGGACTCAGGAAAAGTAAGTGTCCATTGATCTCAAGTTGCTGCGGTCAACATGGCGAGACAGACATCCACCTTTAGGAAGCAAGGTAAGTGGCAACAAGGCTTCAAACACTTTTAATATTGAATTTAATCAAACAAGATCCAGTAAAAAATATCTATATATCAATGATGTACCTTGTGATACCGTATCGTATAAAAGGTTTATTTTCATCGAACAGGATCTCATATCTTTTTTTTTGTACCAATACACAACTTTATTGATCATATATATACATATAATAGTGTAGTAAAAAGAAACCCATTATTTTTCCAATAGATGGCTTTAGTAATCTGTATCTCGTGTTGTATAATTGCGATCGGGTTACCCTGGATGGCGTTGAAGATAAGATTTTGTACTACAAAATTTCTCAGCCGTTTTATGATTGCTTTATTCGTATTGTTTGAGCAAGCGTCAAAGATGGCATCAGCAAAGAGAAATACGCCATATTTTACAGTTTTTCTTCGATAAATGCAAAGCGCAAGCCAGGTGGCTAAAATTTTGGATAGTATTTATGGTCCTGATACTGTAAAAGTCCCACTTTTTTTGCCAATAGAGACGAGGGTTTCTATGAGAGAGGCATTATGAAATTACTTCAAAATGGCAACAAGTTATCGAACAAACTGTGCATATTTTACCTAAATAGGATCATTCTAACTTTGCTAAATAAAACTTTCAATTTAATGGAAAATAGTGAATTTCATTTTACTACACCTATTATAAGTAAGCCACATTGGTAGAAGATTTTGAGTCGTCCAGCTAAACAACAAATGACTGATTTCCATTATGCATAAAGGAGTCTGTATTATTGTGGTTTGTGTAGGAAAAAAACCAACAAATTATGACCTTCCTCCCATATACAAATCTTTTGACCCATGTTTATATTTTTTAGGTCTCAATAAACGATAAATACTATTCATTAATAGCAACCCTTCAATTCTAAAGATGTAGACCACGCCTTGTTGAACGCCTTGGATTGCCAGTTCCTTAACAAAACGAAAGTATGTAAAGCCAACGGTCGTACGAGCAATTTCTGCAGCGAGATTTACGGCATTTTCTCTAAATTTCGTCTCTTCCCAACGATTCATGGACCATTTCTTAATAGAAGGTCAAATTTTCCTATAAATCTGTATAAGAGTCTGAAAATTACATAATGATGTTTTTATAATGAAAATATGTTTTGTGCCTTTATAGTGTTATTTTTATTGTTCGATAACTTTTTGTCTCTGTTCTAATTATGGTTGTTCTTCGAAGAAGTGATAATATTAGACTTAAATGTCTATTTACGTTTTTATTTTTGTCGTATTGAGATTTTTTATAACAAATAAATGTAGAAAAGATTCTCGTATATATGTTTATTGAGAATAAAACAAGGGTATACTAATACATCGGTTTTTATTGGCAAGTGTATTATTACAATGCTAAAAACATATTATTGTTGTCAGTTGGGCTATCAATGCATTATTCATCACCACTCTAAATATAAATAACCATAAACGCATTAGGAAACTAGAGGCATGTATACTAGGGGTATTATAGAAACCTATAGTAAGGTATCAAAATTTATCCCCCGCGAAAGTTGCGTCATAAAAAACTAAATGATCGTAGAAAAATGGATTTTGGTTTGACCCCCCCCTTACCCCCCCCAAAATGCGTTCAAAGGTTTTCGTTATGAAGCAAAACTTTTTTGTTATTACTTATTTTGAAAAAATTTAGTTTTACAAAAGTTAGCTATTATCAATGTATGACTTTCTTATTTTTGCAAATTTTCGTCAAATAATATTTGAGCCAATAAATGAACGTAAGTACTGACGCACCAACCATTTTTTTAAATAACGGCTCCTACTAGGGTTCTTTTATAGTTTCAAGAAGGAAAATAAAAAGAGGGTACTCATGTTGATGTTTTTAAGTTATTTTTTTAATATGTTTGCTATTCACATCTTAATTTTCATACAGTAACTCCCTTGCATGATTGAGAATATAATCTATGACGTTGATTATATCCATAAACTTTTGAAGATAATAATATAATGACGAAAATGTTTTCTCAACTGATAAAAAGAAGTTATAGTTAAAGGTAACTTGCTATTTTACAACTTAATTCTTATTTCTTAAAAAAATATTTTTAGAACTCCCCATGAATACATTGATCACGTATTACTAAAAAGTGGCATAGCGGAAGATCAAGCGAAATAACTACTTTCAGTAGTCGACGAACATTAAAGACTTGACACTTTGGTCACTGTTGTGTGTTACGGATGCAACACCAATGTCAAAATATGGTAAGGAGTAATAAAAAGACTCGAGTTATGTCTTAAAAGACCACTTCAGTGGATTATTTGTCTTTTACATATGAATGAGTTACCTTTTAGGGAAGTTTTTTAACATTTAGATGGCGCACAAAAAGGACCTCGGACTTATGAAGGTACCATAGGAAAATTAATTAATACAGATTTTACCAAAATCAATAAAAAGTTTTAAAATACTTGTATGAAAAGTTACTGTATTCTTTAAGCTCAGATAAAAATATTTATACGAAATTACATTAGGAATACAAACAGAAATTTTTCGAAATCAAGCTTTTGCTACAGGTCTCCAGGAGCATTACATGAGGCAAAATGTCTTACCAAAGCCAATAGAATTTTAAGATCCTATATTTTACAAAAAGTCCATGTGAGTCTCACATAAACTTGTAAAATTTATACTAAATTTTTACGCTCCTATATGTTTCAAACCATTTCGCAACTGCCCTGAATAGTTTTACTCTTTTCTGTATATAATTTTAGTGTATTTATTACACTGTATAAAATTTGCAGTCAACCGAATAAAAGTTATTAACCGTTTAAAAAAAAACAAGTCAATCCTCTTTTTATTGAAGGCTCAAAGCATTATCAATTCGCCATAACTTTATTACAAGAGATTGATGAAAATTTTGCCCCTTCAATAGAAAAGTAATCAAGAGAACGCTTTTTTGCCCACCCTGATAATATTTTGCTAGAAGGCCTAACCGATAAATAATAAATAAAAATATTTGAATGTGTCGAGATAATGGAAGAAGAAGGTCAACGTTCTACAAGTAAAAGCTTGGGTGTCTCTCTAGAGGCTGAGGGGCAAACAGAGAAGGACTCGTCTCCTTCCAGTTCCCGTGTGCCCGGTATTCTATCTTCTAGTCCTCAGCAAAAAAGAAGGAATATGCCCATCTCTGGTTCAGGAGTGATCATGGAGCATCGGACCCGCTCCCAATCAGCGGGTAAAAGGAATAAATCTGACTCCAATGCTTCCCCGGAGGGCGGCAAAAACCCCAAAAAAGTTGCCAAGACTTGATCAGTATTTTTTTTTCATATTATTTTTATCGATGCAACATATCATTTCAGACTTCTATAATGATAACACTAAGACGGATTTTAACTCAAATTTGGGAGTGAGGAAGATTTGTCCTTGAATACAAGGGAGGGAAAAATAGAAGAGTTAGGCATGCCCTAATGAAACGTCTTCTAGCATTAAACGCAGATATTATATGCCTCCAAGATATAAGTCTCTTGTCTCTTCGTCATGTAATCAAGGCTGTCCTTTTTGTCTTCCTAAAAGTTTTCACAACTTTTTTTCCCGGCTCAGGAATCAGGAAATGATGTGCCACCATCGTAATTTTAGCTGCAAAATACCCAATTGGGTTTTGGATGACAATAAATTTAGAGATAAATTGTCCAGGAATTTGGAGACAACCATAATTAAATGTCACTCCGCATACCAGGCAGTAGGTTCTCTCACAAATGTAATCTCTAAAACAGCGTCTTTATTCATATAAAAAAAGATGGAATCAAAAAAGCATCAAAACCGTATTGATGATATGCTCATGAAAAATTCAATGTTTGTTCGTTCCTTTATGGCACAAGCGATTAACTCCTTCCGAGTCTCCGAAATAGCAGAAGCAGAGATGAAAACAAAGGTTGCCCGGGAGAATGGTGCCAATAAAAAGATATATGACAATTCGAAATATGGTAAGCTTTCGGCTGTATCTATAAACAGAATAGTGTCTGACGGTAAAGTTATTACCGAAAAGTCCAAAATTCTTGAATACTTTCGTACTAGCTTTCAAGAGATTGTTGGGGGAGAAAGAAAGTTTTTCCCAAAACCGAAAAAACGAGCCCAAGTCTCTAAAAATGACTTATTCTCCACTGAACGCATATCTCGATATATTGAGGAAAATCTAAAGCTAGGGAAAGCCTGTGGCCCAGATATCAGGAAGAGTATACTCCCTTTTTAAAGACCAAACTGTCCCCTTTTTAGTAAAAATCGGATCTCAGATGGAACAGAAAGGCAAAATGCCAGAGGCCCTAACAAGAGGGAGGATTGCTCTTATTCCCAAGAAAGGTGATGGCTCCAATTTTAGTCATTGGAGGCCCATCACCATTCTGAACGAATCATACAGAATTTTATCGGGAGTTCTGCTCAACAGATGGAGCCCATTCTCAATAAGAAAATAGGTCACAGTCAGAAAGGCTTTTTAAAAGGACGAAAGATTCACGACATCTCCTGGAATATACAAGCTTCAATTGACTCAGTTCGGGATCAAGGAAAATTTGGAGCCATAATTGCAATTGATTTCTCCAAAGCTTTTGACTCTGTTTTACATTGTCAAATACTCAAAGCTGTCGGAAAATTTTTGCCCAAACAATTTTTTAATCCCGTTCGTGCTCTTCTCTATAATGGCTCCTCAACCATAGCTATCGATGGATCCGAAAGTGGTCAAATTATTCTAAAGAGAAGTTGCAGACAAGGATGTCCTTCCGCTCCTCTTCTTTTTATCACTGCAATGGAAGAATTTATCGTCAAATTGATAAAAAAATATAATGGATTTGGCGTGAACTTGGGTGGTTCTCATCACTTAGTCGATCTGTATGCCGATGATGTTACCATAACATTAGAAGCTAACTCCGAGGTGCAATTAGTCAAAAGAATTGAACTAATTCTGGAATCTTTTGAAAAGTTTGAAAAAACATCGGGTCTGTCCCTAAATAAAAAGAAAACTTCAATTTTACCAATCGGATCTTGGGTTCCTAAACAAGGTTCGAATGTGCGCCTCTGTAAAATTATTGAAAAAGTGGAGATTCTCGGCATCAAATGGTGTAGGAATGGGATAGACAAAGAAAACTTACATCATCTCTGTTCTGCAATTTCAAGGAACATATCACGGTGGAGACATCTCAATCTCATGCAAAGAGTGGACTTATATAATTCTAAGGTTGTGCCAGTTATTTTATACAAAGCTACTGCGTCTCCCTTAATTGCTGAGGGGATTATTAAGGAAGAAGAAATATGGCTGAATTCTTTATTTCACTCCTCCTACGACCGGCTTGAAAAGGAGCAGGAAACTCATTGGCGGTGGTATTGTAGAATTGGGGACTGTTATTCCAAAGATCTATCTGAAGATTTTTGCCGGAATAACCAAAAATCCCCAATTGGAATGGCGAAGAACAGTGGTGAATACAGAGCTGTTTTCTTGGCTTATGTTTGGGTCAGACCTGACTAATTATGTCACATCAGCTCTATCTTCGATTTGGGGATGTGCCCAAAGAATTAAAGAATTATTTGGAAAAACTCCCCGGTTTTTAATCAAGATTCAACGGTTGACATTATTCGTGGTAAGGCTGACAAAGTACTTTTTTCAAGAACTTGAGTAGCCCAAGCACTCTTGAAGAAAGTGCAATCAGGACTGATACCTATACCATTCATGACATAGATAGTCGGAACCTTTTCAGGGATGGAAGATTTTATTTTGCTCTGGCTAGGTCTGCAGCCAGACATCGCTTACTAATGCCTTGGCATATGAAAATGGCGGCTCCGTTCTGTATAGCTGCCGTAAAGAGCGAGGAGATTTGTCAAGCCTTTATTAAGCTTCTGGTTCTCCCTGATAGTTGGACTCATCGCATTTTGGGTTCACTGCGTGGGATCAAAGACTGCAAACAATTTACAGCGCAATTTCAAATTTCTTCAGGCCTCACAAGATTTGATCGACCTTGCAAAGATTGTGGGCTTTTGTTCAATACAACTTTGCATGCTTTTGTTGACTGTCAGGCGGTCAACATAGTAAAGAAATTTGTAGCCCTCAATATCAGGGGCCTAGAAAAAAAATGTGCGGTCAGATATTGCAAAGCTACGGTACTGTTTGGTCTCGGCAAAGGTGATAAGTCAGCTAGGTCGAAAGCAATTAATAACTCCCTTCTAAACGCTAAAGGTCTCATCGCGAGGTGCATCACCAATAATGTTCCCATCAAAGCCTCTGATTTGAGATCCATCATGATCTCTGCTGCAGCAAGGTATACTGCTCTGGACTTAAAGATTCCCTCACTTTTGGATTCCACATGGACGTTAGCGGCGAGGGAGGTGAAATTTTATCCTTCATCCTCACTCTGCCATAGGAAGACAATCAAGAGAATACTGAAATTTTACAAGAACTCTTATTGATTAATTTTCGTGTAATTTACTGTTTTTATGATTTGTTAATTATCTGTATGTTTTAGATTTGATTGTTGAGTGTATCTCATGACTTTTATCTGCTTGTTTGTTTGTTCCATTACGTTGCTAAAAATCTAAGCTAGAATGCTTATTTATGTAAAAATTTACGCATTAGCATCGTTTTTCTTTTATACATTGTATATTTTTTTGGAGCCGTGAATAAAAAAAAATAAAAAAAAATATTTGCCCCGGAAAAAGTTTTGTTTGCAAAAAAAATATATTAAAAAACAAAAATAAATCATTTACCCAAAACTATCAGTTGTAATTCTAAGAATTTTTAAATCTTATCGACTGGTCAAATATAAATTTGTCTGTTCCTTCAATTGTGCCTGAGGAAGATCTTATAAAAGCAAAAGAACATCCTTTAAAAATTAATAAGTATCCTTGCCATTCACAATCAGTGGAAAGAGCTGTAAAACTGGTAACGGAGGCATCTGCAAAAGTTTATGGATATAATCAACGTCATAGATTTATATTCTCAACCATGCGAGGGAGTTACTGTATGAAAATTAAGATGTGAATAGCAAACGTATTTAAAAAATAACTTAAAAACATCAACATGAGTACCCTCTTTTATTTTTCCTTCTTGAAACTATAAAAGAACCCTAGTAGGAGCCGTTATTTAAAAAATGGTTGGTGCGTCAGTACTTACGTTCATTTATTGGCTCTAAATATTATTTGACGAAAATTTGCAAAAAAAAGAAAGTCATACATTGATTATAGCTAACTTTTGTAAAACTAAATTTTTTCAAAATAAGTAATAACAAAAAAGTTTTGCTTCATAACGAAACCTTTGAACGCATTTTTTTTTGGGGGGGGGTAAGGGGGGGGGGTCAAACCAAAATCCATTTTTCTACGATCAATTAGTTTTTATGACGCAAATTTCGCGGGGGATAATTTTGATATCTTAATATTAGGTTTCTATAATACCCCCTAATGTATACACTCAGAGAGTGCAAGCCTCCGCTGTCACGGGATCCTTATGAGCCTTCCGAGGCGGATTTTTCACGACTGGGGCGGCGTAGAGGGACGGGGGAGGGTTCCCCTCGTCGGAAATTCCGAGAGGAAGACGCTCCCGGCACCCGATTTTCACAGCACAGCGACATCTATTGGCAGAGTAGGCTAACTTGAAATATTTATTAGTATTTAGCTCATTTTGCATCGTAATTCTGTACTCAGAGATGCTAAAATTAATCACTTCTTATTCATTTTGGCATTTCCAACAACTCCACAAAGTTTCATCCGAATCCGTCCGTGAAAACAATACCTCCTTTGGCGGAGGTAATTATGAAGAAGACAAAAATACTTATTTTATATTCAAGGCCTCGAAAAATGTTTAAAATGGAAATGCGTTGTTGATATTAAAATGACAAAATGCAATTTAATTCTGACCTACCTTTCGTCCGTACATTTTTAAAAATAACATGCTATCTTGTTTCTTCTTGTTCTTCAACTTTTACAAACGCAATATAAGTAGACAGAGAAGAAAGAAAGATGGAAGTCGTGAAGCCTTTTTGAGTAGATTCCCTCTGAAAGTATGTACATATAAGTGGACTTTGGGTGCTTTTAAAGTAATAGTGCATGAACATGGCTTAAAATACAAGAGGAAAAAATATTTCATTTGAACTCTCTTGTGGTTATTTTTATGTAATACATATTTCTTAATATAACTTTATTTATTCATAGAAATAACCCATAATATAATGTATTAATTCACATTGTAGTTTAAAATTAGTTCCCTGAATATAAAAGTTAATAATGAATATTAAAACAGTACATAACATATAAAACAGTTATAATATTGATAAAATGATTCTTTAAAGAAAATTAGTTCAATTCAAATAAAAACACGAAAACCTCTTGTAATGAATATTGTACCATAAAATTCGTAAATTCCCAAAGATAAATCACTTACAAAGGAGGGTTAAATTATAATCGTATTTATATAGTTTCTTGAACTTCTTGTTCACCCTAATAAGTTTTTTATTAAGATATTGTTTGGAACAGGACGAATAAAATCTTACTAACTTGCTTGTTTACTCCCAAGAGAATATTTTACGTCAGGATCTTAATAGATAAGGCTGAGTAACTAGCTGCAGTAGAGATCAAAACTAGTTTTGATGGCGAATTTAGATATGAAATCGGTGCTTTGTAAGAATAATATCTGCTTGAAAATTTGAGAAAAAGGAACATGGGCTCTCTCATAAAAATTGTAGACGGGAGTAAACTGACTTTTCAATTGCAAATTTTGGCATTAAGTTTTAAAAGCCTTATAAAGGTTGTGGTCGTATTTATAATTCATTTCTTGATGCGTTCGTGATTGTCCCGCAGTAAGAATATTAAAAAATCCTTACTTTAAACGAAAAAGGCTTGAGTGATCCTCAAACAGCCAATACACAAAAGCAAGCATCCTTTTTGGCCTAGGAGCAAACGGATCTTAGTCGGGAATGATAGCTTTAAATAGTGCCCTTCTCACCTCTAAAGCACTTATAGCGGAAAGGTTAACCTTAAATACTCAAATAATGCCGACAGAACTGAGAAGTCTCATCGCGGCAGCGGACGATACACTGCGTTGGATATGAAAATTCCCATTCTACTAGACGATTCGTGGACTTTGGCTTCAAGGAATTGAAGTATTCCCCATCATGCTCCACAATATATTCAAAAATAGTCAAAAGGATTTTAAAGTTTTAGAGAACAGCTAAAGCATTTCATTTTTTTTAGCCATGTACATGTTTCTGTGTTTTTTCTTCTCATTAATGTATATAATTTTAACTATTGTATAGTTGTTTAGTTCATTGTGATATGATTTTAAATTGAAATAATTGTATTCTATATTTATTTGATAATTTATTGGATATGTTCTACCCCAGGTCGAAACTTTAAACTACAATGTTTATTTATGTTTTTACTACACATTTGCTCGGATTTTATGTAATCTTGTTTTTAGATTTACATAATAAATGAACTTATGAAAAAAAAATTTTTCAATTTTACATTTTTTAAAGGGCCAATTTATTGTTATAGTAAATTTTCCAATATTAATACTCAAACTATGCACCCCATGTGAATAAGTATCATTAATTTGCCTGAGGGAAATAATTGCTTATAATCCGCTTTTAGAATTTTTTTGTTCGCTCGATCCGTTAGAGGCAAAATTATTCTTTTTCTTATGTTATTGCTTTGCTTTTTAGTATTCCATGTAATTAGCAGTTAAGAGCATTAAAAGCTTTTTCCACTGCCTAAAATATTATTTATGCGTACAATTTTTGGAAAAGGCCTTATAAAGATATATGGGGATGTTGTATCTTCAGGCTTTGTTTGAGTTTTGGGGATAGTTGTTAGCTACCTCAGTGAGCAATTTTTGTATTTTGTGTAGTTAATGATTAAGTAATAAATACATTTGAATAAAGGAGCTCTTGAATAATGATACTTGAGCATGGAAAAAAACTTTTCATTTTTCCCATGATCGTTTAGAAAAAAATACTTTAAACTAACAATAAACAGTCCCATACACGAAGAGGAGTTAAGATCAATTATGAAAGGAGCAGCCGCGCGTTACTCGGCACTCGAATCCAAATCCCTCAAGTGGCATTTTCCTCCTGGATTTGGGCTGGCGATATCATCATTCCATCAACTTCAGCACAATATCTAAGCCTGATTAAATCAATTGCTAGAAGATATAAACGTTTTATGTAAAGAACGGCCTTATTGTGATTATTTTTAACTTTTTCGTCTTATTGTCCCTTTATAAAAGTTATTTTATTTCTTGGCAGTAATTATGAACTATAATGTTCATTTATGTATTGTTTTTACGCAACTGCCTAGTTTTATGTTTTTATTTATTCATCGTATTATCTTATGTGTATTTTATCTACACAGTTCGTTGATGATGATAAATAAAAATCTTAACCGAAAAAAATAATACTTTGCAAGCTTTTGAAAGGCCCTAAAATTTTACAGAAGTAAACATTTTTTTGTGTAGAAAATGATTTTGTAATGTACCCTAAATACTTATTTAACTATTTCGTATTTGAGTGTAGTGCTATTATTATTTATTTTTTTCGACTCAAAAATATTACCAGTCCTTTTTTATACAGCTTATGACTAAAAACATATAATTATATATATATATATATTTACAATAACAATGTTAAACACTTTGTAGCAATTATGAGGCAATATATGCATTAATATAAGAAATGTAACCTTGAGTATCTCATTATATGATTTGTTCTTATGTTTGTCTTTTATATACCAATACTTGAAGGTCATTTAAAAAATTATATTATCTATAGAAATTAATTTCTTTAATGACAAATACCGAAATAATTCGCTCAACTTTCTCATCGAAGTAAAACGATTTTTATAAGCATTTGTTGTCTGAACCACACAAGAAAAATCTAAATGTATTTGCTAATTTTTCCTCCTGTCTTTTTCATTGATTGGAAATATTATATATGAACTAGGTATGTAATGGTATTTGCATATTTTTGCAGATCATATTATATATATAGTTATGCGTATAAATTAAAGACTAAACTATGCAATGAGAAAAATAAATATCATCCTGCACTTAAAAGACTGCTTCAATATATATTTGATGATAAAATGTTTTGATATTACATTTTTGTGACTACAATCATTTGTGTAAATTTTTTAGTTATGCGTAAAATTAAAGGCCTATATATATATATATATATATATATATATATATATATATATATATATATATATATATATATATATATATATATATATATATGGTTGTTCTTATTTTTCAAATGTTTGAAATGTTAGCACTTTGTGGATTTTCTGTTTCTTGGTGATAAAAGAAGACGACATACAAAGTTTGAACAAAATCGGTCAACATTACGAGGTCGCGCAACGAGGTCAAAGTTTTAAAAATTTAGTAAAATATAGTTTTCCGCAAATTTCTTCAAAATGGTGGACGTTACAGACTTCAATAATAATTATTAATTTAAAGGAAATCTAATTTACTACCAGACGTATGTTTGATGTTTTTTAATAAAACAAAGTTTTCAGTAAAAACAAAGAAAAAAATGGAGTGTGTATTGTTAGCTTATTTCATAGCTTTTTTGTATCAATTAACTTCACTCGCCTGTAGAAGATGACTTGTTCGCTTCAGAGTAAAATAGTACTTTTAAGTTTAGTAAAACTTTAGATGATAAATCCAAAAATGACCTTGGTTGCATTCTATCAATTCAGAATTCAGTACAATCTGAGTTTACATCATATGATTCAGAGCCTGTATTGACCTATAAGAAATCGATTATGAAAAAATAAATCAATGTGTTTCTTAGATTTGCGTCAAGGTATCCTCTCAAAATTTTACTTTGTCTCTGACGCATTTATAATCCATTATATGCGTCATTTTGTACGCGAGATAGGCTTTTTTAATGTACATATAACTCTCTACTTATTAAATTGACATGATTTAGTATACCAAAATATTAAAGCTGGTTAACCAAGCTTTCATTTGATATATTTTGTGTTCTAAAAATCGCTATACTTTAAGAGATATAAGCAAATACGTACTCTCCCCCAAAAATTGATCTTTTGATATGAGAATATACGATTACCATCTGGTAATCTGTTAGTGTTACCTGGATAGAAAGAGAAAGGGAGGGAGTATTTTGCCTCACTTCTCTCCCTTCTTTTTTTCTTCCTATCCCGGTTACACTAACTGCCGTTACCAAATGGTAATCGTATATTCTCATATCAAAAGATCAATTTTTGGGGGATATATTTGCCATGGGACACATTAGTTACATATGTAACTAGTCTAAAATAATAAATTAAAAAAAACATAAAAAAAATGCCCATGCAAATGGATTATATGGGGACGCTGTGTTCAATAGCCCTAGCTGCGGTCCTGGCAGTGTTGAGGGTAGTGGCCGACCTCAAGGCCTTAGACAAGTTCCACACTGATATGCGTGGCATGCAAAAGTAGCCTTCTCCCTCCCAAGTGGGCACGCCACTGGAGTCGTGGACCTCATGGGCCTCCTCGGGATGGGGAAGACGAATCACCAACCGGTTTCCTGGCACCGCCGCCGCCCATCGTTGGGGTAAAAGCATTTCCAAGCCTCCATGACCACCGCCTTGGTGGCCACCTCGTTGAGGGAGGAAGCTGCTCTCTCAAGGAGGTCCACGATGTGGATTTGATCCTGTCTTTTACATTCAACGATTCTCCTGGCGGCGTCATTTATGGCGACCTGTACAGCCGGCGGGCATTTGGCTTGTCATTTCGAATTAGGAATTGCACATATCTGCGAGTACCAGGGAGGTGGTCAAAGCTGACCTGAGCATGAATCCGTTCAAGTACAGGAAGATAACTACTAAGCGAGCCCACCAGGGTCAGAGGAAAGGCTAGATCAAAGTAGCTGCTTAAATGGTACGCAGACGACTCTAGTGTCGTTGTGATCTTCTCTGATGATAGACTTTCGATACAACAAAGAAGTTGCATACTTAAATTGATCGTATATTGTCCAGGATGCCTCCATGGTCCCAGAAAACCAGAAACGTCTACCGGATGCAGAAGCTGGCATCTGTGATTGTCTGGGGGTCAGTGGCCTCCAATGGTAAGATTCCAGACGGTGTCATAATCAACGATATCGCTTACTTGGACTTCCTGAAGACGAAATGATTCTCGTGGATCCAGGAAAAGTTTGGTGGAGTCTCTGTCTGCTTCTAGCAAGACAGAGCTCCGGCCCATACTGCAATGATTGTGCAGGACTAGTTTGCAGCCTATTTTTACCACTTTTGGAGCAAGGAGCTTTGGCCTCCCTCATCTCCTGATTGCAACCACCTTGACTTTGCCATGTAGGGGATGGTAGAGAGGGTGGCCAATGTTAAACCAAGGGCCAACAAGGACCAGCTGACGACCGTATATGAGGCTGCCTTTAACAGCTGCAATAGTGTTGTCAAGAGACTGAGGGCTGTAGTTCGTGCAAATGGTGGACATACGGAATAATTTTGTAAGATTTATTTGAAATATTTTGTTAGTAATAAAATTGACAAATTATATATTTTCTAAGTTAAATATGTTGGGAACTATTTCCGTGTTTCACTAATTCTGCCTAACCCTATATATTATATATAATATATATATATATATATATATATATATATTTATATAACACTGATATTTGACACTTCTACTGACACAACGGTTCATACGTTTGTACGACACAAAATTACTTTCTTGTTGATTAATGGGGACATACGTAAATATTAATTACAACTATGACAAATGATCTTTCTCATCCAATACGTTATTAATAAATTATATATCTAATAGAAATATGATTTATTAATATCTTATCAAATGCATAATTACTATTTTTATTAATGGATTGATCGCTACATAGAACAGTAATCGAATTGCACATTCTCTTTATTAATAAACATTGCAAAAATAAATGAAAAACATTTTTTATGTAAGCAGTCATAACAGTTGAACACATTTCATATTTATTTGTTAAAATGTTTAGAATCTACATAGTGTTATAAAACTACCAAGGTTTTACCTAAATCTTTTTGAGTTCCACTCACCAATAAAGCTCCTGAATCTGTAAGTTAAATATCATTGAGTATCACAATAAAATTGTTCGGTGGTTTTCTAAGAGAATAGTTTTTGAAGCAATTTAGGACAAGTTTTTTGTTATTAATTATTGGAGGAAAAAATCCTAATAATGATCTTATTTATTTAGAGACTATTTGAGAGCAAGGAAAGGATTTTTTTTTCTTTTTCCCGACATTCAATTCTTAAGTAAAAGTCAAAAAAGTTGTGTTGGTAATACATAAGGAGACCTTTTATTATTAAATACTGACAACGACAAAAGAACAATCACATAAGATTGAACTCAAAAATAATGTCGTAACAGTATAGTAGTTAGTACAGTTAAAGTATGTAACCACTTGAAATCCACATAACAAAAATATTTTGTCTCTTTAATAATATTATTTACTCCTTTTCCATGATTGTCAAATGGTTAATCATTCGTTGAAATGAATAAAAAACAAAAATATTTCCTGGTTTGATATCTTCACAATAACTATCAAATTGCACATAAATGCGCCAGAATAGTGGCAAAGATATTTAAGATATCTCCATTGTTTGCAAATATAGGATACACTTTTACTCTGAGATATTTAATATCTATCATTCAAATTTCTAATTAATGTAATGAAGGCTTCAAACACCATTCATAAATACTTTGAATATGCTAATTTAATCTAAGATATCAAAGAAATCGGACTTTCAGCATGGGCAGGCATACTTTTGATTCTTATGAGAAACTTTAAAATTATTTTATGTAAAAAATCTACTATACTTTGACCTCCTTCAGAGACCAGGACCTTTGATATTCAAATATCAAACTATTTTTTACTATCATATATATTTCTTTGGAGAAATTGAAGCAGTCCCTAACTTAAATTGACAATTTATAAAATGTTTTTTTTATCTTACATAATTTCTCTCATGCCTTAAAACAAAAGAATTTATTTAGCTTTGCAAATTCATAAAAAGAGTGCTTTTTCATATATATATTCCCCAAAAAATCGATGTGGTTTTTATTTATATTTTATATATTCATGTATATGTATACGCTTATTAATTAGTTTTTGTTTTTATTATTGTTTTGTTTTAATTTAATTAATTATATTTATTATTTTAGACCACTACTTCGTGCTGAAATATAACGGATTACACTATTCATAAACGATTATTATTTTACAAATTGTTAAGAAGTTGAAAAGCGATTATATATATAGGTTATATCACTATTTTGTCTTTTTTATACTGTAGCCGCTATGATTTCCGAAGTACGACATGCATTCATTGTCCTATTTATCATGTATAATAAAAACAAAGAGAATATCCAAATAATTTTCCAACCAATCCTGGTTAGGCAGAATTAGTGAAACATCGGGTTGTGAGTTCAATATCTTTCTAAATATTAGTCTGAGAGGTTTTGTTATTATATAAAATTATGTTTTGCAGACATTTTTACATTTGCTTTGTTGTTTTCACAACTTTTTGTTTAAAAACAACGATGAAATGGACCTTCAAAGCAAACGAACGGCCGTCCTCAAGTTGTTGGACTCTGGCCAGTCCCACAAGGTTATCATGAACATGGTTGGGGTAAGCCACATCTTCGTCTGGCGTACCAAAAAAGCTATCAAAGAGACGGGCAAAACCACAAGAAGGAAGCGATCAGTGAGGACAGCAAGGCTGACCAAGGCCGTAGCCGGCAAGATATTTCGTAAAACGGCCTGCTCCATTAATAAGATGGCTCAGGAGTACGACGTATCTCCGAGGATCATCGGAAGGGTGGCCAAAGCTGACCTGGGCATGAAGCCATTCCAGTTCAGGAAGATATATCTACTAAACGAGGCCACCAGGGTCAAGAGGAAGGCTAGATCAAAGTTGCTGCTCAAATGGTACGCGGATAACCCTAGTTTCGTTGTGATCTTCTCTGATGAGAAACTTTTCGAGATAACAAATAAGTTCAATACTTAGAATGATTGTATACTGTACAGGGATGCCTCCAAGATCCTAGAGAATACTGGAACCGTCTACCGGATACAGACACCGGTATCTGTGATGGTCTGGGGGGCAGTGGCCTCTAATGGCAAGAAATCTCCCTTGCTCCGGATTCCAGACGGTATTAAAATCAACAAGATCGTTTACTTGGACTTCCTGAAGACCAAAGTATTCCCGTGGATCCAAAAACAAGTTTGGTAGAGTCTCTGTTTGCTTCCAACAGGACGGAGCTCCGACCCATACTACAAAGATTGTGCGGGACTGATGTCCAGCCAATTTTTACCACTTTTGGAGCAAGGAGCTTTGGCCTCCCTCATCTCCTGATTGCAACCCACTTTGACTTTGCCATGTAGGGATGGTGGAGAGGGTGGCCAATTCTCAACCAAGGATCAGCTGACAGCCGCAGCTGAGGCTGCCTGGAACAAAATTCCCGAGGAGATTGTGCGTCACAGCTGCACTAGTGTGGTCAAGAGACTTAGGGATGTAGTATGTCCAAATGGAAACTTGTGGAATCATTTTGTAATAAATATTTGAGAGTAGTTTGTTGTTAACAAAATTTAAAAATAATATATTTTCTAAATTGCGTATTTTGGGAGTTATTGGCATATTTACATGTTTGACTAATTCTGCCTAACCCTGTATATATCACTATTTTTGTCTTTTATACTGTAGCTGCTATGGTTTTTTTTTGTAGTCCGACATGCATTGATTATTCTATTTATCATGTGTAATAAAACAAAGAGAACACCAAAATTATTGTCCAACCAATCCTATATGTATATATATATATAGGTATATATATACGAGGGAGTTAAAAAAATACGCGGAATTCTTCAAATACATGAATACTTACTAGTTTAAACATGTTTAACTTGTTGCAGTGAAAGACTGTTAGCTCTACTGTATTGTACTCGCTTGCATTCTTTCTGCGACTAGCAAGGACGGATGATGGTGCTTGTCAATAATTGGTGAATTTCGACCCATGGAACAAAAAGATTGGAAATAAGAACCAACATCATGTTTCTCGTAAGACTTGGTTGGAAAGGAACGGACATTATTCAAGCTTTGGAGACAGTTTACGAAGACCATGCTCCCAAGAAAACTTGTGTCTACAAATGGATTGGAAGATTCAAAGAGCGCAGAGAAGCTGTTGAAGATGAAGAAGGCCGTGGAAGACCAACAACCTCAAGAATGATGAAAATATTGATTCTGTTAGGAGCCTGGTGAAGAAGATGGAAGATTGACAGTGGATGGAAACACCGCTTAAAGAAGTGCATCGATTGCGACGGTAGTTATGATGAGAAATAAGTTCATTGTACATGTAAACTAGTAATAAATTGAACAATTCCGCGTTTTTTGAACTCCCCTCGTATATGTATATATAGGTTTGTATATATATATATATATAAAAAATATATATATCATAAAAGAAAAAATATTTTTGAAGCCATTTCATAGAGAACATAGAGTGTCTAATATATATATATATGGTAGTGATGCATATTAGAGTATTAGTTGGATCTCCGTTGATGGGGAAAACTGCAAAACTAAAAGGGACTGCAACTTCATATCATTATCAAGAAAAGCTTAGAATGATTGACATCACTCTCCATCTATTGGTATTATTAAAATTTGAATAGCGCGATGTTGTAATATTAAAAAAATGTTATTTTCCACAAAACTTAAATTCGGGGTGACATACAGGACAGAAATAACTTCTTTCGAAGTAATCATGTAGAAAAAACGAATTTGCCGGTAAACACCCAAAAAAACAAAAACACGTCTTACTACTTCAGATTCATTCAAAGAAATTTTGGTCAAAATCTACTTGGCAATTTTAAAAAATCGACAAAAAACGTTTTGGCAAATAAATAATGATGGTGATGACGAATTTTCCAGGAGTTGGCAACCCACTAAAACACTCCCCGATTCTCAAAACTATTCACTGAAAATTTCGTCAAGATCTAATGAACCGTCCGTGATTCAGGGAAACGAACAAACGAATGAACGGAAATTCTTTTTTATTAGTATATATATACTATATATATATTATATATATATATATTATATATCTATATAGATATATATATATATATACATTAAATAGTTATATAGTTATATATATCCCTATTTTGTCTTTTTTATACTGTAACCGCATTGATTTTCGAAGTAACACATTCATTGATTGTCCTATTTGTCATGTGTAATAAAAACATAGAGAATACCAAAATAATTGTCCAACCAATCCTATATATCTATTATATATATATATATAGATATATATATAGATATATATATATATATATATATATTATTATATATACATTGATTTGAAAAATGAATCTCGGCACTATTTAAGAATTGGCTCCTATTCCAGGGACTCCTTATTCAATAGTGATAAGGAGGCTATACTCAAGTAAAAAGAGAGAAAAGAGGGAAGGAGAAGAAGAGAAAAAGGAGCTCATCATTCAAAACAATCATGTCCATGAAGGAAATAATTGAAGTAACGAGTGACATCGAATCTTCTAGGCAGTTCCTCCAAATAAGAGGCTGCCTAAGATTTTATCCGCCCACCTGTGGGACATGCCATCGACCAATGTCTCTGTCCAGTACCGGGGAGGAGCAAAGCGGTGGAAGTGTGGCACCCACCAGGACAAAACTCTTAACGAGAGGAGTGGTTCCTTATGGACAAGTTCCAATCTGTCATTTCCCGACACGATCCGCTTGGCTTGGGCGTGGGCCCAAAAATGCCAGTCAAAACCGTTCCCCAGGTGTTGGACATAAGCTCTGTATCAGCTGTGCGCTGGTATTCAATTTTCCGGGAGATATGTTCACGAAAATTGAGTTCCAGCTTGCGCAAGATTGGAGGCCCGGGCGTGGTGGTCCAAATAGATGAATCCCTCATGGCCAAACGTAAATATAATAGAGGCCACCTCGTGCCTGAGAGGTGGGTGTTTGGCGGATATTGCCCAGACACAAAGGAAGGATTCCTCCTAATGGTTAATGATAGGAGAGCCGCTACTCTCCTGCCTTAATCATGGATAACATTGAGGCGGGTTCCATTATATACAGCGATGGTTAGGCTGCATATAATGGAATCCGTCAAATGCCCGTTCATCCTCGCTATGAGCATGAGGTGGTCAACCACTCCAGGAACTTTGTGGACCCTTTGACAGGCGCTCACACTAACAATGTTGAGTGTTTTTGGAAAAACGCGAAGCAGAGGCTCAAGTCAATGGCCGGTGTCCATGATACTATGCTCTCTGGGCACTTGAATGAATTTTATGGCGAGAGAGATGGGGCAAGAATGTGAACGACGCCTTTGACAATTTATTTAAATGTATCGCAGAGTTTATATTTATGATTAAATTTATTATTTTTATGTATTATTAACTCAATAAAGAAATATTTAAATTGTTGACTGCTATATTTATTTGAATTGAATGTATTGAATCATGTTCTACGTTCTACATGAAACGTTGGTCGTCGAGGGCAGGGCTGTTTTTGGTTTTTCTAGCTATTAAAACAATTATCCTTGAGTGAAATGACGTTTTATTATACTATAATAATAGTAGTAGTTGTTGTCTACACAGTCGACCCTTTGTAGTACAAATAGATGTATTTGCAAAAAAAACCGGACTGCTTTGCAATAGTAAATGCCACAATAGTAATACGTGTCTTAATAAGTGATATTATTTGATAATTATTTTGTATTAAAATTCAGTTAAATAAATAATGAAACAGGATCGGATTGTTGAGCTTTAATAGTTGTAATATATTTCAATTCATTTGTAATAAAAGATCATTTCGGAGAATGAAAATAGTGGCAAAAAGAGTCCAAAAATGCTCAAAAGAACACCGGATCCGATGTTAGCGGATCCTCCAAAAAAACATATCAGTCCGTCTAGGGAAGTCGGATGATGCCCCAACGATGATGTCCTAGGTCCCACAGAAGACGGCAGACGTGTTCCCAACGAGTTGAGATAAAGGAAAGATCCAACGGCCAAAAGATCCCGGAGTAAAGGGAAGGTGTCCCTATGAAGTGAAGTCCAAGGGCCGATATCTCTACCGAAAGGGGGTCCAGAGAGTGATGAAGGGTGTCCAGACGTTGAGGAGCGGGAGCTCCTTCCTATAGATGAACCAAAATTGTCCCACGGGAGTGGTGGAACGTCAAGGGAGGAGGAGTCAGGAGTCTCAACGCTCAGGAGTCAGCGTAAAGACGACATAAGCATAAACAAACAGTGAAAGATCAACAGAGATACATAAAATATATGGTATCAATTACCGGGCATCGCATATTAATGAACACTGACTTTTTCAGCAAAAAAGCATATAATTAACTAAAGAGGACTCAAAACTGCATTTGAGTTTTGATTTATTAATTTTTATGTTTCGAATAGAAAATAAAGTACATTAGGCTGGTAGAACATCAATTATATTATTATTCATTCAATTGACCGATATTAGGACCTTCTTCACACTGCCCGGCAATATGAATAATTATTATTTCACTCTCTCTTCATCCTTCTCCTTCCCTCTTTTCTCTCTCTTGGATTGAATATAGCTTCCTTTATCACTATGGACTTTTAAAGGTGCAATAAAGGAGTGCCCTGGAAAAGGGCCAATTCTTAAATAGTGCCGAAAATTC
>CP045904.1:7483671-7491884 GCA_013387185.1 Caligus rogercresseyi | reverse complement strand
GATGCCAAAATTTAATCACTTGTTCTTTTGGCATTTCATAACAACTCCACAAAGTTTTCAATCCGAATCCGTTCCGTACTTTTTTGAGTTATCCTGCTGACAAACAAACCAACAAACTAACAATCCAGCCAACAAACCAACCAACAAACCCACCAGTGAAAACAATACCTCCTTCGGCGGAGGTAATTATATTTCATTCATACAATATTTTTGTAAATAGAAAAGTGGTAGGGGACAAATGGTCAATATATAAAGGTAGTCATAGTTTTGGTCCATTAATATTTTATTAATTAAATTTTTTGTATTTGTGATACTCATAACAAAAAAATGTACATTCCATTATATGTATTAAAAATTATTAGTTACAGCAGCCATTCTCGCCCTTGGGGTCCCGAGATGATTTCTGATGGGTGCCAAATCAATCATAAAAAAATATAAATGTGCTAAATTAATGTTGTGTCCGACCCGATTGATTCATCTCAAACAGGTGAAAGTGTATTTTCATCGCATTTTTTTAAAGAGAATCCTCGCCTTTTTTTAACTTTCAATTTCAAATATAATTACTAATAACTTTGCAATAATATTCATGAAATTATTTAGATTCATATACTAGCATTTGTCCAATATATAAAAATGCTTTTTAAGCTTTGTTACAATATGGTTTTATAATAGCTTAATGCAGGACACATTGATTAAGACCTATATTCAGAGTATTATTTATCAAATTATGTATATATATTTTTGAAATATAACTTTATATGTATTTAACTATAATGAATGCATAAAATCCAAACAGTTTTTAAATCAATTAATCGATTTTTATGAATATCTAATAGAGCTATTTTGAAATATAAATTAACTATAAAGTTATTTAAAATTTGTTTTTATAATTAATTGGTAAATTTACCATACAGTTTATTGGAAATAATATCAAGTACTCATATATAATTTACTATATATTATTTAGAAAAACTTTCTCGACAAAGCAGTATATATATATATATAAGAAGGTTCTTTTTCTTATATTTAATAAAGCTTATAGCCCCATTATTTCCTTCTTAAGTAAACAGTGAAAGGAACCACCTTTTTATGATATACTTTTATGTTTACGACTATAAAATAGTAGAAAAAAACGTTGATGGGATAATTGATGGCAGCAATAAAACGGGATAATACTTTTAAACGTATTACGCCATATTATTTTTATATGAAGGATGGAGTGTTTTTATTTACGAATGCTATTTACTCTTCGATATATATTTTTTACAGCCTCATAATTTAATCCAATATTTTAAAAACTGTAAAAATATCATATATCCAGGGAAGATATCTTTAAAGGAAAATATACGTATGATTTTTTTAAATAATTGAATACATTATATATAAAAATGAAATTATATATAATATATATAAAGAGCTTTCGAACAAACCCATCTTCTGATTGAAATTATACCTAAATATTATCTTATAGTCGTGCAGAAAATGGGTATGCTTTATTACAGAGACTGGGGAAAATATTTTACGTCTTCACAATTTTACAATTGGTTCTACATGGGAACTTTTTTAACTAATCAGAACTTGGAAAACTTTTCGTCATATTTAGCTTCAATTCAGATAATTTATGGAAGTTGGAACTCTCAGTTCAATCAGATACGACAATAGATATTGTATGCCGAAAATAAGGAAAAAAACTTTTTAAAAAGAAAGTGTGGATCCTGGGATTTTAAAGATAATTGCCTTAACACAAGAGATTTCTACTTCGCATGATTCGGTCGTGAAGTCAAATTTTACGTGGCAAGGTTCAATTTTTCTCTTAACCATTTTAATAAAAAAATTATCATTAGACTTATATGTTTCGTAAGCATAAAAATATATTTCTTTATTATATTCAATGCATCAAGTACAAGACACTTTCAATTCATCTCTTAAGAGTCGAGCTTGTTCCCTTCAAATTCAAAGTCGATGACATTCTTTTCATTCTATATTTTTCAAATACTTCCTAATTTTACTTTTTTACAGAGCATAATTTAATGGAATTTGGGCATGTCTATGAAAAAAAAACTTTGCTCATTACGATGCGTAAATAAACCCTTAGATAAATCCAGGATGTCAAAAACTTTTGTACAATCAATTGAAAAGAAAATTTTCTAAAATGGGAAATTCTTTTGGAGTAATAAAAAATGCAAATTGTACAGGAGAATACTGTATCTGTTTATATATATATATATATATATATATATATATATATATATATATATATATATATATATATATATATATATATATATATATATAATATATATATATATATATATATATATATATATATATATATATATTTATTTATTTATAAAATGCTAAAAATATGGTCAAAATATCACGCATCGTCCTTATATTATTGTCCTTTATATTTGATATTGAAGGATGATTGGTAGTGGTTTGGAATCTGTTCCACCGCAAAGTATATATTTTTTATTGACGGATTGAAGCATCCAGCTTTGATATGCTAGTTGGCTTACATGGTGTAATTGAAAAGTACTGAATCCAAATGAGCAAATTTTTCATATTTAAGCTCCACTTTTTTGTCATAATATTACTATGCGTTGAGCTTGCTTAACTTTGAACATACAAAAGTTATATCTTAAGAAACATATGTATGTTCATCTAACAAAATGTTCAACGTTAAAAGTTATGTAATTTATAAGTATTTTTAAGTATATGTTTGACTTTCTCATAATTTAATCCAATGTTTCAATTCCCATTGGCAAAATATAAGATAAATTTTGATTTTGAGATATCTGAGTTTATTGAGTCTTATATAAATCATTTATATAACATCTGCCTTCATCTTCAAGATATTCACAATCAAACCAAAGTCTTTTAAATGTACAATATTTTTGCTAATATAAATTTATAGCAATATTGTCTCAATGAGGAATCGTTTGTTAAACACAAAATATTTCCTTTGCCGTATTCATATATAATAATGAGAACAATTGAGCTGAAAATCAGCTTAAAATGAGCGGATTTCATTAACATGGTATTTTAATTAAATTTAAATGAAGTATAATATATTGCTAAAAATATCCTATTTGAGCTTTTTTAACTAATTATTATGGTTGAAAAATGTATATATAAATATATATAAATTTCAAACTCTAAGTTGTTACTTTACTATAGAAAATGAATTGTATAATAAGAAGTAAATTATAAAAATAGTTGGACAAGTTATAAATATGGAGCAATTACCTACATTCAAAAGAACAAGAAGTACCGTCAATAGATGTGTTGATGTACATAGTGGATAAAAACTTTTTGTTGTGAGGCCCTTAAAATAAATATTTCAACTAAACACTTTTGTGTTTCATATTTTATTTTTATTACAATATTTTTTTTTCTTGGCCAACAGGCATAATTTTATATTTCAAACAAAACAACAAAAAATAGACATATTAATAAAAAAACTTGAAAGAACATTTGGGTAAAAACATCATTTCTTACGACATGTATCCTTTAAAACTTTAATGTGGAGTTTAACCATTGATAAAATCCCCGAAATATCGGTGCATGATGCACTTCTCCTTGCATATAATACATGCTGTGTTTTTGTAATTATAGAATTTATAAAACGTTCATCGAGTCCAACATAAAAGGCTATAAAGTCACTTCTCTTAGGTTGATAAAAACTTAAATTGTCGATTAAAAGATCAGAAACAGATTTATATAAAGGACCAAGATATGTGCAGTCATATAAAAAGTGGTCACTGGACTCACTCTCCGTACGGCAAAAAGAACATTTACTATGATCTTGCGTAAAAAATTTGTCTCGCACTTCGAGTGTACCAGAGAGAACACGGTATTTAAACCACTTTTCTGATGACGACAGCATATCACTTTTTATCACACCTATAGCTTTAGCCACTGGAACATTTATACAACGTCTTCTTAAATAATTAATGAAAGGTTCCATTGTAGGCTTCAAACAAATTTTCCGCAGTTGGGAGGAAGAGGTTTCAGCCAGACGCAATCTGATTGGTACTGCAGGTCTGTCTACAGACTCGTACAAGCCAAAAATAGACTGGAATTGCTTGAAAGCCATTTTATTTAGAAGCAAGGGGGAATTTGCCGTTTCTGCAGCAAAGTCAAGTCCGACTGTATTTATTCCTTTGAAATTTATGGAGCCTCTTGTAGGAAGCTCCCATCTAAGGCTCTTTTCATACGATTTAATTGTGCTGGTGGCTCCTTTTATGATCTTCTCCAATCGTCCAGAAAACTCCGATAATCTTTGCAGCACCTCCCTCAGTCCGAAATATGCTCTCTCCGTATATTTTCCTCCAGAAATTTGTGAGAGATAATGACTCAGTGGTTCCTTCTCTGTCCACATATTTCGAACCCAGTACGTATTTAAAGATTTCCATAAATTTCAAAATCTACAACAGATAGACCACCGTATCGTAGAGGATTGTGAAGTCTTTTCATCGATATGTTTTTTTTTTATCTAAATTGAGGAATGTCAATTGCATATACTTAATCATGCGGGACGTTTCTTCATCGTAAGGTGTAACTCTTAAAAGATGGATTACTTTTGAGACGATATAATTGTTCCAAACTTGTATTTTCTCCCATACATTAAGCCTGAGTCTAGAGAAGAAGCCACACACATTCGAAACTTTACCCTTTATGTCTTGAAGATTCATAGCCGTAGAATTGTTTCCAATCCAAGATCCTAAAATATTCATATCTCCAGAAATTTTAAAAACTGGCCATCCTTTTTCAATTAAGCCACCATATCCACTTATTATTTCAGTTTTGTCGGCGTTTACACAAAGACCAGATGAGATGGAGAACACTTTAAGAATCTTTAGGGTTTGCTTAAATGATTTCAATGTTTGTAAAGGATTTCCAGTAAAGATCATCGTCATATCATCTGCATAACAAAGACATTTTGTATGAAAAGGTATAGCTGAAAAACCAACAATGTTTTTATCCAATTGAATCCTCTCGATTAAACAATCCAGACAAAGTATAAAAAGTATAGAAGAACACGGATCTCCTTGTCTAACACCTCTTCTATTGTTAAAAGTAGCGCTTGCGGTTCCATACTGAACAATTGTTCTGGATTTGGCAATTGTAGCACCGACCATTCTAATGATGAAATCGCCAAAACCTTTCTTATATAATGTTTGAATGATAAATTTATGTGATAAAGTATCAAAGGCTTTAGAGAAGTCCACTGTCATAAGTGATACATCTTGCTTTGATTCTAAAAACGTCTGTAAGGTGAAAGGTATACTATCCATTAACTTATCTTTAATAAAACCATATTGGCCATGATGTAAAATTGATTTCAAACTTATTTTTAATCTATTGGCTAAAACATATGCAAAAAAAAAATTGTTTTTGCATAGTTAAAGGTCTTAAATTTTTAAAAAGTCTAGGATCTTTATTTGATTTAGGAATGAGAACTATTCTTCCGGTTGATGCAAAATCGGGAAAATATCCAACGGCAAGCACTTCTTCGTAAAAACGTAAAAGAATAGGAGCTAAAATCGTCGGGTATTTCTTGAAAAACTCGAAAGTAAAGCCCAATGGTCCAGGAGATTGATTCATTTTTGTGTTCTTGTCAATGGCATACACTATTTCATTTTCAGTAAGATGTTGCTCCATTATGTCTTTGTTTTTGTCGTTGAGTTTTACAGAATCATCAGCTTTTATTACAATATTTATTCTTCGATTATTTTAATTATTTATCAATTAAATATTTATGCCCTAACAAATTTATGCAGCTGTTATCGATTGTTTTGATCCTCTAGGCATGAAAACATTAGTCTTCTCCCCTTTCTATATATATATTTATGGTTTTAAGTACTAAATATATTGATTCAAACTAATAAAGTGTTTCATAATCTAATGGGTCTTTGTTCATTTCCTCTCAAAGAATTGTATTTATGTCTACATTTGCTGCAGTATCACGCTTACTGTTGGTTTTTTGGTATACTGGGCACAACCCCACAAGAATCGTTGGAAATGTGAAACAAGGGCATTTTATAAAAAAGTATGACTTTCCACTCGACTTTACGGCTTTTGTGATTTATCTCTATGACAAGAATATTATTTATGAGACAGGCAACCTGGTATCAACCCCCCCCCCCCCCCCCCAAACCAACAAAGAAAAAGCAAATAAGGTGACTACTATCTGCATTAAAGACAATGCGACCCCCATTCAATGGGGCCTTTAATTAGCTCCTTCCATGCTTTGTGTAACAAAAATAAGTAAACAACCAATATATGTATATAGATATATAGTACTTTTCTTTATATATACTTTTTGGAGTGTTGGTATATGTACACAAGAAAGTGACCCTTAAAGGAATGTTATTTAGAGCTTATAAAGATGCAATTTCTACCATAAGGAAAATTATATATCTTTATATGTATATATAAATTTATTTATCAGACTTGCTGACGTTCGCAAAAAATTGTCGTTCGTTTGTCGTCCACCAAAAGCTATCCTTCGTCGTTCATCGTTAATGTTAAATTGAATCGTTCGTCGTTCATCGTTCAATTGTCGTTCGCCATTCTGAAAAAAATGTACGACATTTTTTAGAAAGAAATTTCAAAAAAAAGTGATGACATTTTTTTAGAAAGGAAATTTGTCCCATGAAAATTAAAAACTTCCGTGTCCCGGTCGTTTCCTGATATATATATATATATATATATATATATCGGTCTGTCTTGTTTTCTGTCTATATATTTAACAACTCTGTATTCCTTTCTTTTTTTATTTCACGAAAAAAACATTTTTCAACTTACTTTATAAAATAAAGAACTTTCGTGTCTACAAGGATTCTTTTATTTTCGAAGCCCCTGGAACTCATCTTTGCATAGATCACATTTTTATTAAAAATAAACAGTACAACCATTTTATTATATATTTTTTTGATATTCGACCTATATAATTATGTAGATAATAAAAACAAACATAGCCCGTGTTTTGTCAGGTCGTCTCCCCAAAAATTATGTCTCTGTCTTTTTTATAAATGTTCATTAATCATGTACATATATATGAAGCATTCCGGCGAAACACTAAATTAGACGAAGAAAAAGTACTCTTGTAGGGTCTTAAACAGAATATTAAATATGTCTCCTCCTCTCTAAGCTCACAAGGAAGACAAATGTTTTATTTGTAGGTAAAGAAGGAATTCTTATATCACCTTACTATATATTTTTTTGTTTTGCAAAGACATAAAATACTTGTTTTGTTTAGTTCCTAGATTGAACCCACCTCACCGGAACTTAATCCGGTATCAGCCGAAATAAAGTATAAAAATACTTTTAACATAATAAATAAGGCGAAAAGATTTTGACTTTTATCAAATACAATTGTTGAAAACCCCAAAATTTTGCAACTTCAATTTGAGTAGGAAATCTATAGGTAATTTTGATTAAGTCTTTAAAATATTACGATTCTAATGGATCTCTTTCAGATTAGAATAACATTTAACAAAAAAATATTTTATATTCATACTCGTTTTTACTTCTTATTAAATCTTATCAAAAGTTTCCTTTTTTTTGTACAACAAAGATAATGAAAAAGTTTGCATACATTCTTTCATATCACTCATATTTACCAACTTTTCCTCAGCTTCCTCCCCAGTCTTCATCTCATAAAACATATGTAATTGAACTATTAACGTTGATTAGTCCTATTAAATAAATTGATGTATTTACATGCAACAAACTCATCCGCATTACTTACTCCCAAGACTATAAAGAGATCCTTAGTCTGTACGAGTAATATCTTTTATAATAATGTATACGCGTACATGGGGTTTAAAAAAAGTTTTTAATTACACACTGACTTCATATATTGTGGTTTTTTTTTAGTTCACGGAGCCCCATTTCTGGGCAAGTAAAAACACATTATGCTTCATGACCTGTATTGATGTTTGTTTGATGGAGTAATTCATCCTATCGAACATGGCCACGCATCTCTCGTCTTCTTCAGGGAATACGTTAAGAAAATGCATAAAACGTCATTAAAGAAAAATCATAGCCTTAATTTAGAATGCGCATTCCAAGTCAAAAAGAAGCTCTAAAGGGAGTGCGATAGCCGTGTGTATTAAGGTCTGTTCAATTCTCAATGTTGGGGGCGCAGGTTCGAATACTCCCGAGAGGGGATGGTCATTTTTGGTCTTCCTCATTGATAAGAG
>CP045904.1:7468671-7478671 GCA_013387185.1 Caligus rogercresseyi | reverse complement strand
TTCAAATTCCTAACTGGATTCTCTACAATGATCGATTCGCGAGATCACTTGGTTTAAATCTTGACAAAAGAGCCAACCTGATAACTCCAAAGGGAGCTTATCCATCTCTTATTAATATTATTAAAAAGACTGTTCGCAAGTTTGTCGCAAGCCACAAAAAGAACTCTTCGAAAATTCAAAACGACATTGAGAGTGCCATGAACTCATCTTCTATTTTTATCAAACAAGTTACTGCTGATCTTGTAAACAATTACAGAATTACCGACATCGCGGAAGCTGAAATGGAAAGGAAGAAGATCAGAGATACAAATCCAAATTTTAGATTTAAGTACCTCCCCCCAAAAAACTTGAGCTCCACGTCAACCATTAAACGTATTGTTGATGGTGGTAAGGTTTTAAAGACTCCAAGTGATATATTGTCATATTTTCATAAACGATTTTCAGAAGTTCTAGGTGGCAATAGACTGAATTTTCCAAAGAAGAAATGTAAACAAATGCCTGAAGTGTTTACAACTGAAAATATCATTAAATATATTAATTGCAATCTCAAGGACAATAAAGCCTCTGGTCCTGATGGTATCTGTGGACGCATCTTCAAACTTGTTCCAAATGAGGTTGCTCCCTATTTATTAAGTATTGGAAAGTACATGGAGAAGTATGGCAAAATGCCCAGTGCCCTCTCAAAAGGGCGCATTGTTTTAATCCCAAAAAAGGGGGACGGTAGTCATTTTAATCATTGGAGGCCCATAACTATTTTAAATTTTACATACAGAATTTTAGCAGGGGTTTTAACAAAACAAATTGAACCTATTTTAAATGATCAAATTCAAATTGAACAGAAGGGCTTTCTTAAGAAACGAAAGATTACAGATATATCCAGAAATATTCTTACTGCGGTTGAGTCTTTAAATAAAAGGGACCGATACGGAGCTTTAATAGCTATCGATTTTAGTAAAGCCTTTGACTCAATTCGGCATGATCATGTTTTAAAGTCTATTAAAAAGCTTCTTCCCCAAAAGTTTTTTAACCCCATCAGGTCATTATTATTTAATGGTTCTTCAGTTTTAACGTTAGATGGATTAAATAGTGCCCCCATTTTACTCAAAAGGAGTTGCAGACAGGGTTGCCCCATTGCTCCTCTTCTGTTTGTATCCGCGCTACATGACCTCACAAGAACGTTAATGAGAAAGTATATAGGTTTTGGTGTATCTTTTAATAATGGGAGACATTTGATTGATTTATATGCCGATGATGTTACTCTGATGATCGAAGCCAGCTCCGAAGCTCAACTCATCAAGAGAATTGAAATCATATTGTCCTTCTTTAAAAAATTCGAACTGAAGTCCGGTCTTGGAATGAATACTAAAAAAACAGGCATACTGCCATTAGCATCGTGGAATCCAGACCCCTCTGTTATGATCTCTAGTTGTAAGGTTGTACAGTCAGTGAACATTCTTGGTATAGAGTGGATGAAAAATGGTGTGTCTATGTCTAACTGGTTGGAAATGAATTTAAAAATTTATCGATCTTTGAAACAATGGCGCCATCTCTCATTAATGAAAAGGATCGATCTTTATAATACACGTGTAGTGCCTGTTGTTTTGTATAGGGCGACTTCGATTCCTTCACTTGCCGAGTATGCAATCAAAGAAGAAGAGTCTTGGTTGACCTCACTTTTTCACAAATCTTATCTTCCCGCCCTCAAACGTCCCAAAAAATTTATAGGGGGAGGCTTGTGTCTCTTAGATGATATTCTTCCAACCTACTATCGTAAAATAGTTGAAAAAATGGGCGTGTATCATGAACAAGACTGGAGAAGGTACTTCACTTCTACGGAATTTTATAATTGGATTCACATGGGCACCATTTTAACAAATTCAGATTTGGAAATGTTTTCTCCCTTTTTAGCATCGATTCAGAGGGTATTATGGAGATCCCATCCTGTTTATTTATCGGATACAACAATCGATATTATATACCAAAACAAGGACAAAAAACCGTTTATCAAGAGATTTGGAGATCCTGTTGTTCTCGAGAGAACTGCTCTTAACCAAAATAAATTTACAGCACATGACTTAGATAGGTCAAATTTTAACATTGGAAGGTTCCGCTTTCCACTTGAACGTTCTTTTATTGGTTTTAATCCTTCGAAGCCGTGGTTTTTAAAATTTGCACTTAAAAGACCTAGATATGATGGAGCGATTTCAATATCTGAAAGATTTCAAAGTTTGTTGGGCCTCTCTTTGTCCTGGAAGAGAAGAATTCTGAAATCTACGGGTAGTATTGCCGATGGTGCAAAATTTACTGCACAATTACAAATTTCAGGACAAATCCTCAAATTTCAGCTTCCTTGCATGAACTGTGGGTTTTTATTAAACAATATCTTCCATGCATTCGTAGACTGTCCAATCCTAAAGGTGTTTAAGCTATTCGTAAAGCTTAACGTTTGTGAAAATGAAGACGATTCCTCAAATATTTTAAAAGCCTATGTTCTTTTTGGTGTCTTTAATCTTAAAAAGAAATCTCCCCCCAGTCACAAAGCAATTGAATCTGCAATACAAAATGTCAAATCTTTAATTGCACAAAAACTTACTACTAACAAGTACATTTTAGAAAAAGATCTAAGACCTATCCTCATTGGTGCTGCCGCCCGCCACTCTGCTTTTGAGGTCAAAATTCCTGATTTGGGAGCGTCAACATGGAAATGGGCTGGAGACCTCATTAAATTTTATCCGAACAGTTCAAAATTCTATTGGAACGACATCAGAAGGATTTTAAGAATGCATCGCCGTTTTGTATTGAATACAAATTAGTTTTATCAACTGTTGTTTTATATATATGGTTTTTATCTGGTCGGTAATTTTGAACTATAATGTTCATTGATGTTTTTATTACGTAACTGTCCAGATTTGATTTTATTTCTTATTGTTTCTGTATGTTTTTAGTGTATTTTTTGTACACTGTATTCTTTTTTGCAGTAACAGAATAAAATTATTTTAACCATGAAAAAAAAAAAATATATATTATTTCTAGAGGCTATGAAGAAATGTGAACAAAAAAAAATCAAATAATTTTATAGTAAATGGAAGGGTTGATAGGAACAACAACCTTGTCAAAAGAGTTTCAAAATCATTGTCAAAGGTCCCGTCGGTTCCATTGGAAGCTATTAATAAATTTGCTAAAATTCGTGTATTTCTAAATAAAATATGAAAAAATCGCCTTCAAGAGGAAAAGCTAGTCATAGAAAAAGTTTAGAGAGAGGTAAAAAATGAAACAGTGGATGAAATAAATGATCTAATAAATTATATACTTTTTTCTAAATATATCTTTGAATAACATTTAGTAATAAATGAATATAAATTATTTCGTGGTTTTTATCATATGATGATTGAAGAGTTGCTTTTCATTAATATTTGGATAATTTCAGCAACTTTAAATCAAAAATTTATGAGTACTCACAAAATTTAATCTTTTCCATTTCTAATAGAATGGTGATAATTAATTCTTTGATGATCTATTAAAGGCTAAATTCGATTATATTTTACATATTTTACTTATAAAATAGACCCTCTTTTGCCATTTCTGACGTCATGCTCATGAGTGTAGGTTGCGTGGCGGTATATGTTGTTTTACTTTCATAAGCGTTAAAAGCGTTCTACCTACTTTTAACTTACCTTGCATACACATATTTCTTAATATATTATTAATAATATAATCATCAGCTGAGCTGGAATTCTTGACTTAATAGCCATTTCCTCCAATATATTATATATATATATATATATATATATTATATAGTATATCTAATATATAATGATATTATATAATATATATATTATATATATATATAATATATATATGAATATATATTCTTACTGATACAATTTATCATCCTTTAAAGTCATATAAAATAATCATGAAGTTAATGACTTTTTCAAATTTAAAAAAAATGATTTACATACAAGGATCAAGGTCATTGAAGTATTAATCATAAAAATCAGGCTTTTAGCTTTGATACTTTATATAAAAAAACTAACATTATGGGGTTTTATTATTAAAAACTCTACATATCTTCAATTATCTTGAATCGGGGCATACAAAAATTTATGATACAAAAATTTGACTCGCTTTAAAAAAGGAGCATTATATATATTATATATATAGTAGATATATATATTATATAATATATCGTAATATATAATATATATATATATACTTATATATTATATAAATATATATATATATATATATATATATATATATATACATATTAGGGGTTTATTTTTCAAATGATTGAAATGTTAGCAACCATTGTCGATTTCCTGTTTCTGGTGATAAAAGAAGACGACATACAAAGTTTGAACAAAATCGGTCAACAACATGGTCGCACAACGAGGTTCAAAGTTTAAAAATTTAGTAAAAATATAGTTTTCCGCAAATTTCTTCAAAATGGGACGTTAAGACTTCAAAATAATTATTAATTTATAAGAAATTCTAATTTATACCAGACTTATTCTTGATATTTTTTAATAAAACAAGTTTTCAGTAAAAACAAAGAAGAAAAAATGAAGAGGTTTTTTGTTAGCATATTTCATAGCTTTTGGTATCAATTAACTTCACTCGCCTGTAGAAGATGACTTGTTCTCTTCAGAGTAAAATAGTACTTTTAAGTTTAGTAAACTTTAGATGATAAATCTAAAATGACCTTGCTTGCATTCTATCAATCAGAATTCAGTACAATCTAAGTTTACATCATATGATTCAGAGCCTGTATGACATATAAGCAATCGATTATGAAAAAAAATGTGTGTTTCTTAGATTTGCAGTCAAGGTATCCTCTCAATATTTTACCTTGTCTCTGACGCATTTTAATCCATATATAAGTCATTTGTACGCGAGATAGGCTTTTTTTAATGTACATATACTCTCTACTTATTAAATTGACATGATTTAGTATACCAAAATATTAAAGCTGGTTAACCAAGCTTCATTTGATAGATACGGTGTTCTAAAAATCGCTGTTATTTTAAGAGATATAAGCAAAATACATTTTTCACGTACTCCTCCCCAAAAAATGATCTTCTGATATGAGAATAACATTACCCATCTGTAACTGCTGTTAGTGTTACCTGGATAGAAAGAAAAAAGAAGGGAGAAAAGTGAGGCAAATCCTCTCTCCCTTCTCTTTCTCTTTCTATCCAGGTAACACTAACAGCAGTTACCAAATGGTAATTGTATATTTCATATCAGACAGATCAATTTTTTTGGGGAGAGTACGTGCAAAATGTATTTGCTTATATCTATTCTAAAAATTGCTGTATTTTAAGAGATATAAGCAAATACATTTGTCACCGTAATCTCCCCAAAAATTGATCTTCTGATATGAGAATATACAATTACCATCTGGAAACTGCTGGTAATGTTCCTGGATATAAAAAAAAAAGAAGGGAGAGAAGTGAAGCAAAATCCGATCTCCTCTCCTTTCTCTTTCTATCCAGGTAACACGCAACAGCAGTAGTTACCAAATGGTAATTGTATATTCTCATATCAGAAGATCAATTTTTTGGGGAGAGTACGTGCAAATATTGTATTGGCTTATATCTCTTAAAATATAGTGATTTTTAGAACACCGAACATATCACATGAAAGCTTGGTTAACCAGCTTTAATATTTTGGTATACTAAATCATGTCAATTAAAAAGTAGAGAGTTATATGTACATTAAAAAAGCCTATCTCGCGTACAAAATGATGCATATAATGGATATAACATGCGTCAGAGACCAAGTAAAATTGTGAGAGGATACCTCGTTATATATTATAGACGCTGTGAACATAGATACACAAGCGGATGATCAGAGATCTCAAAGATGACCTATTTTATTCATTCATTGTATAGGACGTATTAATGGCTGTGTAAACCCATACATGTAAACAACTAATTACAAACATATTACATACCCCCGTTTTATAAGAAGACAAATGAATACACAATTGATTTTAACTTTTAAAGAGACAAAAACAAACCAAAAAAAACGGAAAACAATGAACACACATGAATTAAATGAATATGGACAATAATGATTATTTTTAGGATCCATAGAGTTGATTAGCCTATGGGTGGTTTGCTAATTCTACCACTACGCCTGGGTTCCATAGGTACTTGGTTCGATGTTGTACAATCCGGGCTTATAACGACGGCAGGTTCGGATGTTGATCTCGGGGAAGGCCTTGGCGTAGTCTTGGGTGTCCCTGGTGCATGAGATGGTTTAGATACCTCAGGGGACTTTTCCTCCTAACAGCTATTTGAAGGGGTGTCGGCCACTTACACGTTCACGTAAGTGTACGCGATTACGACGGATCGTCCATTGCCGTTCTCTGTAGTTACAGAATAGCTGCGCGGGTTTGTGGCTGATATTTGTGACGGTTCCAGGATGCCAATTGTGATCCTGGTGTCCTAGGATCGAAACCTTGGTCCTGGTATCAATTGAGTTAATGATGTAACACCAGACTTATCATGGTTTTCTTTTTGCACGGTTTGACGATGAATGAGTCTCTCCATGATCTGGTCCCGATTACGGTCATTATTGTAGATAGTCGTTGGTAAAATCGTACGGAGACGACGATTCTAGGCTAGTTCGCCTGGAGATGGAAGGGAACTATCAATATGGTGTCCTGCCCTAAGGATGAGAAGTGCCATGTATGGGTCTTCCTTGGCATCTTTACTTTTAGTCATGGTATTTTTGACAGTTTGGACCATCCTTTCGATGAATCCATTGCTGCGCGGGGTAGTAAGGGCTGGACGTTTTGTGTTGGAATTCCCACTTCAGCAGCAAACTCTTTGAACTGAACACTGCTGAACTGTGGGCCGTTGTCGGTGTTCAGCCTAGAAGGGATACACAAGCCCGAGAATATTTGCTTAAGGGCCTTTATTTACAGCTGCATGACCTGTACACACTGTGGCATGCCTTCCTGACAATCTGGTACTTCGAGTAGTAGTCAGCGACTATTAGGTACTCTTCCCTTTCCCAAAGAAACAAGTTGGCTCCGAGAACTTCCCATGGTCTTGTCGGAATATCATGAGGCTTCAGGGGATCATGCGGATTTGCGCGCTGGTGTTTTTGGCATACATGGCAGGAAAGGCAGAGTTTCTCGATGTCCTTGTTGATGCCTGGCCAAAATACACAGTCCTTGGCGCGAAGTTGACACTTGGTCACTCCCTGATGTCCCTCGGGATGCGCTGCAGTGCTTCTTCCTCATGACTTGAGGAATCACAATGGCTCGACCTTTTGTCAGGAATCCATCCTCAACTGACAACTGGTCTTTCATGGACCAAAACGGCTTGAGCGTCTTGGACACTTCTTTTACTTCAGACGGCCATCCTGTCATGACGGTTTCACACAGGGCATTAAGAACTTGGTTTCTCTGGTGTAGTTCGGTGGAGGTCTAAAAAGGCGTTGATCCGTGAAATGAACAGCATGGAAGAGTTTATCCAGCTCGATCTCAGCTCCTGGAAGGGGTCCAAGACGGAGAGAGAGCGTCGGCTAGCACCATTCACTACCCTTTTTGTACTTGATAGTGATATCGTAGGGCTGTACACGCAAAAGCATACGCGGTAGACGCCGCGTTGCCGGGGGGGGGTGTCTGCCATGTTCTTTGTGTGGATGTTCTCCAGGGGTTTGTGATCCGATTCCACTACAATGTGTGTTCCATAGATATAAGTATGAAAACGTTCACACACAAAAACCACAGCTAGCATCTCACGTTCAATATCGCATAACGATCTCTGCTGGAGTGAGTGCTTTGCTGGCATACACAACAGGTTTGTTGTCTTGAAGAAGAACAGCTCCAAGTCCTTTCAGACACGCATCTACCTGCACAGGATCGGCTTGTCAACATCAAAGTATCTGAGAATACAGTCTTACGATATCCTATCGGTGATGTTACGGAATATCTTCTGGTGGGACGATGTCCAATTCCACTCTGTGTCTTTCTTCGTAGCTTACGAAGGGGTTCAGTGTTGCTTGACAACAAAGAATAAATTCTCCAGATGGGTGAGTAAACCCAAGAATGTTCTCACAGTCCTCAAGTTTGAGGAGCCGGCATACACTTGAGTCGCGGACTTTCTCGGGATCAGGGTGGATACCATCTTTGTCTAATAGTTTCCGAAGAACTTTATACGTGGAAACACCGATCTCGCACTTCTTTATGTTGAACACGAGGCCATGCTTGAGAGCTGCTTGGATGAGCTCCATCAAGTGTTTTGTCGTGACATCTGTGTTACGTCCGTACACAGTGATGTCATCGGCGATTCCAATGGCTCCATTACACTCCTCCAAAATCATGTCCATCTTGGCCTGGAAGTAGTCTTGACTGACGTTCAAGCCAAAAGGCATTCAGAAGGAAACGATACCTTCCAAATGGAGTGTTGAAAGTAGTCATATGGGATGACTTTTCATTCAAGTTTTAATCCCAATAGCCATGCTTGGCAGCTAACTTGCTGAACACAGTTGCACCATTCAGCTTGTGCGTTATTTCTTCTAGCGACGGGGAGTACGGTGGTAGGTCCTACTGAGCGCCTTGTTTAGCTCAGAGGGGTCTAAGCAGACTCGTAAGTCACCGTTATCTTGACACTGAAGGCAAATTTGAGAACCAATCGGAAGGTTCAGTGACCTTTGCAATTACCTTCATGTCCTCCATCCGATCTATTTCAGACTTCAGCTTGTGGTTAAGCTGAATAGCAAATTTTCTTGGCGGCTGGACTCGTGGTGGGCACCTCCTTTAAGCTCAAAGAGGTGGTTCCATGGAACTCACTAAGTCCAGTGAAACACTCGGGGTATTCGGCGACGATTGCATCAAGCCTCCTAAAAAGGCTTAACAGAAACGGCTTCAACGTGACCTCTGAGTGTCCTCTAGAAGTTGGCGAATTCACGGAGATGATCTGGTTGTCGCATGGTGGACGGAAGTCCAAGCAGGGTCTTTCCAGGCACATCTGCTACGTAAATATAGTGTCTTCCCATCCAGAATGATACCTGGTGGGTACAGTCACACAACCGTATTGCTTTATACGAGTGCCTCCACAAGCACGAAGAACAGTTAGAGTTTGTCCTTATAACGTCACGCCTTGGAAGTTTCCTTTCGTCAAGGGAATTTGGGAACATCTCCTATATACACGCATAAGGTAATAGGTTGACCTTGGGCACCAGAGTCAACTTTGACACATAGGGTGTCAGGATCTTCTTACGATGAGGGAGCTGCACTTGCAGTGTCACAAACAGTTGATCTGCAGGCTCACGCTTTAATACATCGAAGGTAATTTCATTAAAAGAGAACTTCTCGAGTTGATATGTGGTGTCATCCATGGTGAGTTCGTCGTTTTGTTTACCACCACCTCGGGGACGGTGACGGTTACGTTGACGGTTCCGGGTGTGTGGTACCTCTTGGTGTCATTGAGCCTTGATTGGGTGTTGCCTGATTCCTGGGGCCATTCTGTAGTCGGGGTTTATCCTGGCTTCTTATGTACATTACAGTTGCCAATGTCCTCGTCTCCCACACTTGACACATGCGGTTCCATAAGCAGGGCACTTATAACGTGGTTCCAGCTGGTGGGTACCTCCGCATTTGGGACAGTTCTTTGTGACATTATGAATGGTTTTCTCCTCTGGACCGGCTTCGTTCATCTGTTGGAGATGACGAGCTGCAGATTCGTCTGCTTTTACACGCGCAATCACTGTTTCCAGGTCTAACTCTTTTTCTGTGCGAGTAACTTCTCCTTAGTTTTATTCCTAAGTATTCCCGCAATTATGGCATCTATGAGACGATCATTGGTGTCAGGGAATTTACATCGCTCAGACTTTTCATGTGAGCGTGTTATAAAGTCTTCGGCTGACTCATCAGTCTTCTGGCGCATGTATGTGAATTCCAAACGATGTACACGGAAATTATCTTGGGGAATAATACGATCCTCCATCATTTTCCAGTAGGTATTGGGATCCTCCATCT
>CP045904.1:7455694-7468571 GCA_013387185.1 Caligus rogercresseyi | reverse complement strand
TTCTATGATCTTATCAATATTTCGTCCTAATGAAAAGCTTAAGATAATCAAGAGGATTCTTTAGCTCATCTAAGTCTACGGGAATATTTTCAAGATTCGAATGAAGGTTTGAATCGAACAATTTAATCTTGAACCAATTGATTCTTTTTAGTGGATTGTATCCTATCTGAGTTTTTTAACATGAGTAATTAGTCTTTTTTTGTAGTTCTGCTGGCTGACAAAGAATTTCTTATCACCAAATTTACATCAACGACTCAACCATTTTTTTTCCACTTCATCGTCCTCATCACTTAAATGTTTTTTTTCTCAATAGGAGGGAAACCCCAATATCCGTTGGATTGTTTGGGGGGGGGGGGGGGGGGATTGTAGTCTTCAAGTAGATCCAAATTTCAATTGTGTTAAAACCAGAAATTCTGAATGTCCAAAAATTTTTTTTTATAAAGATATAATATGTTATATATAAATAAACAAACACAAATTTTCAGGTCCTCTTCCATCGTGTTCTTAAAGTACGTTCAAAATCTACCAAATAATTTGAACACAAAAAATACAATTACAACATATTTTTTTTCATTGAGAAAAAAGTTTGGAACTATATTTTCAGTAATTAAAGAAAAAAAAATGTGACAACACTTGCGTTTTTTTTTATGGTTGAACTTAATGGGAGCACAGATTTTTCATTTTGAAATATTGACTTTATTCTTTGACTATTTATAAAAAACTGAATCAATTTTCGGTACAGTGAGATAAATAATGAATGTTAGTGACGTAAGTCTATCTTTTATTGATAAAGTAAGCTTCTAAGATCAAGTATTTGAACACATAATACCACAAAATCAGGTTAAAACGCAAACTTTAAAGTACGCAATGGAAGTAATGGGGTAATATCAGAAATCCAATTCTTATATAAAATCATTATCATTATCTGTATAGTCTGATAATAATGAGAAGAGTGCAATAATTATCAATAAATTCAAATTATTATTATTATAAAACATTAGCGGTATTCGGTCGTTTTTTATAGTTCAAAATTATTGTAATCGATATGAGAAATGTACAAACGGAACTATAAATCTATATAGATCAATGAATTGTCCTAGCACTGTACAATTCCATTGCTTTCACAAAAGACTTTTTTTAACTTGTGATAAGCGATAGAAGATAAAAAATAAGGATAAACAACAAAATACTAAGCAACAAATAAAACATATATGGAGTTACAATAGCATAAACGATAGTTTCATCGAATCTGTATCTGTTTAACATTTATCAATTATCTTTCATTATGTTTTGGGTACTAACGATAACAATGACAACTTTCTTTTAAATGAAAGACAATAATAAAAATACACTTATTGGATAATCATTTTATCTTAGAACAAAAAATTTAATTTATTCCGCTTTTGAGTCTTCGTGTGAATGTGAAAAAACAGTTATAATCGAGCGCTAATTTTCTTTCAGGCCTAACTTTATGTTGTACTTTATTTAAAGGAACGTATAAACATATTCCTTTTTTTTTTCAATTAAAATATACAGTAAATATTAATCCAAGATTATATATCATGCATATATGTATAATTAACCTTCAGGTTCTGTCATATGAATTGACTTAATTCCATATTAAGTAATTATTTTGTATCAAAATAAGCAAGTAAATAAAATACTTGTGTATTTTTTATATAATGTGATATCAAAAAAGGTTAAATAAAATTAACTCATTGCCTTCCTTTCCATATTAATACCTTTTAAGAAATATTTATACATTACTTTCGTTATAAGATATATGTACCACATCTGTAGGTCAATATAGAAACAAATAGGGCATTCAAATAGAATATAGAGGTATATAAAAATAATATACCATACAATGTGTAAAGGGAAATTAGCTTTAAAGAACATTGGTAAACATTTTGGGAGTTATTTAATTTTATGGATCTGTAACATTACGGGGGAAAAATAAACAACTAGAGGCATATATATACACTCAGAGAGTGCAAATTTCCGCCGTCACGGGGTCCTTATGAGCCTTCCGAGGCGGATTTTTCACGACTGGGGCGGCGTAGAGGGACGGGGGAGGGTTCCCCTAGACGGAAATTCCGAGAGAAGACGCTCCGGCCCCCCAATTTCACAGCACAGCGACATCTATTGGCAAAGTAGGCTAACTTGAAATATAAATTAGTATTTAGCTCATTTTGCATCTTAATTCTGCACTCAGAGATGCCAAAATTTAATCACTTGTTCCTTTTTGGCATTTTCAACAACTCCACAAAGTTTCATCTGAATCCGTTCCGTACTTTTTGAGTTATCCTGTTGAGAAACAAACCAACCAACCAACCCAACGCCAGTGAAAACAATACCTCCTTCGGGGAGTAATTATTTCTCTTCTTCATGCTTTCCATTTTTGTGCCATAGTCAGAGATTGGAAGTGGTTGTTCATGTATGTATGCACTCCTCTAACAAGTATTCTTGATCAATCCCTGTGGCGACACCATCATTAGGAAGTTGAAGATAAAAACACCTACTATTAAACGCCTCGTTCTGAAAATTATGATGGTTTGTAGAGGTGGTGGGACTACTGATTGATCGCACAATGAAGTGACGAACAAACAGAGTAGGAGAACACAAATGGTCACGTGTGATGAATATCCATGTTGTGTTAAATTTGTTTTATGAAATCATTTTTTTACTTTGGTTTTTGGAGGGAAAAAATTATTTTTCTAATATAATTCATTATTACAATTGTCTTTGATATCCATTATTAATTACCCTAAATAAGATAACTGACATAGATATGTGCCTTTAAAAACACTTATAAAATATACATTTTTCAATGTGAAGACAATCAGTATAGTTGTGAAAATCTATCGATACTGATGAGGTTCATATTGCTAACTAACAACGTTACAATTTTAAACTGAATACTAGCCATAATATTTGTTTGGATCGGTATCAGGAACTTCAATGTGATATTTCAAAAGGCTACATTATGAAACAAGTTTGTTGAACTATATTTGCCTTAACTCAAAGGACCTTTGGCACAAATTGCTCATGGTTCTTTGGCTGATAGTTTAGCTATATTTACGTCGCCAATCCTACCAATCATATCGCATGATAAAAGTGAAGCTCAATAGTTTTTAAGAACAAGGAGCTGATTTGATATAATTATTATCAATGTCACTTAATAAATTCTTAAGTAAACCTAAACAAACTTTAGTAAAATTATATCAACAAGACGAAAGGGAGTTAATTTTTTACACTGATAAAGTTAAGTTTTTTTATCAGTTCATCTAATACTGCCTTTTCCAAACTGCCGACGATGATCTTTATTTGGAATTTTCCCGCACGAAGCAAAATTGACACATTGCTTCGTTTAAACTCCATCTCAAGTACCAACTGTCTGAGAAAGTCCAAACTTGTAGTACAGAATATTGAACAGATCTATTAATTCGCTTGTGAATCGCTTCAGAGCTCTTTTTTTAAATAGTTTACGAAGCGACCGACAAATAACTTCGCCCCACCCGGTATATTTATAAGGTTTCCTTGAATATGTAGAATAAGAACACTTGATAAATGCAACGATATTATTTATCGACCTATTATCTCCAATTTATTCAATCACAAAAAAATCAATTTTCGTTGAAATAATGCAGCTTTGAAATAGACAAAAGCCTATAATCTCTCGTCTCCTATCAATTAACGAATTAGTAACAAGCAAAAGTATATGTATCACATGCTATTGACGATATATATTCATGTATACTGCCCTATAATTGAAGTAATTATCCCCCCCCTCAACAATAAACGATGACAAATAGTATATAATTATAATAATACTTTACTCAGTTATAAAAACATAATTAATAACATTACATTAAAAGAAGAATAATGCCTAGAGTAAGAAACTTTGGGATACATATAAATAAAGAGAGTTTTTAAGTTCATTAAGACAAATAAGTATATATATATATACGAATTATCAATTAGGCATAAACAAACATATAAATCTATGAGGTAATTCATCGCTTTTACTGAGAGAAGAACGAAGAGTTTAGTATATCACACACTTAAAACTCCATAAGAATATATATATATAAACATTTGTGAAATATTTATTTGTTCGTGATTTTTTTTTTCTTTGTACTTTTTGGGAAGGTGAACAATATCGGTGTGAGCAAATGGATTTTATGAAGAAAGGATTTGGTGTCCAGGGGAATGTATGAGTTAAAATAATTTATTAATATATAAATGGACAAATATTCTGATGTGTGTGTGTGAGGGCCGTTTTAAAGCTATTTTTATTATTAATAATCCTTCAGTTCAGGGAGCTCCCTTGATATTCTAGGATTATATATTGTAATTAAGAGTATTTTCTGTTAGCTGAGGGGATATGTATAGTAGTTGTAAAAGGTGACCTTATACGTAAATGTTGTTGACAAGTTACATTACTTTATGTTATTAAAGGATATGCCAAAAATGTAGTCTATTATAATACAAATACTTATTTATAATAAACAAAAGCTCATGTCGTCCTTATAAGTTAGACGAGTAGCATATGCAAATTACTCATTTCAAGTCATAAATAGATAGAACAGAGTCAAAGGAGCGCCGATTAGATTCCACAATGATTCATGAGCTTCAATACGTCATTTACCGAATATTCAATGTAAAATAAATTCGTTAAAATGAGTACTTTTCGCTATTATACTATACAAGAAGAAGCTGTACCTCTGTACTGTATTAATCATTAGATTAATAGCTTTTCTAATGAAATATACCTAAATCATATTTAAGTCTGAGGGGGCCGCTTACATTTTTTAAGTATACACAACGATGAGAGCAATCTATTAAGTAGTCTATAAGTAGCTTATTCAAAAATCCATCTGTGACCAATCAGTATGTCAAGGGCTAGTACATATAATGCAAGTTAATTATTTGGACATATATATATATGTAAGGACTAATGATATTTGAGCATGATCAATGAGGGGCCAATCCTTTTTTATAGTTTGCGAGGAGTCAGTTGTTAACAGGCCTTTAGAAGTTGATTGATATTGCAAGTTAATATCAAATATCTTTGAGCATGTTGGAAGGCTTTCCACGACTAATCAATCTCACAGTAAATATGTTGTGAGGTTATATAATGTTTTATAAATATTGTTTCATTGGCCAATAGAGATACAACCAATACTTGTCCTTTAATATCAAAGCCTTATTACTTTTGAGAGCAAAACGTAAATGCCAATAATCATAGACAAATGAGTAACTTCTAACTCTAAGATGATGTTTTAAGCACTATTAAGCTTGTACATTAACACATTCTTTTTGACAGCTTAATTATTACAAAAAATGATTCTGTGGTGTAAATGTACTTCTGTCTTTCTCTCGTTTTAGGATCAAAGGACCTCAAGCTAACTTGTATCTTTAGAAAAGTGTACAAAAGAATAGAATATAAATTGTACGACTATCTTCAAATCGCTTAGAAGGAGAATAGTGAGTTTTCTTCTTGAAACCAGCAAAATGGGAATGGAGAATTATTCAATTGGGTCAAAGGTTAAGAATGGCTCATGGTCATTGATTAAAAACAGTTTGTCGGCACTTTGGGCAGGAGATACTATATAACCATAATTTGGTTATTTGGATCTAAATGGGCATATATGGAATATTGAGTGGTCGAAAAAAAGCTGTCCTATTATTATTTCTTCACAACATCGGTGCGAGGTATTCTTAATATCAGTTAGCAAGCAAATCACAAGTCATTAGGTAAAAAAAGTTCGTTACAACTTTGACCAGAATGTACTAAAGACATATCTTGGTTATTTAGTAGACTTTTTTTAGTGCATAAGGGGTAAAAATACAACTTCCTCGTAGGTAATGCGCATATTTGGTAAATTAGTGGACTTTAGTAGCACAAAAGAGCAGGATATATAACATTCTCAATGTTTTCGTCACAACATTGGGGCGAGGTAAGTATATATATTACTATCAGTCAGTAGCGCGCCAATTCCGACTTTTACACAAAGTTCACAGTATTGAGCACAGCTTTTTATCTTTGGTTCTTTTTGCCCTCTTTCCTCCGATGCTTAATCCCGAGTGTAATGGCCTCATCGAAGATCTCCTTGAGGTTTTTTGTGTGAGAGCCGAGCTCTCAACATATCCCTTGCATCCCAGACACGCCGCCATTTTTCGAGCCTCCCCCTCAGAGACAGGGGCCTCCGAATTCCGATTGAGCTCCAGGAGTGTATGTACGTCCTCCCGTAGATCCGACTGCGTTCCCACAAGAAGCACAGGGGTCTTCCGCGATGATCGTGCCTTTAGCTCCGGGATCCATTTCTCCTTGACGTTTTTAAAGGATGAGGGCGAGACGACAGAGAAGCAGAGGAGGAAAACGTCCGTGTTGGGGTAGACAAGTGGGCGGAGGTCATCAAAGTCTTCTTGGCCGGGGGTGTCGCACATCTCAAAGGTCAGTGGCTCACCGTCCACGCGAACCACGACGTCATAGGTGTCAATGGCCGTGGGGACATACTCGGATGTGTATCCATCGGTGGTGTATGCCACTATAAGAGACGTCTTTCCCACGGCACCGTCTCCGAGAAAGACGCATTTGATCCGATTGGACTCCACATTCATACTAAAACGAATTCACTCCACATATCTTCTTCCTCAGTTGAAGGAGATGATCAGTGATCACTTCCCACAGAAAAAAATCCAGCAAGGGGACCAAGGCTGGAGAACACAACAGCCAAAGATACACTGAAAACGCTGCACTTTGTTTTGTCTTTTTCCTTTGGATTCTTCTACCAGGTGAGCTATGTGACGTCAAGCCAGCCTGCCTCCACTCGTCTGAGCCCTTCTTCATCTCTTACTAATAAAACAATAATAACAATCTCATATGTACACAGTAAAGGAGATCATGTTTTTAAATGCATTCGATAAGATTCCGATATTTGATAAATGATCGCTAGATAGATAAATAAAAATATAGTTTGAAGAATGTTTATCGTAGTTTTACGCATGTATTTTATTCATAACCTATTTGAGTGGGGTTCTATGGAACATGTGTTCTTCGAAACCGTATGTCTACAAACTTGTTTTGTCATCTTGTTTTTTAAACTCATTTCTTAAAAAGAGATATCATGTGAATTATATATTTACAAAAAAAATTCTTAATAACTTATAATCATTAAATAGGATTTAAAATATATAATTATCTCACTTTATTCTGGAAGAAACGTTTCGTAGTTGACTAAATTTGGTGTACACCATGTGGTACATATTGAAACTTTGGGTTCTAAATGCCACGATTACAGCATATGTAGGGTCCTAACCAGGGGTGGAATGACCAGCGGGAGTACCGGGACTATTCCCGGTGGGCCGCTGGCCTCAAAACATAAACGGCCGTTGACAGCCTCCCAATGGCATATTGGGGCCTGTATAAGAACGGCGAGGGCATAATTGTCCCGGTGGATAAATTCTTCCCACTCTGTTCCTGGTCCTAACCCCCAAAACCAGTGAACCCGCACGTTTCACCAGCTACACCTATGACATTTTTTGGGTTTTAATCCAAGTGAAGAGGTGTTCTACATGGCGCCAATATGGCAGTTTCTGGACTATTAATCTATATGTAATGGAAAATCTGATTCGACAAGGATGTCATATTGGGGCTTTAAAATAAGCGTCTATATGTGTCTTTGGGTTTCACAAATCACCAATATGTCATATGGATTTCAAACCAACCGCCAGTGGGATATACTATTTGCTCTCATTGTGCCATATAATTTCCTCAGGCAAATATGGTATAGAAATGGACTTGATGAGCTTTTAAATAAAGATGAATATATATTTCATTTCGTAAGTATGAGCGACTCGCCTCAGGCAAATATGTTATAGAACTGGACTTAAGCAGCTTTAAAACAAGAATGAATACATTCCATTTCGTTAGTATCAGCGACTCGCCTAAGACAACATGGTATAGAACACATGACTTGAGAAGCTTTCAGATACGGATGCATATGTTTCATTTCGTCATATTTAAGTTAGTTCATACTAACAATACTAATACTAATAATGTAACTAAATTTTAATAGTTAAAAGTATCGATAATGCTTTATTTTCTGTTAAAAACCGATTGCTTCCTTGTTTGGGATTGTCTGTCAGCTAAGCTTACGAGGCCATTTTTAAGAATAAAGAAATTATATTCATATGGCTTGCTTATATGTAATTATTTTCAATTGATTTGAACAGCCAGAGTAGAAGATATTTAAACTAAAAGACTATTTTATATGCAGTGTGGTTTGTTTAATAACTACTTTTTGTTTTTAAAGAATGATTCCGTGTGTAAATAATTTAAAGCCCATTTCATTTATAATTTTTTAAACTATGAATTGCATTTAATATTTCATCATACAAAATATAAAATGAAATGAATTAGGTTCAGCCGTTCGAAAACACTTACAACTTATTCGCCTTTAACCTATTTGTTGTTGCTCAAAAGAACAAAACAATAACACAAACTCAGGTGGCAGGTAAAACAAACGTTTTTTAGGCTAGCATAAAAAAAGTTTTTGAATGGCTATAAGCATATGAAACCCCTGCTCAGAGCATAGGTAAATGGGATATAAAATATTGCATGAATGATTATAGCTTAAATATAGTTTTTAAATGAGTATATAGTGAATATATGTAAGCAAATATTGTACATGAACCAAGGAATCCCTCAATCAATAGTCAACTGAATCTTCTCTTCACTGGATCAGAAGTGAATATTAGAGTTGAAGCTATCATTTCGAGATATTTTCCATGTTGCATAATTATTATATCCATTACACTGACTGTTACACTATAATATATGAAGGTTTTATCTATAATATATATATATATATATTATATATATTATATATCTATATATATATATATCTATATATATCTATATCTAATATATATATATATATATATATATTATATATATACACAACGATTAAGGGAAACTAAGCATCTATTCTTATATTTTATTTTCAATCATTAACTAGAGGCATATACACTCAGAGAGTGCAAACTCCGCCGTCACGGGGTCCTTATGAGCCTTCTGAGGCGATTTTTCACTAATGGGGCGGCGTAGAGGGAGGGTTTACCTCGATGGAATTCTCTGAAGGAAGACGCTCCCGGCCCCCAATTTCACAGCACAGCGACCTCTATTGGCCGTAGTGCTAACTTGAAATATTTAATTCGTATTTAGCTCATTTTGCATCTTAAATTCTGCACTCAGGAGATGCCAAAATTTAATCACTTGTTCCTTTTTGTCATTTCCAACAACTCCACAGGTTTCATCTGAATCCGTTCCGTACTTTTTGAGTTATCCTGCTGACAAACAACCAACCAAAAAACAAACCACGCCAGTGAAACAATACCTCCTTCGGTGGAGGTAATAAAATAAATTATAAATATTTTAATTAAAAAGGATTTAATCCCATGAATTGTAAGAGCGGTTCTCTTAACAAATATGGAAAGACATTTGCGTATTTATTAGTATAATTTCTTGGAGATATATTAGAATTTAATCTATTTATATATTCTGCTTTCTACGAATCTTGAGTTTTTTTGCTATTTTTTATTGCTCATTACTATGTTTTAGTCTTTTTTTAATGCATAAAATAGATATACCAGAAAATTATTGGTAGGTGAATGGATGGCACTATTGTAGCCGTCCTCAAAAAACAAATGGAAGTGATAATGGATTCATTCAAACACTCGTCAAAAACTATTTCATGTCTTTTATCATAGTTATTTTTTTAAATGGGAAATAGTATGAAATATTCATAATGATATGTACAATTTTCATCATGATGAGTTTTATAAATACTCGCCCGAGGCTACGGTAGATTGTAACTACGAACTTCCAAACCTTTTTTCAATTTGTCAATCCAAATATTTAGTTGATTAGAAATCTCAATCCATTTCTATAAAAATGGCCGTTTTTCTGAACCGTTTTTTAAAGTTCTACTTTAAGTAATACCATCCTAAAGAAAACGTTGAACGGTATTTGCTTTTCAAATTGAACGAAATCCCTGAATCGACACTCTTTTTTCAAAATAATTTCAAACAAGACTCTCAAAACCATTTTTTGTATTAAAGAACCTATCCAATGAATTGAAAGTTCTGAATCTTGTCCGACTCTAAGGCTGAATAAATTTCCAGATAAGAATCGATTTTACCATCCTCTTTATGTCTTTCAAAGACTCATTCCTTAAGGAAATAACTTATTCTTCCCATAGAGATATAAAGACAATGGAGTTGCACGTGGAATAACATGGTATAAATAATGGCTATCAATGACACAACGTAAGTCAATCAAACATAGAGATATGAAGACATAGAGAGCTGATTGGATTCCTCTGAGAAATACGTCATATTGCCCAATATAGACAAATCTTTTTATCTCTATGATCAGCTTACGATGACGTAGATCAAATAACTTTGTTAGTTTGGACACAGAATACAGCTGACGACGATGTTTCTCTGCTATTGAAGGAAATAAGCTCTCTATATCTTTTTACCTCTATGATCCCACCTCATGTTTTCTTTGGATAGCGTCTTCGTTGCTCATAGTGTTCAATTAATAACATTAATGTAAACATATTTGTATATTAGTATAATAATTTGAAAGAATAATATTGAGTGTAACAAGGGATTAGCTTGTTAAATATTGTGGACGTATTCGTCATAGAGATATAAAGATATAGAGGGCTGATTCGATTCAATAAAAAGAACGCTGTTTCTCTGCAATTGGGAATCTGCTCTCTATATATTTATATCTCTATGGTATTCGTTGAGAAAAGTACTTATTTGTTCACATCATAGAGATATAAAGATATGGAGAGTTATGGAGAGCAGCTGATTCCCTTCAAAAGCAGAGAAACATCGTTCAGCTGTATTCTGTGTGTCCACTGTCATCGTAAGCTGATCATAGAGATAGATTCTATCTCTATGATCAGCTTACAATGACGTAGTACAAATTACTTTGTTTATATTGGACACAAAAATACAGATGAAGGGAATAAGCTCTCTATATATTTTTATCTCTATGGAGAAACATCGTTCAGCTGTATTTTGTGTCCAATATAAACAAATAATTTATACTACGTCATCATAAGCTGATCATAGAGATATAAATATTTGTTACTATTGGGCATAAAATCGTATTCCTCTCAAGAATCCAATAAGCCCTCTATGTTTTTATATCGCTATGGTTCACATAGATAGAGGCTCAAAATACCTTACTACCTCATGTATCTGCGTATTGCAGAGAGATAAATTTGCAAGGATTCGCGTGGGGCCATTCACGCATCATGATTCATGCAATTCAACAAATAAAACAACATAACCGTTGCCAATGCCTGCGTACTTCATTATCCTTATGTAATTCAATACATTATTTATATGGGCCCGGTGCTGAAAAAAAAAAAAAAAAGAGGAGCTTGACGTCCTCCATCATGAATGAACGGTTTTCTCATTTACTCATTTAATATTGATATGGGTATGTTACAAATATTTTTTTATTCTTAAGAATAATAAACTGGGACCTTTATCTTGACATTGTGATTGGTTGACAGAAAGAGAGCTGTAATAAAAATATAGAATATGGCATTATGAAATAAGGCGTTATTTCACTATTGGTTGTTGACGGAATGCACCCATTCAGAGATAATAATAATAAAAACACTCAAAGCGTCTTTTTAATTGAGTTAATAATAACAAAAAAATATTTTTTTAACCAAATATAATATATGACTTCAAAGTTTTTTTTTTTTGTGCTTTTATGGTTCGATAAAATTGCAGTATCCGACTGATATAAATAGTATTATAGCATTAAATTAGTCCCTCGAACCTAGGATCTTATCAATGAGGTAGATCAAAAATGACCATCCCCTCTCGGGAGTATTCAAACCTGCACCCCCAACATTGAGAGTTGAACACGCCTTACCACACACGGCTAACACTCCCTTGGCTTCATAGTTGTTGTTATCAGACGGGGCAAAGATTTGGGCCATTTTTTCCATGAGTTATCTATCTATTCCTTTTCTATCTTGGGCCATTTCTTCCTCGTCCCTTTCATTCTTAGGCCCCTTATTTTTCTCGGTTATTTCCTCCTAATATCCTGTTAGATGATACATTTCTGCCATTTTTCTAAATTTCTCTATCTTACAAGACTTCTGAGCAAAAAATAGATAATATAAATTATCAGTGATGTTGAAGTGCCTTAAAGCTATTTAGGTCTTTCACCTTTGTTGCAGACTACATTACTGCAAGTTTTGCCTAATCTATATCGGTATATTTTTTCTTTTTTATTGAAACCTATTGAATATACTCGGTAGCTTATGAGAAATGCGATATTAAAAGCCACAAAAGTGTTTCAGAGGTTTGCTTTTAAAACTATAGCATACAATTCAAGGAATTAAAATATTTTTACGTTTATCTACTAGCCAACTTGTATGAATCATGAGCTGATGTCATCTATTTCGAATCCTATTCGATCATGAAGGGATTAATTGATATTTGATATGTACATATTTCTAACTGTACACAGTCATCAAAGAAATGCTTTGATGGCTCGTGTGTCCACCCTTGTCTGATTAAACAATTTAGTTTGCAAACGATGATACAGATTTCAAAAGCTTGCATACTTCTCTCATATCATCATTATTCATGCAAAAAAAGTCAAGACTCTCCTTTTACATATATAAAACAATTAGTTGTTATGTGACAAATCATAATTTTTTAATTTAATAGTTTGTTCTACATTGATTTTCAATTGTAAGCTAAATGCTTATTTATATAGGTTTTACTATGCATTATCATCGACTTTTATATACATTTTTACCTC
>CP045904.1:7424037-7455594 GCA_013387185.1 Caligus rogercresseyi | reverse complement strand
TTCTATAGAGAGCTCTTTGAGAGTAATTTATAAGTTTTCTTCCTCATAATACTTTCACCTCTTGTTTTATCTTTTAATTTTTGCGTTCCGTTAACAAGCTTGGATATGGTCTTCCCCACAATTTTTTTCGGAACTACCAGCACAAAAAAGTAAATGAAAATAAAATATTGTTACATACATAGTATTTGCGTAAGTTATAGAACAAATAATTTGTAAGAATCGTATATAAATGAAAATATTTATTTTGATATGCTTATTTTCAGGCTTGTGAACGGAACGCAAAATTGAACGGCGTTCAGCTGAACGCACGTTCAATGAACGGAACGCTGAACGGAACGCAACTTTTTTTTGAACGCTGAACGTTGAACGCAAAAAAAAAGTTTTGCGTTCAGCGTTCAGCGTTCAATTTTTCCAAACATTTCAATGTATTTTTTTTAAGTATTTTTTTCTGGGATATAAACAAGGGGATGAAATATTATAAGAAGAACTTATAAACTACTCTCCCAAGAACTCTCTATAGAATAGTAAAGCACTTTTTTTTAATTTTACCCAAGTGACAAAAATTTACACACAATTGAATGACCTTTTTATTCATTCATTCTTATTACAAAATAAACAACTTATTTAGTATTTAGGTATGAAACTATTGTTGAAATAAGTTGAGATTAAGTCTGACTACGGGATATTCATCTGGGCTGTGGACTCGGAATCATGGATTTGCTCATTTTGATGGACTCGGATTCGTGGACTCGATAACTTAAATATTAGGACTCGGATAGGAGGGCTCGAGAGTTAAAATCTTAGGAATCGGATACGAGGACAGTATTAATTTCGTCAGCTTTTTTCATTTCGTCATGGAGAATAAATGACAGTCTACGAGCAAACAAAAAACATATTTACAAGGTTAGTCCCTGTACGCTTCCTAGTAATTAGCATAGTTTGGTAAACATTTTATACTCGCACTTCACAATTGTATATGGATGTTTGATGACTATAGATGATAATTTATTATTTTGGCTTCTCCTGGATATAGCAGATATATAGATTTTTAAGGCGCCATGATGGTCGCGAATGTCTCAACCAAAGTACTCTGAGGAATGTAAGATCAATTCTTTGCACATTCCCATAGGCCAAGCGACCTAGAAACTTGTTGTTGTTGCTTTAAAAAAAGATAATTTGACGCCATTGATCAGACAAAAAATTACCCTTACAACAGTTGCAGTTAATATTTTGCGTTTTGTTTGTTCCTTGCATAAATTTAATGTTAATAATTGATATTGAGATTAAGTTATTTTCTAATGACGAAGACGATATTAACTTCAATTTAATGTAGTAAATGGTTGATTCGTGGTTATATAATATTAAATTTGTTTTATATTGCAAAGATGATTAAAAAATACATCTCTCTAAAATAAGATGCATTCATATAATGTTGTTTTATAATATTAATTTGTATTATATAGCTTTGATCTCGTATTTGTCTTGATTTATTACACCTTAAATATGATTATAATTTAAAATGTAATGTATCCATTACGGAAGAAAGTAGGGATCCAGTTACTCATACATCGAAGGTTTAAAATACTATTTTGCAGATTCTTAATATCGAACTCGGACTCCGTTATTCGAAAATAAGCGAGTCTGGTCATCGCGACACTTTTTCAAATATATTTGATCTGAAGTTGTTTTTAATAAGATTGAAAATAGTTAAGTTTCTTTCATGCTGACTGGCGTGTTAGTCTTTTATATATGGAAACTATTAATATAATGATTATTTGTTACGGGTCAGGAAAAAATATATACAAGTTGGGGTTTGATCAGGGGTTCCCAACCTTTTTTCTTTGGCGACCCCCCTATAGAAAAATCTCCAGTCTGGCGACCCTCTTATGTAGTGAATATAGACGTTCTGCGGACCCCAGGTTGGGAACCCCTGGGTTAGATCCAGTCAACAAATTTATATCATTTGAAAGTCGGTTCGGGCTCATTTTTATTATAAAACCCCTAAATAGTACTTCCATTTTTCAAAATTACACATTGTTATTTTTTAAATATTTGAACGCTGAACGCTAACGGAACGCTGAACGCAAAAACATTGAACGGAACGCTATTATTTTTTGAACGCTGAACGGAACGCTGAACGCAAAAAAAGCTGAACGCTCACAAGCCTGCTTAGTTTATAAATAAAAGTAAAAAATGAAAGAAAACATTTTTCTTAATTCTTCCATCGCGTACTTTAAAGTACGCGGCCATTGCCGAGGTCTGAGGGCGGTCGAAAAAAATGTATCATTATTATCCATATTTATACTAAAAGGTATAGATATCACAATTTTCACCAAAAAATAAAATAAAAAATGGGTCTGGAACTAATGGGTTATTGTACTTTCATTATTATTATCAGACTCTAAAGAAAAAATAATTATGCCTATACTCTGTAAATTGTTTTACCAATCTTCCGATACCATAGAGATATTAAGACATAGGGGCTTATTGGATTCTTCAGAGGAATACGTTTTTGTACTCAATATAAACAAATCTTTTTATCTCTATGATCAGCTTACGATGACGTAGTACAAATAACTTTGTTTATATTGGGCAATGGCGACAGCTGAGCTCTGTTTCTCTGCTATTGAAGGGAATAAGTTCTCTCTCTATCTTTATAACTCTATGGCCGATACTGATTGAACAAAGCCTGCTGCCGACTTTTTTTTTCTTTATTTCACAGTTCATGGAATATATACAATAAACAAAGTATAAGGTATATAATAAGATGCTAATGCGTAAAAAATACATTTTAATAAGATGCTGCTGCCGACTTTTGATGCCCCAGTTCTGTTTTTTGAATCTACAAGCTTAATAAAGATCTTATCGAAGAGAAAAAATAAAAAGAAGGATAAAAGATTAAATAAAATATTTTATCACGGCCCATAGATTTCTTTATTTTTGTCCCTAGAAAATGAATTCTTTGGTTACGTAAGTCAATCCAAAGAGAAAGGTTTCGCGATAATGTACAATAGTTGTCCACTTCTATATAGACGTTCCTTATTTCCATTGTTTACCTCTCTCTTTCTCTCTCTCTTTATTCCGGATTGTGTATATATTTTTGTCAAATCATCTCAGTTCATATTCCAAAACACAGCATACCGCCTCTCCTCATTCCTTCCCAAGATGTCTGAGTCCATCGATAAAGTCGTGGTTCACCCCCTGGTCCTCCTCAGCGTCGTGGACCACTTCAACCGCATGGGTAAGATCGGCAACCAAAAGCGCGTCGTGGGCGTCCTTCTGGGATCTCGCTCCGGGAAGGGAATCCTGGACGTGAGCAACTCCTTCGCCGTTCCCTTCGACGAGGAAGAGAAGGAAGTAGTCTGGTACCTGGACCATGAGTATCTGGAGTCCATGTACGGCATGTTCAAGAAGGTGAACGCCAAGGAGCGGATCGTGGGCTGGTATCACACGGGACCCAAGCTGCATCGCAACGACATCCTCATCAACGACCTCATGAGCAACTACTCGTCCAACTCCGTGCTCGTCATTATCGACGCAAAGCCCTCCTCCCGCTCCTCCGTGGGACTCCCCACAGAGGCCTACGTCTCCGTAGACCAAGTCCACGAGGACGGCTCACCCTCCGAAAAGACCTTCCAGCACGTCCCCACGGAGATCGGCGCGGAAGAAGCAGAGGAAGTCGGCGTGGAGCATCTCCTCCGCGACATCAAGGACACCACCGTGGGAACCCTCTCACAAAAGGTCTCCAATCAGCTCATGGGCCTCAAAGGCCTCCATCTCAAGCTACAGGACATGGGAGCCTATCTGGGCCTTGTCGTTCAGGGGAAGCTCCCGCTTAATCATCAAATCACGTACCTCCTTCAGGATATCTTTAATCTACTCCCGGACCTGACGCAGCCCTCCTTTGTCAAGTCCATTAATGTGAATACCAATGATCAAATGCTCGTCGTCTACACGGCTTCCCTCATTCGATCCATCATTGCCCTACATAATTTGATTAATAATAAGTTGACGAACAAGGAGGCGGAGAAGGATGGGAAGAAGGAGGCTGCGAATCCCACGGCGGCGGCGACCGTGACGCCGGCTGAGGAGTCCAAGGAAGCCAAGACGAAATAAGGGACGCGTAGAATGAATGTTTAATATATTTAATAACTATGTATTTCAATCGACTCTCTCTCTCGAAGAAAAAAAGATTATTATACCGTATTTCTAATAAATAGGACTCTTAAAAAAGATTATGAAGTTTTCGTTTATGGGTATCTAAAAGATTTTTTTTTTATTAAATTGATTCAAGAAAGGAAAGTACTTTTTATGATGTGTAAGTAATACAGCTCTTAAAAACGCAATATCATAAAAGAATATTTGAAGCAAGTCTTTACTACAATTAGAATTATTTCATGATTTATTTACTTGACCCTCATATAACTATTATTATTATTGTTTCTTAAATGTGTTTTTAAATTAACTTACTGACTGTCTTAATTAGTAAAATATCCTTTATAATTATGACTTAAAAACAGAATGTTTAAGGATACAGTAAGCAGTGTGCTGGGAGTCTAAAGCTTAACGTATAAGTTAATCGCGAATGTTGGTTTTTAGAAAATGAGCACTAAAAGTGATATAAATAAGATATGATTGCTAAAGAATATTTTTTCTAGTGTTGGAAGATCTTTTGGCAATTTTTGATTTCTTTATTTATCCATTTCTTAAAACTATTATTTCATAGAATTAATAAATTGCACTCATAAGAACTGAAGGATACAACTCTGGTGTATTGTGTTCAATTATGAGGTGGATCTTCCTAGAAGCCGCCGCCAGATATGGAGCCATCAACCCAACGACTCGTAGACTCTCGTTTCGAGGGAATTTAGTATTTTCCAACAAAATCTCACAGTCATTTTAAGATCATTAAAAAGTAATTTCAAATATTATTAGCTATTTGATTTTAATGTATCTTCTATTATTTAATTCAACGTGAATTTGCATTATTATAATGTGGTTTCTTATACTCCTAAATCTTTTACACCCTTGCGACATGTTTTTGTTTCATCTAATGTGATGGTTCTTTTGTCGTTGCATTAATTTCAAACTACAAGTTTTCTTATGTATTCTATACGCAACCACTTCGACTATTATTAAGAATAGGAAATAGCAACAAAGAAAAGGATCAAACTCCGGTTGATTATGTTAATTCTAAGATGGATATTTAATATTAAGGCAACTCCCATTAAAACGTGTTTTAAGGAGAATAGATAAAAAATTGGATGAACATATTGTTTAAGTTTTATTTACACCTATTTATTTTACTCGTTTCCTGAAAATAGCCAGGTTTTTATTTCATTCATGAATAAAATCTTTTTTTTTTTTGCTATATGGTTCGATAGAATTGCATCCGACAGGATATAAATAAGCATTATAGCATTAAAATTAGTCTATTCAACCTAGGAATATCTGTCAATGAGGTAGACCAATAAATGACCATCCCCTCTCGGGAGTATTCTAACCTGGTCCCCCACCATTGATAGTTGAACACGCCTTGCGCACTTCCAAAATCATTTTTTGCTTACAGTTGAAACATACCATAGAGTTGTGACATATATGAAAATCATATTGTTTCCACTTCGAGAAGATCTGAGGAGCATTTGAATCTCGGCTTTGGCGAGATACACCATTTTTGATCTCAAAATCCTCGATCAAAGGGGATTTTCATGAAGCTACGGCATCGACTTGGTGAATTTTAGTTGGATGAATTCCTACAGATATTTTAGCCGTCGTAAGAAAAATGTGAAATATATTTTGCTTCTACAAATAAAAGTTTTAGATATTAGTTATTTTTATTTAAACGTTATGTTATATTTCTTTAGTAACTTGTCATCATTATTTAGTATTTATATTATGATTTTTTTTTAAATCTTTGATTAGTCCTTATTGTAGCTAGGTTTTTGGCTGGTAGTCTAATTTTAAACTATAATGTTTATTTATGTTATATTTTTATACATAATTCTACCACCTTTTTTACTTTGTATCCCACGTTACAATTGAAATAAAGACCTTTAAAAAATTATATTTTATGTCATAGCTACGCTATTAATGAAAAATAAGACATTAATACATTATATAGACTTAGTTAATGTCTATTTTTTATGTCATAGCTCCGCTATAATTTTAGTGCTACTTCTCAGCTTTGAATTAATTCAAAGCTGAGAAGCAGCAATACAAATTTATAGATGAGCTATTAATAAAATAAGGCAATAATACAAACTTAGTTAAGGTCTATTATTTAAACATATTGCGAAACACTGGGGCTTTAAGCTTGTTTTGATTAGAAAAAATATTTGAACGGCCTATAGTAGGATTATATGTAACGCTTTTTCCTATAGAAAGCTCAATATACAATTATTAACCTTACGACACGCTCAAATTGTTCCTTGAAGAGACAAAGAAAGTAGGATATCACAAAGGAGACTTTACAACGTTTGATTTTTGGGAATAATATAGAGTATAACAAGGGACGAAAAATGGGTCTCTAGTTCAAGAAATGATATTTCAAATATGCTGAATAGAAAAAAATGATAGTAGGAAGAAACATCCCAAGATTTTTAATCAGGGTTGTGGATTGAACGACAAACGAACGCCGTTCGCGAACGCACGCTCAAAATCGAACGCCTGAATGGAATATAAATGAACGAACGGATTTTTTTGTGTTGGCGTTCGTCCGTTCAATTTATATTGATTTCAAAAGTGTGAACGTTTTTTATAAAAGAAGTTCAATCAATGTTTGTTGTCACTTCAGAAAAAAGTGAGGACTTTTTTTTAACAAAAAGAAGTGCAATTGAATTTACCTGCGAGTGATTCTGGGATGAAAGTGAGGGCTTTTTTTCAATTCAAAGAAGGAAATAATTGATATTTTTTCAACGAACGCCAGAGTGATTATTTTAAGTCGAACGGACGAACACTAAGGTTGCGAACGCACACAAGCCTGCTTTTAACAAGGTATTTATCGCAGCAAATCTATCATATTAGTTTGCACAATATAATCCACGTCAGTATTATTATTATTATTGGTGCTTTTGGTTGTAGAATTGAACTCTTTGGAAATATTAAGCTTCGAATAGGCAGCTTTTGGAATTTAAAGACCCTAAACAAGGAACCATTTGGAGACCCTTTTAACTAAAACATAGATTTATAATAAGGAGTCACGGGGTTCCAGGTGATTCTCAGTGAATAGGGACGTATTTAATAGTAAGTTAACTCTATTATGACTTGATAGAAAAAAATTATTAGTATGCCTACATATTTTTTTTCAAAAGACAAAAATATTTCCCAATGAAGGCTACATTTTTATATGAGGAAAAAACAACCAAGGACATAACGCCCTAGAAAGAAAAAAACATCTTAAATATATGCCCCAAGATAAATAATAAAGAGGACAGTAATTACATTTGAAGAAACTGTCAAAGTACATGCAAGGCAAGTACTTGAACGGTATACAACTAAATATTGTAAATATGTTAACTCTCATCTAAATAGATTGTTGTATTAAAAACCCTAATTGTTTGCAATTAAATTTGTTTGGACAGTATTTGAATGTATTCCACTCGAATACTTGCTCAGTCATGTAGTTAGTGAGCAAATAAATCCGCTCTCTCTCTCTCTATATATATATATATACAGTCGGCCCTCGCTACTTCGCCCCTCGACATCTCGCAGTTCTTTTAGTACGCGACGACGGCTTGGCTCCCGTTTTTTCACGAGATATATTATTTAAATATATATCAACATCGCGACCCTCATATATATCGGTGTGGTCGTGTTGTGGATCCGGGCTGTCGCGACTTTGCGAGGGACGATGTATATATATATATATATATATATCTTGGTAGTCCCATCCGTTACATCTTTAAAAATGAAAGTATAAATAAACAACGTAAACCCTTTGTGAATAATAGACAAAAATATATTATAAAAACTTATAAATTAATTCACAATACTCTCAAGAACCGAGAGCATTTCTTCATTTTATCATGAACGGCCGGAGATGGAATGGAGGGAGTCCCCCCTTCACTCCTTCCAGCGACCTTTAACTTGTTTTCTATAATAAATGCAATGGTCTCATATCCGGAGCGACCCGTCAGAGGTCCTTTAGCGATCCAGGGACACCAAGGCTGATGTTGGGACACGGGGTTAAAGAATGACACTTCCTTAGGAGGAGGAGGAGAATGAGACAGATCCTTAGATGAATCCTGGACGGGAGAGAGAGAATCCTGGGCTTCACTCTCTTTTCATTCTTACTAGAAGCACAAGAAGGCTCATTGACGTCTATAGACTGGTTGGATTCATCTTTGGATGCGGTGGGCAGATCATTAGATGATTCATTGGATGAAATATCTTGAGGCGGAGTATCTTCTTTTCGTCTTCTTCACTACTCAGCTGTAGTAATGGCTCGGGTGTAGACTCATCTCTATCAGAGGCAGTGGAGTTATCCCCTGAATATCCCATCCCCCTCACGTAAAACTTCTTTCTCCTCTCTCTCTTCTTCTTCTTCTTCCCTCCAGAGGATAGGATTTCTATAACATCCGAGTTGTTATCTCTTTCTTCTTCCCCACTGCATTCACTATACTCCGGGGATGCCGGCTCAGCACTCATTTCCTCTTCTTCACTCTCCATAGACCCCTCTTCAGACTTTGATTCCCCACCTTCATCACTTATTTCCGGCGAAGAAACTTCGGAATCATACCTCGGAGGCGACTCTTCGCCACTCGAGGAATCATGAGAATCCTCCTCTCCTCCTCCTTTTCATGTTCATCTTCTTTATTGGATTCACACTCAATGAACTTACTATTGTTATTTTCTTCCTCTATTTCTCTTTGGTCTCTTTGTATAGAAACTGTATCCTCCGTAGAGGGCAAGTCCCAGAGGCCCACCTCACGGTGACAGACCCTGCACTCCATTACGCTCTCCGACTTCCTTTCCCATCCCACAAGCCTTAAAGCAAGAAGGGAGGCTTCCTCCCTTGATGATAATTCTTCTAAGGCCCTTGGATATAGTTCTTTGAGTACTTTGGTGAGAAGGATCTCTTGTTGGGTGGTGGGTCGATGATTCCGGGGTATGAAGGGTATTTTAGGCTTGAGGCCCCTGAGACTCTCTAGGGGGCGTATCCATTCTTCTTGAAAGATTCTCTGAGTACGCTTGGGGGTTGATGGAGCTGTGATGATAGGCGGATCTCTTGATAGATGAGGGGGCAGTGTGCCACGAGCCAGGGGCAGAATTTATCGTGTGCGCCATCTTCTTCGTGGGAACGTCGGATTTTCTCCTTGAGAAGGTTGGCGCAGCGGTGAAAGACGGAGGGGATGGAGCGTTTGGGGAGGGAGGGGTTCAGGGTTCCTCGACAGGAGACGCAGTTGAGGAGAGTCTCGTCTCCTCCTGGTGAATGGCAGATGGTCCATCCCCAAGAGGCCGCCAGGAGTGGGGGAAGAGGGTGAAAGGAGTTCCATTGACCGGGGCGGTATGAGGAGACTCGGGGTAAAAGGCCTCCAGGTCCAGGGAGTTTCCCTTCGAGGAACGACGATGACGCTTGGCAATGGAATCGAATTCATCACTTAAAAATGAGGATATTAGTAATGAAGATTGTGAACAAAAGTAATCTATGAATCTATGGGACTTACGCAATGATCTTTCGTTTTAAGGGATTCAATGCATCCAGCGCTTGGTTAAATCAGCCGTGACACTCATGCTCTAAGGCGAAAATAATAAGAATCCGCGCAATCGAAGTGATCAACAATGTTGTGTTTTATGGATGCTCATGACGTAATAATACTTTGTCCATGACGTCAGTATGAGGGAGGTGTTCAGCTTAAAGACACGAAAGTGTTTCAAAACCCTTTTTGGTTGGAACCACTTTAAAAACCAGAAGGTTCCAAGAGATATTTATTTTTTAAATTGCATCCTCGTTATGATTTTATAGAGTAAACATAATATTAAGAATAGGGAGTCCGGAAGGACTGACTTAAGAAAAAATGGTCTAGATGGAAAAGTAGAATGATTACAAATAATTCGAATGTGAAATGCTTGGCTTATTTTAAGATTCAAGGGTCCAAATATGACGTAAAGAATAGAAAACAGTCACCAGTATTCCAGATGTTCGAATTCCATCAAAATTATGTCTCCAATCCAGGAAGGTAAAATAAAAGGACAAGGAAGAGGCCTTGAGGCCTCCATCCTTTTTAGATCCAGGGACCCAAAATTTCTATTTAAATGCATGAAGTCCCTCTTGATCGACTTTTTGGGACGGGAGTAAGTTACTTATCTCTCTCTATGTGTCTCTCTCTTCTTCCATCCCTCTAACTCTCCCTCTTCCTTTTGGTAAAATAAATATTAAAATAACCCGTGAGTTCCTAAAACATGGAAGAGGTGTACGAAAGTAGAACGTACCCATTTTATTTTGGATATGTCATTAGATGTGCCAGAAATACTTGTTATTTTGTTCCATACAAATTATTTTTTTTGAAGGACTTTCATGTCATTTCATCAAGCTTTGTAGTCAAAAATGACACAGGGGTACCGGTTGGGAATCACCCTTGCATTCAATTTATTTTTCTTGTGGTCCTAAAAAAATATATTTGCTCCTCTGGCTTAAATAATCCTGAAATGCATGATTTGAAATAATTTGAGTAGGAATGAGTGAATTATTATCTTCATACGGTAGATAGCATGTAACAATATGTCAATGCCTATTTATTGGACTCGTAAAATAATATTATATAAGCCTTTAAAATTACATGACGAGTAATAGTTGAAATTACTCTCAGTAAAATACAAAAAATAAATCAAACATCCTGCTATCTAGAGACACATTCATATGAGTATAGTCAGAGAATATTATCAAATTCTAGTTTTTTAGCCTTAAGAGCTATGATTTTGGGTTCTAGGAAAATTTGTATATAACACTTATGCATAAGAACAATGCCAGGAATTTTTGTCTCATCGATACTTTTGTATTAAATGCATTAATAAAGGAAACTACTGGCTTTGTGACTCAGCTTATCTGTCAAAATAGCTTTATTGAGCATTAATGAGCACATTTGTTTATTTTTATTTTATAAAAACTAGTAAAATGAGCCCATTTTGAGCACTTTTTCGTTCATATATAAAGGAAGACATCATTAACATCATGATTTACTATCAAATTCAGTACCTCAACATCATATTCCTTACCGTAGTTTCCAACATATTGGAAACCACCGTTTAAAATAAAATATAGCACATAAATAGCGGATAAATTTAGCGTACTGGAACGATTGATATATATATATATATATATATATATATTTGCATCTGTAACAAAATCTTAATTATATAACTAAGTATGTCCGAAAATAAGGCTTATGTGCTATTGGAACGACAGGTGGGTTTTATTTTTGCAAATGCTTTACGGTAAGGATCGAAACTAGTGACACAATCGTTTTATCTGTGTTATTCCATTCAATTATTGAAATACCATCTTCATTTAAAAATCAAAATATTTAGACCATGGCATTTTCTCGGGGCACTCTATAAAAAATACATTCGTATCCTTCAAAAATCAAATGTAGTTCCTTGAAAAATCATTCAATGTAAAAAAAATTTTTTTTAATTTAATTTTTTTTACCTTACAACCTTTATGTATTTAAGTACAAGAGTAAATATTTTTTAGGACACTAATAGAAAGATAAAAGAGCAAAACAAGCTCATAGATTTTATTTTCCCTCTGAAACTTAAAATAGTGAACTCATTAAATTAAAAAAAAGTTTTAGTTTTGATCCCGCCCGTTGTCGCAAATTTGTGTTTATCGTTGTTCCTTTTTTTAATGGAGTAAATAGGGGCATTTTATTTTTAACTATAACGTTTATATTATGTTTTATTTACAGAATTTTCCCCTTAAACGTTTATGTATAAATTATTTATATTTTTTAAATATAATTTATGAAATAAATAGAGGTTTTGCTTTGGAGGGGATTTAAAAAAAAATATGTTTAAGGAATTAGAATCACTATCACTTTAGTAATGGTAAAAAACCAGATTGAAACACTTCTAGACAAAATTGGGTTGAATTAAATGCGGGCTAATTATTATAATTATTAATTCAAAATAGTATTAAAAAATCCATTACGTAGCGGAGGACTTTGCGTCGGGGGAAACTATCGAAACGGAAGAATTGAGATGTATTCAAATTTCCGCTGCTGCTCATCATTCTGCTCTGGATATCAAGATTCCCGAACGTACTGTTTCCCAGTGGAGGTTCGCGGAAGACTGGGTTCGCTACTTCCCCTCATTTCGGAGAAAACAGTGAATGACCTTAAAAAACTCTTACGTATTTATAGAGATTTTGTTAGAAGACATTTGTGGGATTAATTTACCTGCTATATTTATTTGTCATTGTGTAATTTTTGTATCGTTTTTACTGCATTAATTTTTACGGGGAAAAAAATCCTTTGTAACTACTAGAATGTTTGTCCATTGAAATTGAATTTATATTTTGCGATTTAATTTTGAAATAGAATGTTTATTTATATATTTATGAGATTATATGTAACTTCGCTAAATAGAATAAGGTCGAAAAAAATCCATTGCTAGAAAATAAATTTGTGGCTTAAGGTCTTTTATAGTTTAAGTTTTTCAACAGTAAAGCACCATCCTCATTCAATAATATATTGCCACATAATAAGTAAGAAATACAAGGTGTTAGGACCTAATATTAAAACACTACTAGCATCGTATTGATATTAATTGTGTTATATTTGTTTATAATTATACCAAAAATATATCAGCTTAGTACCACATGCAACACATTTGTGCCACATATAACTCCGCCAGTTTTACTAAAAGTTTGGCTTATGTAATATTTTTATATGAGGAATTGTTACATAAAAACAAGAATTCTTATGTAAATGATTCCTGGCATTATAAGTGTATTTTATGTTGCAGAAAACCAAAAACTGTCATAAAATAATGGGATTTACAAAAATCAAGAGTTCAAATGTAATGTCTGGCAGAACCCACCAAAGAATCCATGTGGAACATTTTCCAAGCGATCCCAAATTACCCTCTCAAAATACCGTCATCTATCAGACCATAATGAGAGAGGGGGGGGGGGTCATAATGATTCTTATTCTTCCAAAAAAGTGAAGCTATAATAAAATGATACTAATTAAGCTTTATTTAGCATGAAACATTATTGATATACCATCTTAATCAAGGAATAGGACAAAACTAAGATTTAAGTCAATGACGTCATAGGCCTTTAGTTACGTTGTATCAGTCCTTCATAAGTAAATTATAAGCATGGAAAATCCTTTTAAAGCTTTTTTAAATAGCCTAGCTAATAACTTAATTACTATTATATTCATACAATCTTCCCATATCAACTAACCCTTTGTATTAATTAAAAGCTGTTGAATCTTAAACCAATGACGTCACCTCTTGAATTCATGTTTATTGATAAAACTGATGATCCCGAAATAGAGTTATTTTCTTTCTCCATTTTTCTGAATAAAAAAACACATCGGTCCTCCCGTCATTTGATTGGTGGACAACTTGGCTCAAGTCTGGAGCTTTTGCGCACTATCCTACACACCATCCAATCACAAGCCTTCATTTGAAATTCCAAAACATATAATGCAAGTCTTTTTTTCTTCTTTTTTTATATTTATTTAGGTGTTCTCCCCTTTGAGTTCCCGGAGTAGTATTATTATTATTTTTATTTTTTCCCCTGAATCACACGTTTTTCCCCCCTTGAGCAGTTGGACTTCACCACCACCACCATCGGGATTGATTCTAGACGTCCCTCGATTCGACATCCTCGTAGTAGTCCCCGTTGTCTGACGAATCCTCTGTACCGTCCTTGGAGAGTAAGTTTAAAGTTTGAGCGGGTGTGAATAATGAGATATCAGCAGAGCATGCTTTTTGGTTATAATATATATGTTCGGCTTACCTCTGAATAGTCCTCGTAATCGTCATAATCGTCGTAATCGTAGGATTCCTCCATTGATGAGTCGTCCTCCTAAAAAAGAAATAACTTAATAGTAGTGAATAGAAGAAATAGCGAGAGTGAGAGTGAGTCACTCACTCACCTGAGAGGACGAGAAAAGCTGTTCACTTATGGCTTCTAATTTGTCTTCATTTAAACGGAGCTGAAAAAATAGCAAAATAGTTCAAGGCATTAATTAAAAGAATTACCCATGATTCAGTCAGTCAGTCAGTCAATCGATTCCCTTGGAAATCAAAAATACCAACCATCTTAGTAAATCATTTATAATAGTTACATAAAGTTGTAGATTTTTAGACTTTTAAAGGCATTGAAGGAAATGATAGCCATTCAAACTTACTAACATTCAAGTCTAAGGCCTATGGATGTGCTATTCTTATTTTCTATCCCTTGAAAATTATAAATCTAAGCAATTCAGTCACTGACTATAAAAAGAATTGAATCCTTTCAAGGAAATAGAAGCGTGCGTTGTCTTCTTTCTCAAATAAAGGCCTTCCTTATGAGATATTCTTCATTCGTATCTCTTGGAAATCATGTTTGTGAATTTGTATTTCATTGAGAGTCGTATAAAAAAGTAAAAGATATGGAGTATTTTATGGGAATGGATAATATGGAGTTCAATTTATTAAAAAAGTCCTCAAATGCAGCCTTTTTACATTTCTTCATTTGTACTCCGTGGAAATGTTTGAGTAATTCATTTGTAGAACTAAAAGAAATGTGATTTTCTGTTCCATAGCCTTTTATATGCTTTTTCTTCCATTGAAAATCAAATTTAGTATCGTTAATAATACATTAACAGCTGTAAACAACAATGTATTTTAAAGGAATTGACACTATTAGGCCTTTTGTATGGCTTTCTTGTTTCTCAACAACTTATTTTTCATTCACGACAATTAAGTTTAGAGATTCCTTATTCTGAGCATTAAAACCTACTGAATTGGTTAGCCACAACGCGATTTTTGTGATCTTCTGACCATTGTTATATGTATTAATAGTAATATAAACATTATGTACACTTGAAAGTAATGGAATATTAACGTTTACAGTGAATAATAGATGAGTGTTTGAGGTAACTTTATATATATTTCTTAATCAATAATAATAGGTATTAACTAAGTCTATGTATTTATGTCATATTTTATTAAAAGCGTAGCTATACATGTGCAATGTCTGCTTCTCAGCTTTAAAACTACTATATCCTCTTTAAAGTAATAAAAACGTGAAAAATCATTTATATTGAATGGCTTTGTGTAAGGTCTCTTAGTATTCATGTATTCATTCTTTATCGAGGATTACTTTTTAAAGTAATACTACTTGAAGATATAAAACAAACAAAACTACTCTTAGGTGGTACACTATAACACTAATACCGTATAACAAGATACTTAGAATAGTATATAAGCTTATTTCTTGCATAATGAAACGTCTTATTCATTGTGACGTTGTATCAAAAATATATTTTAGCAATATATTTTTTGATACCGTCATTCAAAATCGCCGGCAAGCAAAAAGTCAGCTCGCTTGGCATATGGACTTATCTTGTTATTCAATATACTTTGTCGTATACTTAGCTAAATCTGTAGAATTATATATTTTTTCTTTTCTATTTGTTTAATTTTGACACTTTGCTTGGCAAAGGAAAGTAGTATGTGATGGTTTTACTGCATTGGTGATGGAATCCATTTACTGCCACGTCAGAAATGAAGAAGCTATTTTTAACACTACTTACATGTCAAATTTTAGCCTAGGGATTACTTTATGTATACCCGACATGACATAGAAAGAAAAAAACAGCTGTTGATTAATGAAAACCGAGTATCTCTCTGGCATTTCCTTCTTTATTATAGTATCAAATGAATCACAAATCTTTGCAAGGAAGCAAGGGAAACGCTTACGAGGTACTTCTTGATCGAGTGTTCGTATGTAGTTCAGATTTTAGGACACTTGGTGTCGCCTATTTTTACGAGGATTTGTATTTTGTATTGAAACCGATAGAATTTGTCTGCTTTTATGTAGTTCCCTTTCAAGATATAATTAATTTTATAACAGCAAAAATAGAGTTTTAACTATACAAATTTTGATCTGTTAAAATCCCCCCCCCCCCCCCGGATGATTTTATGAGTATTATAGAAAACTTTATTACATATGTGATTCATTTGTAAGTATATAAATTAATTTGTTATCTATGTAATTAAATGTTTGCATGAAATATAATTGGTACAAAAAAACAGCTTGAGTTTTTCGATTCTTGAGGAGGAATCCTGATATGAAGAATAGAAGAAGAACTCAAGCTGTTTATGATAACCCAATAATTAAAAAACCAACACCTTTTGGTTTATTTCTTAAAATATGTTATAAATAATTTATTACTCTTATTCACGAGTCCTGTGGAGTAAGTAGTAACTCCAGACACAGGAGGGAACTCCGGTTCAGGGTTCTTCCTCCAGAAAAACTTAAGCTGTTTAATATAATGCAATAATAATAACACGTTAAGGCGTATTCAACTCTCATTGTTGGAGGCGCAGGTTCGAATCCCGAGAGGGGATGGTTATTTTTGGTCCGCTACCTCAATTATAAGATCCTAGGATCGAGGGACTAATTTTATGCTAAAATTCTTATATATATCCTGTCAGATGCAATTCTATTGATTCATATAGGCAAAAATAATACTAACTAGAGTGCAAACCTCCGCCGATCCCCACCAAATGAATCACTTGGTCTTTTTGTCATTTCCAACCCTCTACGCAATGTCCCTTTAACTCTACATACTGCTCCTTTATTGTTTACACTCTAGAGGTACATGGAATGAAAAAGAAACTGACGTCATCAAAGAGGAGAGCACAGCACAGCGACATCTATTGGCAGAGTAGGCTAACTTGAAATATTTATTAGTATTTAGCTCATTTTGCATCTTAAAGAAGCACTCAGAGATGCCAAAATTTAATCACTTGTTCCTTTTGGCATTTCCAACAACTCCACAAAGTTTCATCCGAATCCGTTCCGCACTTTTTGAGTTATCCTGCTGACAAACAAACAAACCAACGCCAGTGTAAACAATACCTCCTTCGGCGGAGGTAATAATAACATCAATAGTTTATTAATAATAGAAAAAAGGTGTGTGATGAATTCGATACTATAATCAAAGAAATGCAAGAAAGATGTTTTTTTTATCGACAGCCTTTTTTTCTCTTTCTATGTCATGTTGGATATAAAGTAATACCTTGCCAATTTTTGTGTATACAGAAGGGGATAGTGCATATAAATTAAATTATGATGATGAAGGAATTGAATGCATTCTTGTTTATCATAGGTTTAATTTTTACTTCATCACTAACTTCACGTTAAATAGATACATACGTCAGTAGGGTAAACCTAAAACTAATCCGTAAAACCCATTGAATATTAGCCTCTTGTTTAGTAAAGGACTTATAAAACAACGATATTAAATCGTTGTTGTGTGTATAGATAAATGTACATGTCAGTACGGTGGTGGTACATCCCTGCTTGAAAACGAATCAGTAAAAAAACACTGATAATTAAGATACTTTGAAATCACACCACTTAAGACTTATACTAGATCAGGGATGGGCAAACTTTTTGACTTGTGGGCCATTATGGGTTGGAAAACTTTGAAAAGAGACCACAAGAGTACATTGACTGAGAACACTTTCCTTTTCTTTGGTCTGCTCTTTACAGAAGGGCTCAAATGGCAATGAGAAAATTTATGAGATAAATAAAGAGTAAGGTGCGGCCACAATGTCAGCGCGCCATCTATCGGTGAAACGCCGTAATGTATGGTCAAAACGTAATGAATGATTTATGAAGCATTATTATTTTATTTACTGGACAAACTCGGCGGGCCGGATTCAATTGTCGAACGGGCCGTATACGGCCCTCGGGCCTTAGTTTGCCCATGTCTGTACTAGATCTTGTTTTTTTTTGTTATTTGGAGATATTAAAAGTATATCTGTCAGGGGTGCCAAACATTCGACTTGCAAAGGGCTATATATATTGCTCTCGTAAAGAATCGTTTGCGGCCTACGATGTGACATGAGTTTGATATCCCCTACGATTTTTTAAATTATTTATAATATCATATTTTGACACCCCTTGGCAATTTAAACATATTTTCTTATTTCAATACTTACCTTTTGAAGCTCTCGCTGAATGAGACTTGCCTCAGTTAGCTGGATGCCTTTAAGTGCATCCATCATTTCTTCCAGCTGGTCATTGCTCTCTGAGTCGCCCCCTTTTGAACCCAGGGCTCTCGTCTGAGTCTGAGAGGCCATTAGGCTCAAAACTATGAAAAATAGGGTGGTCCAACTAATCCTTCCTTTCATTTGGATGCTTAGGATGTTTACTTTACTGTGTAGTACTTTTTAAGAACTGATTTGAATGTTTAAGTATCTCTACAACGGAAGTGGGGCTTATCTTATTGTGTGTTTATAACTATATTAAATATATTAAGGTTGGCATTGTAGTCCCTATTATTATTTTAGAGCCTACAAACAGTTTTTTATAAATGAAAAATAATTTTAGAACGTTCCAAAATGGTTTAAGAGTCTATTCATGTGTATTTTTCCATATTGCGACCAACATCCATAGGATTTAAATGGAACCATTAATGAATATCTCCGTGAAAATAATCATTCAATGCTGTGATCAAAAGATATCCAATCATAGCCTTAGAATATATATTTGTTCTTATTTAAACCTCGATATATTTTGGCTAATATATAATTGGATTATCAATACACTATCAAATGACGCATTCAGATGGAAACAATATAACTTGACTGCTTTATTCAAATGATATGTAATAAGAAAACATATCTTAAAATAACCTGATAAAAGATCTTTGAGTCTTATTTATTTTGACACTCTTTGAAAAAGTATTAATGTGATATTTTATTATTATTAGCGAGGCGCAAATCATTTGTAAGTCTTATTTTAATGCGTGTAGGATTGGTTTTTTCGTTTCTGGGTTTTAATGAAGGTTTTTATATATATTTTGTTTAGACAACGGCGGTTCATTAGTCTAGCAACACATCAATAGAATGAGCACCCCGGATGAAGACAAAAAGGCTGCTCTCGCAGAGGAGTTAAAGGCCACGGCCAACACGCACTTCCAGGCCGAGCAGTACAATGACGCCATTTCCTACTACTCTCAGGCCATCGATCTGGATCCGTCCAAGGCCGTCTACTTCGCAAACCGCTCCATTTCCCACCTCCGCCTAGAAAACTTTGGCTACGCCCTGGACGATGCCTCCAAGGCCATAGCCATCGACCGGAAATACCTCAAGGCCTACTACCGCCGGGCCGCCGCCTACATGGCCCTGGGTAAGTTCAAGCTCGCCCTCAAGGACTACGAGGCTGTTCACAAGGCAAAGCCCAGCGACAAAGATGCAAAGACCAAGTTCGTTCAGTGCCGTAAGAGGGTCCAACAAATCGCCTTCAACAAAGCCATTGCCGTTAAAGAGAAAATCGTCTCTCTCGTGGAGTCCCTCAATCTGGAGAACATGGCCGTGGAAGAATCCTATGAGGGACCCCGGCTGAGTCCTGATGATAACTACGCCATTTCCAAGGAATTCATGGTCTCACTACTCGACTACTATAAAAACCTCAAGGTCCTACATAAAAGATACGCCTACCAGGTAATAAAATTTTATGTCATAGCTCCGCTATACATTTGTAATTGTAAATATTTACACTCCTGCCAACATGGCTGCTTATTTATTAATAAAAAACTTTGGTGATAGGGAAAGGATGCTGCTATTTTGGAAAGTTGAAAGAACAAAAAGAAGAAAGAGAATAAAAAAACAGTTGGCATTATGCAAGAAAGTATCACTTCACTACTCACAGTTGTTGAGGCCTGAAGACAAATATTCTCTTCTCTAAGACCTCGTAACTGGCATTATAGAATCCTATTAATGGAATCCTCCAATAGTACATATTATTAAGCATTAAGTAAAGCAACTGCTCATACTCAAGATTCATTCTATCTGTCGATAAATGGATCATCACTAATAGAAATAATACATTGTTACCAACTGAAAAATATATATTTATTGTTGAGAATGCAAAAAAGAAGATTATCAATATATATAAAATATAAATTGTTTTTAATCTAAAATACATTAACAAAAAGAGGGTGTAGAACAACTTAATAATAATGTTTGACTCATACAGGAGGTGGATTCCTATTTTCTGACCCAACGTTTTTTCATTTTCTCATGGCCCAGCATTATTGATTTATTTTTTGATAATTAACGACAGGGTCTACAATAAGCGCGATCTCTAAGCTTAGTAATTGTTTATCATTACGAAAGTCTTATCTGACATAATCTATAATAAATCTAGCATTCCCAATCAAATGCTATATACATATTTCCATGCAATTGTATAGAACTATATTTGCAAATATATATATTAATGATTCGGCCAATGATTTTTTAATAGCAGTTTGAATGACGAATGGTATAAATAAATTATTTAGTCATCAGACAATCCATAATTTGTCAGGATTTTTTTTAACGATCACAACAGACATTTTTTGTAACAAGTGTGTTTTTTTATTAATCAAAAGCTCTTGATTATCAATTAAGAATGATACATTACTCATGAACTTGCAAATAAAAGTTGATGATGTTTATTCCTCGGGTACGAAGTATGAAAAATGAGTTGCAGGAGCACAGATATGTAGAATTTATGGACCTTTTCTATTGAAATATTTGTATTTTTTTAGAGTTGGTGTTTGTAGGAGGAGGGCATCATTTCTTATGAAATAAATCATTTAATTAGTAAGTAATAGCTTAGAGGAGTTCTTGATGTTACGTCAATATCATCCGTTGTAAGTCCGCTGACTGTATTTAGTGACAAAAATAAACTAACAGATGAAAAAGAGTGAGAGAATCACTGTAATAATGGAATGATGTTGGTTTTTATATTATTTTGAAATATGATTTCTTAGGCGAAATGCTGATTTTGGTTGTCTGATAGCAAACGACATTGAAACAACTTAATTAACTCTTAATAATATGAATAATTCTCTCTAAGCTTATTTTTTCTTCTTATCTTGCATTGTTCGGAACTTACTACGGATTATATAAAGTTCATAGCGCAACTTCTCAACTCTAGTGTCCTTGCGCTCCATTATTATGTGATTTCCCCAAATCAATATAGGATATTTTCTAAATGGTTTATTTATTTCTAGATGCTGATCGACGTGAAGAACCTTTTTATGACTCAGCTTTCCCTCGTGGACATATCAGTTCCTCCTTCCAATAAATTTACGATTTGCGGTGATATTCACGGACAGTTCTTTGACTTGCTCAACATATTTGAGTTGAACGGGCTTCCTTCGGAGGAGAACCCCTATTTATTCAACGGGGACTTTGTGGACCGAGGATCCTTTTCCGTGGAGTGCATTTTCACGCTCATCGGATTCAAGCTCCTCTACCCAAATCACTTCTTCATGTCCCGGGGGAACCACGAGAGCGAAAACATGAACAAAATGTACGGCTTCGAGGGAGAAGTCAACTCGAAGTACTCATCCGCCATGGCGGAGCTATTCACTGAAGTATACAACTGGCTCCCCCTATGCCATCGCATCAACGAAAAAGTTCTCGTCATGCACGGAGGACTCTTTTCCAGGGTTAGAAAAACATTCCTCTCTTCACAGACCATTATTATTTATATGAAGGAAGATAAAAAAATACTTTTTGTCGATTTTTTATAAAAAATATATTTGACTTTTTTGAAAGTATATTTAGATATAACAAGGTACCTCACTTCCTTTGCTTGTAATTGGACAGCTGTAAATGGGTCCAATATATCAACTACTTCATTAAAAGACTCTTCCTAATGGACAGTACCATATTTGTAACATATCCGTAAAATTAAAAGTTTGTATAAATGTCCCTTGTAAATTAGAACCTTAAAAATGATTTGATGAGTAAATTATAAGATTATTTTCTTCTTTTTAGAACTGGAAGTCTCTCATGAGATACTCTGTATTTATTCCTTTTGAAGAAATGATATAAGCAATTAATAAGATTTTCTGGCAAAAATATTTTTAGTAGTTACCCCCATTGGTTAAAATTGGTATTTGTACATTTCTGAGCACTTTGTGCTGAAGTCGTCCATGATTGATGGATTGCGTTTACGAGTAGTATTTATTTAGCATACGACGAGATATCTTTTATTCATCTTGAAAAACAATTCTAGGCAATAATTAATATTTTTCTCTCATAAACATTATTTTTGTCAGAATATAATATGTATGTCATATATTTCCCTTTTCAGAACGACGTGACTCTGGAGGAGATCCGCCAGGTGGACCGCGTCCGTCAGCCTCCCTCCCAGGGCATCATGTGCGAGCTTCTCTGGTCTGACCCTCAGCCCATGCTGGGGATTTCCCCGAGCAAGCGGGGAACGGGCTGCCAGTTCGGGCCCGACGTCACGCACGCCTTCCTCAAGGCCAACAACCTGGACTACATCATCCGGAGCCACGAAGTCAAAGAAGAAGGCTACGAAGTCGACCACGAGGGAAAGTGCATTACGGTATTCTCAGCACCGAACTACTGTGACATCACGGGGAACAAAGGCGCATTCATCAATCTAAAAGGGGACGATCTAAGCCCAAAATACGTTACATACGGGGCCGTTCCTCATCCAAACATCAAACCCATGGCATACGTTACGAATTCATTCCTATACTAATGACAATAATGATAATAATACCAATATCTCCATGATTTCTACGTCATCCATATTAATTAATTAATAATAACAATAATCAAAGTGTGTGACCTCTCTTTTTACTAATGAAAAAATCCCTCATTTTTTTAAGATCCCAGTAATACAAACTCTCTTTTGCTGGAGATGTGAGAACACAACTAGTTTTTTTAAAATACAATTTCCCCCTATTGAGGACCCGAAATATATCTATATCTATCTGCTGTGTCTTGAAATTTTTACATAGAGGGAATGACTCTTATTCATCCAAAGTTAGTGAGATATGATGAAATACGATTTAACAAATTATATGTCCATTTTACTAACTTTTTCATTTTTAAAAGCCCTTTTGTATTCCTTTTTTATGTATATGTTTGCCTCGTCATTTGAGCGCATCACCATCCAATGTAATCACTCTACATCTTCCAACGCCAATTTTAAACAGTTATTGCGTTATTAGAGTATATACTTTAATATGTTTTTCTCTTGGGCAAGTAGTAAGCCAGTTCATTTTGAATTAAAATGTATTTTGAGCTCTTTAAAGAGTAGGCAGAAGTTATTGCCTTCATTTTGAATCAAATATATAGGATTATATCAAAGCACCTTTTGTCTGAAAGGAAGTTTTAGTATCTTTATTATAGAGAGACAGAGAAAAGGAATATTTTTATTACTATTGAATAGCTTGAGATAAATAAATAATTGGTATCAATGACAAAACATCAGTGGAGTTAAACCTTTCATATAATGAAGAGCATTTTATTCAGTTCCGCAATATTCTCAATTCTTGTAAATAACTTTATTTTCCCAGTGCCTTAGAGTAGGAGAGTCATATTATTATTATTCAACATATGAATCCAATTTCTGCTAAAAATAACGGTAAAATCATAAAAATAATACAATTTATAGCAAATTCAACCCAATTGCCATCTTTTTACATTAAAATATATACCCTTAGATTTATAAAAATTGCATTAAATTTGCTATTAAATAGCATATGTTGTAAATAACTTTCCATATGATTTAATATTAAAAAAAACGACAAATACCTTAACAAAGATAGATTATATCGACTCAATAAGTTCGCGCTATATGGAGGCGATCTATGCTGGTTATAATACTCGCCATTTTTTAATATTGAAAATCAAATACAAGTTTATATGATACACAATAGGGACACTTTTTATTTGTCGACACCTTGTGAAAGTGAAAGAAGGTTTTGTTGAGGAATCTCTTGTCATTACTTCCGACTTATTATGCTTGTCTCTCTGGGTGTAAATGAAGTTGATGGGCCTCTGTCCTTCATCTTTTATCCTCTTTGACAACTGCAATTAAGCATAGAGTTTGGGAAAAATAATAAAGATATAGAGAGCATATTCCCTTCAATAGCAGAGAAACGTCGTCGATCAGCTCTCGCCATTGCCCAATATAAACAAAGTAATTAATATTACGTCATTGTAAATTGATCATTGAGATGGAAAGATTTGTTTATATTGGGCAATATGACGTATTTCTCTGAAGAATCCAATAAGCTCTTTATGCCTGTATATCTCTATGGAGAAAATACCATAGATATATAAATATATAGAGAGCTGATTCCCTTCAATAGTAGAGAAACAGCGTTCTCTTGTTTCTGTGTGTCCAATATAAACAAATTAATTTGATCTACGTCATCGTAAGCTGATCATAGAGATAGATTCTATCTCTATGATCAGCTTACGATGACGTGGTATCAATTACTTTGTTTATATTGGACACAAGAATACCGATGAAGGGAATAAGCTCTCTATATCTTTTTATCTCTATGGAAAATACTTATTAATACATCTGTATCAAGAGCCATTTTTCATGTGGCACTATGGACTGAGCATATGTAGTTAGGATCCCAACCTCTCCCCCTCCAAAGCACCAATTTCCTTGATTTGTCTCAGATGATCCCTCTTCTTCACCTCCTTCTTTGTAGCTCTCTATTGACGCTGCCTAACAAATGACGAATCCCCGGTTTTCACAAATGAATGTGAGTGTAACTTTTCCCCCTTTTATACCCGAGTCTTTGTGATAGTCCAGGACGCTGATCGGCAGCAGAAAAGTAATGATTTTGTTGTAGGTTGGTAGTAAATGAATTGATAATATATTTATAACGGTTCTAGGAATATTTGTATAAAACACTTATGCATAAGGAATTTCTGATATCGCATTTTTGTATAATGAATTTTTGATAAAGACACTTTTGTATAAAATGCATTTTTAAAGGAAGCTGGGCCCAAAAGTCAGTAGTTGGCTTATAAAATGCATTTTATACATATGTGTCTTTATCAAAAATTCCTATTATTAATAACCAGTGGTTTCTGCGAGAACTTTTTTTCAACTTGCGATAACGATAAAACGATAACTTTTTTCTCAACTTGCGATAAACGGTAAAAAAAATTCTAAACCCAACTTGCGGTAAGCGATATAAATTTCCAAAAAAAAGTGACAACGTTTTTTTTAGAAAGGAATTTCCCAAAAAAGATGACTTTTTTAGAAAAGAATCTCCAAAAAAGTTGACTTTTTTTTATTTTAGAAAAGAACCTCCAAAAACAGTGACGTTTTTTTATAAAGAAAAGAATCTCCAAAAAAAACGACCTTTTTTTTAAGAAAAGGAACTCCAATAATTTCCTTCAATTTTTTTTTGTATTTTTACAAAGGTCGTCTTTGATTTTTTTTGTATTTTTACAAAAGTCGTCTTTGAATTTATCGTTTCTCATTTTTTGGGACTAATGATAAGTGAATGAGCGGTAATTTTAGAAAACTTTGCGATAAACGATAACGATAAAAGGTTTGACCTCAGCGATAATTATCGTTTATCGCTCATTTCATCGCACACGGCAACCACTGTATATAACTCCTTATACAAAAATGCGTTATCAGAAATTCCTTATGCATAAGGGTTTATAAAAATATTCCTAGAACCAAATATTATTTATCCAAAGTATACGCAAAAATGGATGAAATATATATAAACCAACAAAATTGTGGAGTTTTTTATCACAACATGCAAATCTACTCTATCTACACTTGTACCTCCAAGGGTCCCGTTTAGGGCTTACTCTAGTTGGGATTCCTCTATGATCAATGCATTTCTTCAAGGCCGCTTTACAATTCAATAAGTGGGCTAGCTAAGTGACTCCTTTTTTCATGCCGGATGGCAAGGCCGGTGCCATAAGCCGCGCAATATCTGACATCAAGGTGAATAAATACATATAGGATCACAGTTAATCCCTTTTGTGAGTGGTCAATCTCAATGGGTGTATGTATTTGACGTCAGAAGTGTCATGGGTTATTGAAGTTATTTCTCTTTGGTTAATATTTATTCTTATATCTTAAATTTGACGTATTTTAAAACGACTTTTACTCCTTTCGAGTATCTTGTTGAACGGAATGGGGGGTATAAACTAAATCTTCAATATTAATAACATGTTTTATTCAGCTTCACATTCCTTACAAAAAATTAGTTCCATAAAAATATAAACATTCTTAACAAATAATCTATTTAAGACCAACAATTTCCTTAATATATATTCAGAGTCATGCTCACTTAGAAACTTCCTGAATTCTCCAAAATCCATGTGATAGTCCCGGGTTTGATCCGACTTGAGGAAATTCATCTCCTTAAAATCCTTAAACCTGCAGAACTCCTCCTCACCTTCATTAGGCTTCGAAGTCTCAATGATCCGCACGCCGATCTTCTTCCAGTTCCAGGACTTGATACGACTCCAGACTTCTTCCGTTCTCATCCCTTCCAAGCAAATGATACCGGCTTCCCGGGTAAACTAAAGCCCGTGATAGAAAAGTCTTTGGAGAGATCCAGTATGTCTTTTCGCTTTATTTTGCTGTACAGATGGTGACTGTAGATCCAGAGGCGTTTAAGGGGTAGTAGCTTCTGAGGAGATTTATTGGCTTCAGGTGAGTCTCCTTGCTGTTCAGGCTGACGATGGAAGTATTCGGATCCCTGGTCTTGCACCCATGAGACGACTATTCCCATGAGTAAATCTCCTTCTTGCCATACGTCTCGAAGATACTGGATAAGATCAAGGTTGACTCTGGACTGAGAGCCTCTATCGAAGCTGTCTGATCGGACGTGGACCTCCATCATCTTCTCGGATGGATAGTTTTGGGGGTATGTCACGGAGAGATGTATTTCCTTCTTAGTGTCAGACTCGAAGAGAATGGGAAGGGAATAGGAGATGGGGCGGTCGTCTTCGGAAGCGGAGGAATCTACCATATCCAAGGAATCGTATTCGTCAAATTTAATGTTGTCTGGAAACATAGAGTCTAACATTTCCAACTCGGATAGTTGAAGGCCCTTATCCATGGTCTTGACTCTTTTTGAAGGCTTGGAAGAGATTTAAAAAAGTGTTCATATGAAGAAATAATTAACTAACATTGCTTCATAAATAGTATATTCTCTTGCATTCGTTTGTTCTAATACGTAACGGGACTACCACCCCCGTCCCATTTACCCCCTGTTACTATTATTTCTATCCTTAAAGTCCACTTATGAATTTAACTATCTTTTCTTTTGCATTAGTGTTTGACAACTATCTTCCTAATAATATCGGTCATATAAAACATATGACTGATATTATGAACATAGGTCACATATACCAATGCAATTTTGTCATAAAGAAAATATAGTTGCTAACTTTAAAAGTGGACTTTAAGAGATAATAAATATTAGTAACGGAGGGTAAATGGCACGTGGGGTGGTAGTACTAAACTCGTATTAAATCACGCCATATTTTAATGGAGCATCCTCCAATTTATGAATTTCTTCATTTAAATAATCTTTTAGTCGTATCCGTCTCCTGTAAAAGACCCTCCTAAACTCGTTATAATATTTAATCACGCAATATTTTAATGAAGAATCCTGCAATTCATGAATATCTCCATTCAAATAATCTTTTAGTCGTATTCGTCTCCTGTATCAGATATACTTTCAATTTTAGGAGTAGTTTCTAGCTAGTTTAAATAACCAACCTTAGTTATTCAAAAGTGTTATTGTTTGTCTTAACAGACTGCTCTAGAATCTCCCGGCTGTTATAAAGACACTTAAAAAATATTATTTGTTCAGCATTCTTAATGTATAATGTATACAACAAGCAATATATATATATATATATAATATTCAATATTGATTCAAAATATATAAATTTTGGCTTAATATAAATATTTAAATTATAATATATGGGAAAAATATAAGTCTAACTAATTAAAAAATACAGAAATAAGCAATTTGGCTTAAAATTTATATATCTAACGGTATTATAATATTAAAAACATGACGTAATGGAATAAATGGATTGAAAAACGATATGTAAATTGGTTGAATTAGGAGCATGTTATTTAATGGACAAAAAAAAAAGCTAGAAGACTCTTAGACGGCCGAACTGACAATTACTTTTAAATATAATGTATACATGGCAAGTAAAGTAAAATACCTTTTTGGATTGCTTTGTTTTTTCTTGGTTCAGGGCCCACGCAATTTATTTTTGCATGGTTCACTGAGGTTACCTGTTGATAGTTAAAAGAACAAAAAAAAATACAGTTATGTAGTGTTATTTATAACACTTTTAGCAGAAACATGTCAATCGTTGCTAGGATTTTAGGTTTTTGGAAATGATAACATGAATGCATTTTATTCTAAGATGGACTTGTTTTTTCTAAGATTAAATATTAAAGAAGTATTTAATTGGCAAATTATAATATTTATTTGTTAGTAGATATTATCAGCCCTTGTCTGCAGCCTAACGTGAGGCTTGATAGGTAATGTTTATTCATTTAACGACGCATCTTTATATTGTTGAGTTGTCGATGAACATTTTTGTATGAAGCGAGGGCTCTTATTGAACGTAAACAAGGAAAGAGTGGCATAGATTGGCAAAAATGGGATCTAAGCTCGAGAAATCCAAATATTTTTTTAAAATATACAAGAAGAAAATATGAGGATTTATCAATTAAAAAAGATTATTTTGTAATCATTGATGAGTCGTAATCATTCCTTTATCCTGAATTATGAAGTTCTTAAAAAAGCAATTTTTAATTACATTTTTCGACTAACTTTAAAAGATGTCAAAAACGAACATATTAATTCAAATAACAAAATAACTGAATTCAGAGGAAGTCCTTTTAAAGCGATTTAAGTAATATGATACAAACATCATTTATTTAATTATACAAAATGAAGAATTTTAAAAGAAATCACTCAGAGGAGGTATACAATATATTTTGTTCTAGATTAACTGATAGTGGATTTTTTAAGGGGCGATATAATTACAATATCATGAAGAATGCTAGTTAACCCATCGATAACTCCCTACAACAATTATTAATGTTTAAATAAGCATTATTATTGTATTACTACCGTGTGGAACGTGGAGATGGTTACACTTTTATATCTATAAACGGAGAAGTTTTGAAGACATTTAATAGTCCGAGGTACTAGCAAAAAATAACAAAGAAGCATGCCTGATGGGAATTTCCAGTTGATTGTCATCTGGTTCATGATAAAATGGCTTCGGATTGGGACATCCCATAGAGATATAAATACATTTTTGTGACCATATAAACAAGATCAAATAAAGATATAAAGACATGTTATTGGATTTTCAGAGAAATACGCTTTTGTGCCCATTATAACAAATCTTTCTATCTCTATGATCATTTACGATGATGTAGTAGAAATTAATTTGTTTATATTGGCAAAGAATACAGCTGAACGATGATGTTTTCTCTATATCTTTTATATCTCTATGGACACCCGTGTTAAAGTCCGCATGCTTTTAGATGCGGGAAGTACACCCACAGAGATTTCGAGGCACTTGAACGTGACCAAAATGTCCGTGTACCACAATGATAAGAAGGACAACATCGAGAAGACACCTGGAAGTGATGGCAAGGTTAAAATAGTAGAACTAAAGGTCAGGTCAACAGAAAAGGATCATTTCCTTTATGGCAATGTGATCCTTCGGCAGGATAGGAACCGCCGTATCTGTCCAGAATGGGTTGAAGGAAATGTAGAGTTCTGGCCTTCAGGAGGCGTCTTGAGGTCGCCATTGTGGCTGATAAAAGCTGCTATATATATGATGAATGCACTATAAACTATGCATAAGCTATATATTAAAGCTCTTTTGTTGTTAATTTTTATATATTGATGAAATAGAAGTACTATAGTTAACTATAAGTGTAACAAGTCCACGTTCCCACGGTAAATCTTTTTTTTTTAACAACAAAAAATTCTTCTTTTAACACTCATATTATGTTTTAATGTTTTTTTTACTTATATATAATTATTCATAGAATTAAAAATGTAATAAAACATCACAAGTATTAAAACACATATTAGGTTTTTAATTATATTTTTTACATATAAATAAACTATCGAATAAAAATGCAATAAAAACATCATCTAGTTAAAATCTTAAATACTTTTTAAATTTTTCTTAATTATTATAGAACTTAAACTTGTATCCGATTTCTGGGGGAAAAAGACTCAAAGTCAGTAACGCAAGTTGCAGAGCAAAACATAGTATTTTACGAAAAAGATCTGCCACGACAGCAAGCTTCGAATATTTACCTTTTTCAAATATGACGTTTAAAAAAATGAACGAAAATGATTATCGGTTCTACGTTTTTTCTAGCTTTATGATATGTTCATTACTCTTTTAAAGATATTTTTAAGTGTTTATTATTTTCTACTTATGAGTCTACCTCATATTTTTTTAATATAGAGTAATGTTTTTAATTAGTCCCCATTGTTCTCAATTTTGACCTTTTAATATGTACAAGTATATTAAATACAGTTACCTTCTGATAAAAAAGTATCATATACCTTTTTATTAAGATGGAGAAAGGAACTCCCTTCTTAACATGTCCACAATGACGAATATTTGAGCAAAACAATCCTTTTCAAGTACTTGCATGCGGAATACGTAATTGCCTTAATCTCCGTTCCAGGACTATGGTTATAAATCAAACTTTTCTCCTCGGAGACGTGCCGTGATAGAAAGCTCCCTTTCCTCTTTTCCGTCTTCGCCCTGTGAGGAACCGGTCAAAGTCGATGAGCTCCACCTCGCAGGCCACAAAGTACTCCTCGGCGTGAAGTGATAGAGGCACTCGTCCAGGAGTTATAGAGAAGGCTCTCCGATCGTGCCCTTGGGCTTTAAGGATCAAGTCTTCTGAGCAGTCACGCACTCAGATCTGTCATGTAGTTGTAGACCCCGAGTGCGGCCTCGCAAATGGCCTCGCGGAGAGTGGAGGACCAGGCGTGGGATCTGAACGTCTGCCGTGTGGTCAAGTACTCGTAGCCAGATGTGGGACGATCTGGATCGGATTCTGGGTCGGGTCTTCGCGTTCCATATGAATGTCAGTTACCCAAGTCTAGAAACAATATAAACGTGACGGTGTGTTTGTTTATGAGAATTAGCGCCATCTAGGAGTCAACAAATAGAAGCAGTTAGAGATGTGTTTTTTTCTTTTGACAAAGGGCGTAATCGAACTCCAAATCTTTTAATGTGAGTCAAAACTAAAATATTATGAATGTTATTTTCTTTGGTTTATTCAATTTTTTAATTCTTGTGTAATAATAATATATAAACTTGAAATACGATTTCTATATGAATGCATGCTTTGGGATCCATCATTTTCCTCTTATCTATATTATTTTAACACTTGCTTATATTACCACTACTTCTTTTTAGGCTCTTTAGTGGAATTTAAGCGCTATTGTAATCATAATAGAAGGCCGGCTCCATTCTTTGCAT
>CP045904.1:7402522-7423937 GCA_013387185.1 Caligus rogercresseyi | reverse complement strand
AAATTTAACGATTTACTAATATCAATTGAACACAGCCTGCTATCAACTACTGATACCGGTGGTAGACTTATCGTCTACCGAGTCCAGGCTCTGGATTCAGCCACTCTTGTATTCAACGCTAAATACTCGAACATCTACACATCCGGCTGTTGTATAACAAAAAAAAAGCTTCTATTACGAAAGTAAAGTAATGGTTTGTGTATCGAAGATTCAAGAACATATTGACATGATTCCATGATAAAGCGGGCGTCTCGTCAGCTTAATAAATATTATATATACCTAAATGTACTCATCAAACAACAGCATAAGATACTTTTGAGAATGTTGGGGTAAAAGGGGCCTTGTTTTAGGGATTTGTTGAGTATTAAAACACACACACACACGCTCATTCACTATCCAGTTTGACTCAATATCAGGCTCAAGACTCACACACACCTTGCGTAGAAATGAATCAATGAATTGATAAATAAATAAAACCATACATGTAGAATGGAGAAAATGCCCCCATTCAGTGCTCCTTGGTTTTTTTGTGGTATTTCAGTTGCATAATCATAATAGAGTGCCCTATTTGGTGCATATCATTGAGGATAAAAAGTGCAACATGTTATCAATGCTGAGCGGAATTAAGCATGGGTAGTGTGAAAATGCCAGTTTTTTTGTGATATATATTATACTTACCTATGTAAATTAGATCATATATATAATAGCTGCAGATATATATAATATATATATATACAGGGTGGTAAATCAAATCCGGCAGGTTTTCAGGACATCCTTTACCAGGATGACGTCATCCGATCCGCGCAGCTGATTTTTAGCAGACGCGCCAACACGAGAGATCATTTCAGTTGAATTTTATCATCGTCATGGCCGCTATGGAAATCTACAGCTGTTATCTGGAACGAGCAAGAACACAGGTGTGCCGTTAGTCAGATTCTTTGTATAAAGGGCACACCATCAGCAAACACCCAGGTCTCTGAGCTGCTCGGGATCGACAGAAGAAGGGTTGTTGAGCTCAGTCAGCAGCTGAAGGATACAAGGACCCTCGTGCTGTCGTCGACCATCCTTCATGCCCTCCAGCAGCGCCCACAAGGCCAGACCCCCAACTTGATCAGAAGGATGTCAGACATCTTCGAGCACGACCCCAGCAGATTCTCAGGATGTCGCCAAGGAGCTGGACGTTTCTCACGTAACTTTGTTGGCCTGTGTAAATAGGATTTGCGTTTGTCACAGCTACAAACTCAAGGTTGGCCAGCTGTTGACGCAGAAGAACAAGAACACTGGCCCCCTAGCTCCCTCGATTTGAATCCTATGGACTATTTTTCTGGGGATAACTTGAGCGACACACCAACCAACTGTTCACAACACAGGCCAGGCCTGATCAACTCCATAATGAAGCAGGCCAGGAAGTTGGACAGGGCCTGGTGGCCAAGGCCTGCTCCTCCTCCCGCGCCAGGATCCAGCTCATCATCGACGCAGAAGGCGGATGGATTGAATAAGTAGAATCTACACATTTGTACGAGCATTTTAATGTCTGTATAAATAAAATTGAACATAATTAACGATTTTTGTGTATTTAAGTTGAAAGAAGAAAACGCTGATTTGATCTTACCACAAATTACCTGGTAATATATATCTATATATAATATTATATATATATTAGGAACGACCGGGACACTTATTATATATTATAACTACTTATGCATCTTCTTCCAGCCATGTGAATTCCAGCCCATGTGACTACCATATTCGAAATCAGTGGATAAAACTCTATAAGAATTAGTGAAAAAAAGTCCGACCTAAATTTGGCTGTTGCCTTGTACCTAATTATGAAATACTTTCGTATATGTTCCAAGTAAATAAAATCAGCAATTAAAGCGAATGATCCCATTTTGATGCTCTCTTTTATTGTTTGATTGCTTCATTGGTAGAATTTTGCAAGTAGATTGGAAAAATTACGTAGGATGAAAGCGGATTTGTCCACAAGGACTGCATTATTTTAAAGCATCCAGCCGGTTAAAGGAACAGGTGTTTAGATAAATAAGTCGTTATATAAATTACCATTGCAAGTTTACTTACCATCCAATTATTGGTATTATACAAATAAGAATCAATTAGGCAAGGAAAAATAGTTACACAAAATGTTATTTTCGTAAATAATTGGAATACTTTGGATATATTTTCTCAGAGACAAGCTGTCGTGCAATCGTATATTTAAATATTCCCTACAGATTCGACCTCTGTGAGACATTTAAAAACATTGAACTCATTAATCCATCGTCGAAAATCATAAAACTTTCAAGCATATTTTGGGTGTGTTTTTCTTATGTTTTTAATGGTGTTTGTTTATTGTTTTATTTTTATCGTCCACCCTCAACGATAAGATTTCTGTTGCTTTTAATTAAATGCATCGTTGTCTTTTAAGCCTCCGTTTTAACCCTTGTTTTTAAGTGCACCAATAGTAAATCATTTGCGAATACTGATATATACAACCTTCTAGTGTGATAAACAAATTCAAACTTGTTATCATTTCTCCTCTGTAACTTAAAATAGCAAATTAATGAAATTTTAAACAAAATGTGAGCTTTGATTCCCCCGTTATCGAAATCTCGTTTTTAGTTTATCGTTGTTCCATTTGTAATGGAGTAGTTAAAAGTAAAACCTAAAAGTGTCATGTGTAGATTTCAACCCCACCCCCGACTAGCCCGCGAAATTATGTCTACAAAATAAAACAGAGGAAGATGCTTCACGGAAAGCTGCTTCGCGACAAAAATGTCCACAAGAAAAAGGAGAACGAGGAAAACGTTTTACGACTAAAATGTCCACGAGAAAAATGAAAACGAGGAAATTGACTGACTACAGATGAGCAAGTGAAGTAAATGCCCACGACAAAAAGTTCACGAGGAATTTACGCGCGATGAAATTACTGAACACCACGCGACCCCACTCAATTGGAGTCCCTACAAGCCATATGTGACCGGATCCTAGTCCAAACGTTGAAAGATTCGCTACTATGACGCTCTGAGGAAGACACTTCGATTGTTCAGCTGATGATGAAAAAATGAACGGATGTTTGACTAGCTCAAGAATCCGGATGGAGATTATATTTCCATCTTTAAAGTGATTATATGCATATGACGAAATCCTGAGTTTATTTAAGATTTGGTGGTAATTTTTAATGACGTCACAACGGCAAGCGGAAGAAACACAACATAATGAAATGTTGTGTTTCTTCCCGCTGTCGTCATCAAAAATCTATTGCTACAGTATGACATGAAAGTCATAACAAGATTACTAACGTTTAGCTCAACATTAACCATAAACATACCTGGTATTCTACATATCTTTTACACCCTAATTGATAAAAATTGGATCCTCCGTTACAGAATTGCAGACTTTGTCATTATTCGAAATTTATATCTTTGTACTCCTGTTTCTGTAAATGGTCTCTCTGATCATAAAGCAATTGAAAAAAATGCCACCCAAGAAATTCAAGTGCAAAAATTAAGGCGTTCTGCAGACTGTTTATCAATAGACGGTCTAAAGAGGCTCATATGTTTAGTTTGAGTGTCTTTGAGACAGCTTCTTAAAGAGATAGTATTTTGTTGTTGTTGTACTACTTCCATTGTTCTGAGTAAGGACCTTCACTCTCTCACTCTCTCTCTATCTCTCTCATCTCACTCCACGCCCTGACAATCATTCATCCGTCCATCGGACCACAAGACTAAACGCCCTCAAGAATACAAGTTTTTTAAGGACCTGGGAGTCCAGGCTTGGCAAAGAAGCAAGGATTCCTCCTTAAACGGCTCAACATTGGCATCACCCCTCCTGAACACATGATTCCTAGAAAACGGTTAAAGTGACTTTTTAAAGAGGGCAATTTATCTATTTATAGGTATTTATCTTAGGACTCAAATTTATTGAAAATGTTAGCAAACAATTAAATAAATATTTAAAGATTATTGTTTTGCAAACACTGATGGCTTTATGATTGATGATACCTCTAGAGACTTTTTGTTATTAAAAAACCGCGATTGTCCGAAAAAAACAGAGTGACTAATAATAATAACAAAATTGTTGGTAATATGAAATAAGGCAATTCCTCATTCGAATTGTTGAGGTGATAACATGGACTCAGAGAGTATATTTTTGAATGAGCATCGATCTATGTCGTTTACGAATCCCTTTAAAAGACTGCGCAATTTTATTTGTTATAAGCTTATGGTGGTGGTATAACAAGTTAGACTAGCGCTACATTACTTATCGATATTAATTACATAATGCAGATACTCAAGCTCAAGAAATAATTAAAGTTATTTTATATTTTACTTGCCGATAAATAGATCCTCACACTGTCGATGAGACGTAAAATAAAATTATATTTATTAATGAGCTTGCCATAAAATGATAATTTAGCAGAGAAATGCTGTTAAAAACAGCCGGCTATAGTTATGAAAAGCTCGTTATAACTTCTTTATTTGCAGGCCAATGAACGTATCCAAAAGACTTCATTGATAAAAAAAATCTATTCCAAAGGAAATATTCAGATAATCCACATTGACTTGTTTTTTTCTTCAAATGTTTCTTCAACAAATAATAACTAGAGGCATGTATACACTCAGAGAGTGCAAACCTCCGCCGTCACGGGGTCCTATGAGCCTTCCGAGGCGGATTTTTCACGACTGGGGCGGCGTAGAGGGACGGGGGAGGGTTCCCCTCGACGGAAATTCCGAGAGGAAGACGCTCCCGGCACCCAATTTTACAGCACGCGACATCTATTGGCAGAGTAGGCTAACTTGAAATATTTATTAGTATTTAGCTCATTTTGCATCTTAAGAAGCACTCAGAGATGCCAAAATTTAATCACTTGTTCCTTTTGGCATTTCCAACAACTCCACAAAGTTTCATCCGAATCCGTTCCGTACTTTTTGAGTTATCCTGCTGACAAACAAACAACCAACCAACAAACTAACAACCAACGCCAGTGAAAACAATACCTCCTTCGGCGGAGGTAATAAAGTGATGATATCGGATTAAGTTCCGATGAAAGGTGTGACTACATGTCTAGTAGCTAAACCAACGAATCATAATAAAGGGATTTTTTACTTGTCATTTATTACCTAAATATGACTGATAGTCTTATATGATTTATATCATTTGTTAATCCACGAGTTGGCATACGTTTGAATGTATTAAATTACTTTGATTTATGCGCTGTTGTATAGAGCTCTTTAATGGACTAAGATACTTTTTGTACATTTTTAAATAAATTTTGTGTCGACATGAATTACAAGGCTGCTAAAATATTATTTTCCTACTTAAAAGATATAATCCTATTATTCATCATTTACTAAAACACCTTGATTATTTGATTTTTATACTAAATATGATCAAATAAATATGTATTTACATATCCATGGAGGTTGAAGCTCCATCTAGTGGCCGTTTGAAGAGTTTTCCATCTCTTTTAATTATACATATATGTAAATCATAGTTTCATTCCTGCTTATTGATACTTTCTCTCTGCCTTATTTATTGCTTATTGCTCTATAGCATCCTACACTTATTGAGAGTAGAACCATCTGTTAGTATACATACTTATAGCTAAACAGTTCCACTGCGAAAACTTTATATGTATGCAGGAGTGGATAAACATTGCCTTTTTATTAATTTTGTTTATTAAAGTATATCTACATATTAAACTAATTTTATGTATTCGTTAAGATCAATTATTCTTTTATTTACATATACAGTCAAACCTGTGTTGACGACCACTTGTCATAACTATATATATATATATATATATAGCGTACGGGAGATGTTTGGTTGGGGGGCAGCATTCAATTTGCCCGAATTTTAACAAGAACCGTTAAATCGGTGAAAAATAATCGAATGAAGAAAGTTATGTAGATTAATGTTTTTATAGTAATTACATACTATTCATTACATTATATTTATTTGGTTATAATTCAAAATCCGGTTGCTTTCATAATTTCATATTTTTTCTTCAACTTAAATGTCGGAATATCTCCACCAATTTACCCGAATTTTTTTTTTTTTGGGGGGGGGGCAGTTGCCCCCCTTTGTCCCCCCCCTGTCTTCTACCCTATATATATATATATATATATTTAGTTCCAATTCATTTACTGTTACGATATATGTTTTTTTTATTTTCAGTAACATCAGAGATAAAGAAGGTTTAAGTTGACATTTGTCAATGTTTATTGTGATAGAACCCAGAGTGTAATAAATATCCAATGTAAGGACTGAGTTACACCTCCATTATAGCCGAATGATTAGATGAAAACTCCCCTTCTTCATGATTAAATAGATTCATTCACATCAAAAGAAATATTTGTTAGGAGCTTCGTCTTTATTAAGTGTCATAAGAAATAAACTAGAATGAACCAAAAAGTGATTGATAGATCGATAGATAGATATATGTATGGGTGGTATGGCCTAATCAACAAATAAAATAAATTTTATTATGAGGGCCAGCACATCATAAAATATCAAAATTGTCAATTGAGTATATTTTGGGTTGTGGAACCCAAATACTAAATTCATATTTGGAGATGTGTATATTGATTGTCTTTCTATTCATTTGGTTCAAAGTCCATACCTACATTATAGGAGAACTGTCTATTTACTTGTGTTGTGATGTTCAAGGCATACTCCAAAAATCCAGTTATGAGTACCAATTTTAATATGGTGAGTCTGGAGTATATCCTGCTTTCTTTTCGTGTTTCAAATCGGTGACAATATAAACGCCTGAGGTCAACATTTCCTTTATAAGTCTCAATTACTAGGTGGTATGGAAGAGTCTTTAACGCCACATATCATTGTAATGCTACTCTTGGAACGAAAAGGACTCAAAAGATGCCTCCAAAACAATATATTTATTGTTTCTTGTATTTATGATTTGTTGTCGGTGCTGCATGATGTATGCATGCAATGCCAAATACATACATATGCATCAATACGCCCACATATTTCCTATTACAATAAATATCCTATTGTATACTGGTAACGTACATACTAGGTACATACCTTACATCCTTTGTTAATGTCTAAATGAATTCGTCAACAGGAGCTTCTTCTTGAGTTGGTCGAATAGTTCGTCTTCCCTCACCCTTTTCATCGCCCGCTGAATGGCAGTTGTGACTCCCAGTCAACTTCCAAAACGGAATGCGATCACAAAGGTTCAGATCTGTTTGACAGCCATATATTCTCGCATTTCAGGGACAGCGTTAGGCAATCCTTGAGGTGAATATGTTGAAATTACTGGAATTTATCGTAGATCTTTAGACTAAATAATGTTTCGCCCAATTAGGCAGCCATCTTAGATTGTTGACGTCATTTAAAAAAACTTCTTCAAGACAAGCAAGTTTCCCTTCTCTGTAGAATATCACGTTATTACACATATAGGTGGGTGGCTCTGATCTTCCTAAGAAGAAAACATGAGTTGCTGAATTATAAGTCTATCATTTTCTCTATACATAACTTTATAATGACATGATATAAGTCATAGAGATATAAAGATATAGAGGACTTATTCCCTTCACTAGCAGAGAAACATCGTCGTTCAGCTGTATTCTGTGCCCAATATAACATAGTAATTTGTACTACGTCATCGCAAGTTGATCATAGAGATAGAAAGATTTGTTTATATTGAGCAATATGACGTATTTCTCTGAAAAATCCCATAAGCTCTCTATGTCTTTATATCTCTATGATATCTATGATATATAAGCAGAGCTTTGACTACCGAATGTAAATCGGCATTTAGAACTGGAAGTGTTGTTACCTGGTGTAAAGAAGTTGAACTTTACAAAATAAATAAACAACTCCAGAGCTGAAAGCGCATTTAATATCGGACGATGTATAACAAAAGACATTTAAGGAAATAATTTGTTTGCACTTGCCTTCCATTTCCTTCTAAATCTGAGTGCAATTATGATTTATTTAAAAATTACACCAATACAATTTCAAATAATGTCTAAAATATATAACAATTATGTATTTAATTGTTCTTTGTAATAAACTGTCCGATATTAAATGCATATGAAGAAGTCACAGAGCAGAGGCATAAATAAATTTCTCTCTTTCTTTCTTTCTTATCTGCCGCACCAATCAATATTCGGTATATATATATTATACAATCTACCGAATCGGCGGTAGATTTTTCTACCGAATTTCAGCTCTGTATATAAGTCATCTATCTTCAATATTATCTTCCCTCTACCCATAATACTAAAAATGGCGTCTAATACGTTGATTCGAATCTTTTCCCGCCCTCTATACATAACTCACGGATGAGGGAACGACATTGAATAATTAAAATGAGATTATTACTTCACTGAGTGCCTTAACTGACATTCGTAAAAAAGCAAAGAGTTAAAAATGCATTATTTTACGACCAATAACCGTGTGGGATTGGAAGTAAATTAATTTGACTAATGTACATATATGTTCCTTACTGATAGGCGCTCATTTAATCCTTAGAAACTGCATAATCGAAAAATAATGGTATACTCCTACTCAAGGACGAAAAGTATAGGATGGTGATGATCCAAGGAGTATTAATCAATTCATCGTAATCAAAAACAATTCGAACTAAATTGTTTTGAATGTTCTTAAAATATATAGTCTCTGGACGTTTATCCATTGAGATAATTGAATATAGGAATCCCGGCATTCACGTCAGTGTAAAGTTAAAGAATTGATGTTCTTGTTTGTTATATTTAGACACAGGATCAATCTTAACCCAAAGTGATTCCCTAATTTCGAAATGGACACCATCCATTTCTGAAAGTACTAAAAACACTATTTCAAATAGATACAATGATTTTCACAACTGGAAAATGAATGGAGATCACTAATATAACGACTCAACAACAATAAAACCATCAACATCTACTCAAGGACGAAAAGTATTGGATGATGATCTAAGGATTCAATGTAATCAAAAGCATGTGGACTAAATTGTTTGAATGTTCTTAAAATATATAGTCTCTGGGACGTTTGTCCATGATATAGAAATTCGGGCATTCACGTCAGTTAAAAATTAATGTTTCTTGTTTGTTATATTCAGACACAGGATCATATTTTAACCCAAGTGATTCTGAACGTATTCAAAACACTATTTCAAATAGATACATTGATTTTCAGAACTGCAAAACAATAGGAGATCACTAATATAAACGACTCAACGACAATAAAACCATCATAATAAACGGAGTGGGAAGATATGAAATAAGCCACATACTTCTATTATTCAATTATATACCTTTATTTATGAGCTAATCCAAAATTCCCGCCCAAACAACACAAAACTCCCGCCTTTTTTCAATATTTTAGTAAGAGAGCCGCATCAATATCAAATAGTCGTAGAAAAAAAAACAGTTTAAAAGGAAAGTTATGAAACCGTGGAGAGATATTTTTTTCTCTCTTTTTTATTTAGCAGTCTCATTGACTTCAACTTCTCCATAATAATTGCCGTTTATCATCGTGACGATGTTTTCTCTTGGTGGTAGGTGTGTGGATGATACGATTGATCCGACACCAGGAGTCAATGAATGTTGTGTTAAAAAAAGACATGTAGATATTTGTTGTATTGCATGGATTGCTCTTACTTGGAAAGAAAATAAATATATCATCAAAAAATGCGAAAAATTACTACGAATCATGTGGTGATATATTGTTATATATATATATATATATATATATATATATATATATATATATATATATATATCTATATATATATCAGTAGATTTATCGTTCATTTGTTGTCGTTCGCGAACGACGAACGACAAAGTTTTTGACGAACGACAAGGAAAATTCCTTATCGTTTTTTTGGCGCCAAAAAAGACAAAGTTTTTTAATTTTCATGGGATTTTTTTTTTCAAAATGGCGAGACAAAAATGGTCGTTAGTTTTTTCAAAATGACGAACGACAAACGATAACTTTAGGTGAACGACGAACGACAATTTTTTTTGCAAACGTCTACAAGTCTAATATAAATAAATATATGAAAAATAAGATTTTTCAAGCTTTTTCATCAACCACTTCTTTTAAATCTAATAAATGTTGCATCTTTATACTTTATGATTAGGAATGTTAGTTTTACTTTTGTGGCCACTTTGGATGATTGAAACTATATCTATATGGATATGAAAAACCATCAAAATACTTAAACTAATCTATCTAATAATAAATGCAGCCTTAAAAACGTTTAGTTATTTTTTAACTTTAAAATAAAGTTCTCTTCATTGCATTCTAATACTACCCCTTGGTATTTTGAAGGCTACATTCGACTTTTTCACATCACCAAATTTTATCTTTGTGATTCACAAATTGGAAAAGTATTAAAAGTATAATAATAAAGATATGTATAGGCACAAGGATAATTTGAATGCAACACTTGTTGACATGCAACCTATGTTTTTAGGCTAAGCAATGTGATTGATATCAGTTATAAAGATAATTATGATCTCATTACACACAATCAGGCATTGCATAATTATATTATTTTGCAGTAATCCAAAATGTTTCGTAACACATTGTCCCTGCCATGAAAAATGAATTATTGTTCTTGTGCTATGAATAGTTTATATATATAACATATATAGTTATATACCTATAGGCATTATATTAACAAAGTTGCTCTTAAGATTTTTTTTGCAAAGGACGTCAATTCAGGATTTCTTGTGATCAATTTTAACTTCTGGCTTGTCATTTTGAAATGATCATTATTGTGTTTTTTAAGGCATCTTATTTATTCATATATATATATATATATATATGTATATATATATATATCAGGAAATGACCGGGACACTTTTTTTCACCAGGATCTGGGCCTGGACTTAAATTTTCTAACCCAGGCCGAGCCAACACTGCATAGAGAATTTTTTTAATTTAAACAAAATTGTCGAAGAAAGTGTCGACGTTTTTTTTAGAAAATCATTTTTAAATATTTTTCTAGAATTTTAAAAGTTCGTTTATAAAAAAACGTCAACACTTTCAGACTGACGAACGAGCGAAAATATTAAAGTCCCGGCACGGTGATTTTTAGACATCGGGCTGGGACGCTCAAAAACACCGGACCCGGCCGGGTACCCGTCGTTTCCTGTAATATTGCTGATAATGTTTAGAGTATTTATTTACACTGTTTTTTAGTTCACCAAATAAAGATTTGGATCACCGAAGAACTGTTATGATAACATATAACGACTACTTTTGTGTCTCAGGAATTTTAATCTTTTATTATTGCTTGTTTGTTTTTCTATAAGAAACTTTATTAATTTTGAGAAATTGCATACATAAAAATATATAAATCAACATTCTAGTTTAAAACTAGATCTCTAAAAAAGGTTTTTAGGCATAAAAAATAAATGTTGGCCACAACAAATCATAATAAAAAATAAAATAACATTCTCGAACGAAAAACAATAGATCAATAAAACAAAATATACAATACTAAACATACTTAATCTTAAAAACTCAACAACAATACTATTCATCCATACGTAAATGACTTTTTTTAATTATCAATTGGAGTCTCATTTTATGAATGAGTGAATATTATAATTCTTATTGATTTACTCATCCTCGAAAATATTATGGCACTTTCAAACTAGAGGCATATATACACTCAGAGAGTGCAAACTTCCGCCGTCACGGGTCCTTATGAGCCTTCCGAGGCGAATTTTTCACGACTGGGAGGGTAGGGACGGGGAGGTTTCCCTCGACGGAAATTTCGAGAGAAGACGCTCCGGCACCCGTTTCACAGCACAGCGACCATCTATTGACAGAGTAGGCTAACGTGAAATATTTATTAGTATTTAGCTCATTTTGCATCTTAATTCTGCACTCAGAGATGCCAAAATTAATCACTTGTTCCTTTTGGCATTTTCAACAACTCCACAAAATTTCATCCGAATCGTTCAGTACTTTTTGAGTTATCTGCTGACAAACCAACAAACAAAACCAAACACCAGTGAAAACAATCTCCTTCGGCAGAGGTAATAATGTATAAAAATTGCTCGTGGATCACGGAGCTATCATATATCAAAGCATCCATATTTCTTGTACCTTTATCATATTATCATATCTAAATAATAATAAATCCACAGGTCACAAGCCCACAGCATTAGGAATTTCATAATTTTGCATCCATCCTTTAAAGAACCACAAAATGCATATAAAACAATACATAATTGTTAACTGAATTCAGCCCTAGATCTTAATTAATCAGAGTTGGGATTCGGCAGAAAAATCTACCGCCGGTTCGATATTCGGTATATACCTTCTACCGATCGATATCGGTATTCGATATATTTTATTATATATCTACAGTATCGATCGTTATTCGGTACGGTAGACAAGAAAGAGCGATAAATTTATTTATGTATCGGCTCTGTGATCTCATCATATGCATTTAATATCGGACAATTAATAAAAAAGGACTATTAAATACATAATTTGTTATGATTTATTAGAGATTATTTGAAATTTAATACTAATCTTATATAAATTATATATGTACTTTCGTAGGAAATGGAAGGCTATATATTTTTTTTCATTTACTATCTCTAATGTCCGATATTAAATGCACTTTCAGGTACCCTAGTATCCAATGCATAGCATGTGCTTATATTGAATATATATTATGTATCTGCTCTATAATACTATAAATTAGAGTTGTTTATTTATTTTGCAAAGTTTAAGTTCTTCACACAAGGGAGTGCTTCCACATTTACCTTAGTACTTAGTACAAATACCGTACCGATTGTCAATCAGTACGGTATTTAGTAGTTTCTACCAAATATCGTATAATCGGTTCGGTATTTGAAATCTACCGTCGGTAGTATCAAATACTGATTTACATTCGGTAGTCGCAGCTCTGCAATTAATAATATATAATATTACCTTTAAGCACTAGAGTAGCCATGAGTATTGGTTTAAATTAAATTATGGAAGCTATTTTTTTACAAGCTCAAACAGAGGATATTATCAATTAATGGAGCATAAACAAGAAAATACCACTTTTAAAGTTTCAAAGTAGGAAGCTTTGAGCAAAAAAAAAATTAACCTGAATCTCAACAATATCAAATTTTTTTCATTTATACTTCATTCAAATAAATAAAATCTGTCAGAAGTTGTTTTCTCCATAATTATATTGAATAAACTAAATAATAATAACAAGTACTCACCAGAGCTTAAAGTATGGACTAGACATACGTTCATTGTTACTCATAAAATAGAACAAATACGATTCGGAAAAGGATAAAATAGATAGCTCATAAACAAGAGGCTCAGTTCAAATCCCTCAAAAGGCTTGAATGAATATTCTCAAAACATTTATACAAAGATGTATAATAAAGCTGTATATGGACTCGACCATTCAAACTAATACATGAAAAAGTCCATTTCATTGTATTCACATAAAATTAATGGATGAATATCTGATGAGATGCTAGGGATGCATTTCGAAGAATTTTGTCTTAATTGTTTTCTGCAGGTACTCAGTTTTGAAAGAAGGTTCTAACATAATTAAGTGTTATAGGCATATATTAAAACCATTATATTTATACACATATATCTATATAAATACATATATATATAGGTATATATATATATATGAATAAAATATAATAACATGGGCTAAAGACAATTATCAAATGTTTAATGCATTCCTATCCCAAATTAATGATGTCTTATTAAAATTCATACATATTTTCTTCATCAAACATCCATTCCTATAGAAGGGTATGTTGTGTTACTCTTACAGACACTTCTCAATAGCATCTTTGGATTCATATCAGAGATACGCATTTGCACTCAGTCTGCACCACATGCGAAGCATCTAAACATTAAATGAGATAATTACCTCCGCGAAGGAGGTATTGTTTTCACTGGTTTGTTAGTTTGTTGGTTTGTCAGCAGGATAACTCAAAAAGTACTGAACGGATTCGAATGAAACTTTGTGGAGTTGTGGGAAATGCCAAAGTAACAAGTGATTAAATTTTGGCATCTCTAAGTGCTTTTTTAATATGCAAAAATGAGCAAAATAATAATGAAATGGGGTCTCTATTCAGGGAGTAGGAAAGAACAAACGCTAAAAAAATATTCATGACGTATTATTGTTCATATATCAGCTCAGGACTATGTAACCCAGGACGTGCTTAAACATCTTCCTCTTCCCGTCTATGAGTGCTTTTTAATATGCAAAATGAGCTAACAGAGAGGAAACAATGATTAGAGATAGAAAATCGGGCGTGTGAAAGGGAGAATGTTGAATAGGAATGTTGTTGGGATCGGCGGAGGTACACACTCTCTGAGTGTATATTTAGAAATATTTTTATCGTTTTTTAATGGAATTGAATTGCGGGTTTTTTGTCCATTTGATTGGAGGGACTCTGATTCGAAGAGTTTCCTTGAGTTGTTTTATTGAGCCTCGATAGACGTTAAATGGAGGAAATTATAATTATTTGAAAGAGAGTTTATTAATATTGAATTTAGACATTATTCATTGAATTATTTTCACAATGACTCAAAATAATGGGCAAAAGTTCGATTCCTCCCTAGAAAGGGAAGAAAGATCCTGTGTTCGATTGATTATGTTAATGCCACATAGAATGCTTCATGTCATTGGAGTACAATAGGCAAAAAGCAACATTAAACGAATATATGTAATATATGTATTGCTTCTAAAATGTTGTTTATTCAAGGGAAAAGCTTTTTATCGCCTCTGAAATGTGTCTCACGCCATCACAATTCACTTAAAGCAATATAAAACTACGATTCGCATGAACCTACAAGCAAACACCTAATTTTCTGTTTTCGGACTAACATTGTTTTCTCTTATTAGCAGAAAATGCAACCTTTTGTTTACTTCATCGTGAGTAAAACAAGAGACTGAGTATCACGTCTTTGAGTCATTCAAGAGAGCTTGGCTTGGGGATCAAATAAAGCTACATTGAGGGAATTATTTTCATAAGTAAAAAATATGCTTTGGTCAGCTTTGATTATGTTCATGGATTTAACGATGACAATAGAAATGGTTTAACGTGACCTTATGGGTCATATAAGGGTTATGGTCTAGCCTTGTGTGAGTCAGGCTTTTAGATGTAGTTTTTTTTGCAAATATATATATAACTAGACCTCTAGGAAGAGGATAAAGGTGAAAACCGAGAAAAATATCTTTTCAATTCAGATTAAAAGTTTTAATTTACAAAATGAATAGAAATATTCAGTGCTATAGTGACTTTTGGTTTTTATGATTATGTATAGTGATGGGTCACGAGTAAAACTCGTTTTTTAATACTCGAGTTTTATTTAGTTAGTAAAAAAGTCTTCAAATACTCGACTCGTGCATAAAATCGCCGAGTTTTTACTCGTTACTCGGGGGAAAACTCGCTACTCGGATAAAAACCTCGTTACTCGGAGAAAACTCGTTACTCACGTGGAAATTCTTACTCAACGAAAAACTCGACCCTTCAAATAATACGTCTGGACCAATCAAGAGCCTTTAAAGGATTTTTTTTTTTTTTTTTTTTGTACTTTCGCACAACATTTATTTTTGAATGTTACCAACATCAAAAAAAAAAACCTCATCATTACACGTACAAACATAAAATTTACACAAACTAATATTAAACAAAACAAAAAAAAACTCACCAACAATTCTATTACATATTTAAAACATTTTTCGATAGGGGGATTTGTGCTCTTAATTTATAAAGTAAAATCTGTTTTAGTTACAATAAAATTTATCTAAATCTAAAGGAATGACACTTAATAAAAAAAATTGTAATGAGACGGTCTTAATAAGTTTATTTTTATACTGAGTACTGTTTTCAAATACTTTTTACCGTTTCTTTACTAATCATCCTAGCTTCATAAAAAATAATATACACAATATATCATCTATAAGTCCAAAACAGTTTTTATAGTACTTATTCTTCTTGCCTTCATCAAATTTGTACCTTGTGACAACGAAAATCAGCTCAGAGAAAAAAGTAACATCCTCCAAGATAATTCCTCTTTTTAAAATTTTGTTAAGCAAGTACAAATAATTCTCTGAGGTTAGTCGATTTCCTGCCCACTCTGTAGTCGAGATACTCATCCATGACTTGTATTTGGATATAGAAAAACAATTTTCTGAAATAGAAGCTTCAGAAGACTTTGTAAGGCCACACTTCTTGATCCATGTTTTAAAAATTACTCAAAAAGCTTTCGTAATTCGAAACAAACAGAACATTTCAAAATGGAAATTATTGAGGAGTGCCAAAAATTATGATGAACCCTTTAAAGCATAATTTCCCAAACTATGGTATGTGTACTAGTGTTGTCCATCGGGCGGCATGCCCGCCCGTCCGCCCGACGGGCCGGGCCGGGCTCGGCGCAAAAAATATGAAAGTGGGCGGGCTATGCGGGCGGCCTTTTTAATTTTTTTTTAAATGACCTCTTTTTAAAAGAAAACGTCTTCACTTTTTTCCTCAGACCTCTTTCTAAAAAAAAACATCCTCACTTTTTCTCAGATCTGTTGAATTGAATTCCTTTCTTCTATCAATATATTTTCCCAATGGTCGGGCGGGTGCAAGTCGGCGCATATCAAACTAATCGGGCTCGGGCCGGGCTCGGGCTCATTATTAGTCTTTCGGGCGGGCTCGGGCTCGAAAATCGCGCCCGATGGACAACACTAATGTGTACCCCTAGGGGTACGCAACGTGGTTGTAAGGGGTTAGTTAGTTAGTTAAGTATTTATTGCTGGTTTACCATAGTACATTACAAATATACATTTATATAAGCAAATACATACATATTGATTCTAAGGGGTAGGTGATGTCAAAAAGTTTGGGAAGCACTGCTTTAAATGAAAACGACCAATCAATGACTAAAAAGAATAATTATCTCAAAAAGCCTCAACTTAGTGTTTGGTGGGATTTTTTATTATTCACTATTCTAAATCAAGACAATTTTGTTCAAAATGTACAAAGAGAATGGAGCAAGTATTTAAACTAACCAAAAGTTGGAGCAAATGAAAATCCTTTAATGTAGTTGATGGGAACGAAAATGTCAAATGCCAACTCTTTCATGCGTGGTTTTTAAATATTGATAGTACAAGGACCATCTGTTCTCTCCAAAAGACTTTTCTCTACGGCAGGGAAAATCTAACTAATCGTCGTAATAGATACTCACAGATGTTCATGCTTTACATTGTTCAAATTAAACGCCATTTACTTAGTCATTCTAGATTTACTAAAAAAACTATTTAAAAAAGTTGTACGTTAGTATAAACTATAATTTGTGTTTTTCTATTTATATATCTGTTAAATATCGCATTTAAAATATTTGTTCTACATTATGATACCTTTGTTCTTATTATTATTGTGCAAAGTTTATTTTGTACCATCTTGAAATGTCAAGGATCAAATATTTGCTGGTTGACCTCGTAAATCGCAAAAATAATCACTGAGATGAATTATGTGTTTTAAAGAATTGAATTTTGATTTAGACTTTGATATAAAGTAATTTAAGACAAAATATTACTTCAAGCTAAAAAAGCTATAAATCTGTTACATATTACAACAAAAATTATCAATTATATCAATAATTTACCCCAGGTTACATTTTAGAATTTAACTAAATGAATCCCTTAAGCCCCATTTTTTGACTTTATAAAATTAAAAACAGGAAATTCCAAACTGCATATAACTTATGATCATTTCACATCAATTTGGATATTAAGGGATCCTCCAAAAAAACGCGAGTATTCCTGGGAGTATCAAGTTTTTCACGAGTAACAAGTCTTCCTTTTTGATATATGTATACTAAATCGAAATGAGCTATTAAAAGTAACGATTTTTTACAAGTTTTAAATTTCATCCGAGTTACGAGTAAAACTCGTAAATAATCGAGGTTTTTTTTTACTACTCGCCCAAGCTCGAGTAGTAAATTTAAGCTCGTGACCCATCACTAATTATGTATATCTCATGACGACTTCTTCAATGACTTTCTGTGTTAGAAAAATACTTCCAGATTAAATAATCTATTATTACATTATACCAGGCTAATGAATTCATTTTAATAAGTTAATTAACTAAAACTATTATTTAAGAATAATAAAAATAGCATTTTCTTTAATAATAAAAATAATCCATATTATGTATTCCTTATTTAAAAAGCTATGGAATCCGTTTTAATAAATTAAATAGCTAAATGGTTAACTGCATTCATCCCCTGAAATATTAATTTTAATATAAAAATTGACACATTTTATTAGAATTATTTTATTTATTTAAATATATTTAAGTTGAAATTAATTTTTGTAGAAAAAGATTCCAAAAAAAGTGACGACGTTTTTTTTTGAAAAAAAATCCAACAAAGAAAAATTCTGGGAAAAAGTGACGAGTTTTTTTAGAAAAGAATTTCATAAAAAGTCCCGGCCCGGTGATTTTTAGACACCGGGCCGGGACACGGTCGTTTCCTTATATATATATATATATATATATATATATATATATATATATATATATATATATATATATAGATATATATATAGGATAGATATATAGATAGATATATAGATATAGATAGATATAGATAGATAATAGATATATCCATTGAAAAAGGTTCATTCCATGACGTCATTCTATGGCATTGCATGTCAATGCTCCCCCCTTCCCCCCTATATTGTATGTGTGAATAGATATTTTATGGCAAAGAATAAAGCCATTATGCATATAGAAAGAAAGAAGAAAGGTATGAATCACGACATTTTTTATAGCTATGTGTCTATTTTTACTACAAACACCACCTCTTTTTAACAATTTATGTACAATTATATCAAAAGTTTGCTAATGCTACTTAGTTAAACATGTATTTAAAAATGTGCCATTTACTACTTTGGGATAAGATATCGATAGCTGAACTTTATTTTTTTTGCTTTGTATTATGTTTTTCTGCTTTAAAAATAACTTTAAGCCTTGAGACCCAATAATCCTTTACAAAGCTACTTTTAAGTAAATTTTATTGTTTAGGATATCTAAGTATTTAGTTTACATACATTGCATAATTAACTGCAAAAGAGATATATGAATGTTTTAAGAAATTAAAAATGTATTTATCTTGAAGAATAACGTTTTTTTTGTTAAATTTATAAAGATAACAGTAATAAGTTTGAATACACCACGGTTCACCATTGCCCCAATCGTCAGCAAAGGGTTAACGTCTATATATGCTACTATATGATGAGTACTCAGGACGATACGTTTGTTTGTAAATTGGAGTAGTCGGGCTGAAGCCCAGGTTTTCCATAACATTATCATTTATAACCCAAGAATCAAGTCATGGTCGTTTTGAAAGTCCATTATGGCATTATTGTGACACATTGAAACCCTCGAGGCTTCATGGGAGGTTGATTTAACACTCCGGGGTGCCAAAACGGTAAGATCGGAAACCCGAGGCTTGCTTTGAAATCCCAATATGCCGTATAGGTATATATAGTTGGTGAAGCGTGAGGGTTCATTGCGAGTGGGCTTGGATCCACAATAAACTTTTTAAAGTCCTTTTAGAACAAAAAGAATACGTATTATGACACAATTTATGTCTGGTTTTTTGCATTCTTAATGTAAATGCATAAGCTTTGGAGTTGGAATCTTAGAGAACATTATAACAGCAGAAAACAACAAGAGCACTTAAGCTAAGAATAACTTATGGCAGGTTAAGTAATATTTGCATGACGACAAATAAGGAAATGTCTATGGACATGTGTATTATCTTTTCTCTGTTTGTCCCCTACACCAGGTCTTTATTTGTTAACATTATCCATAATATGTCTTTGTATCACATAAAGAGGAAAATAGAGTTACCATATTGTTATCTGTTTATATTGATACAATTAAATACTTGCATCAAATGGTTAGTATGTCTTCATTGGAATAGCCAATTCAAAGGGTTCATATCATTTATATATGCCATTGAATGAAGATATTAGTGTTCATAAAGATGATATTAATATCTCTGAGTTGACTTTAGCACATTAAGAACTGATGGGCGCTTTATTTTATAATGTTTTATTATTATCCAATATCCTTGTCTCTCCACCAATCACGTTCGAGAAAAAAAGATTAAAGGTGGTATATTCCTTACCCATTTGGGTTGGTCGGATCCATGTATTTATGTTTAATAAAATAAAACATGTTTGATGATTTATGATGCTTATAATATAAAATGGAAAGTTCTGATTTACACGAGTATCTTAGGTGAGAAAACGTCCAAAAAACACATGTTTCTTTTAAGGCTTAGAAATATATTTGAAATAATCTCAGCTGACCTCTTGGGTCACATCTATGTATGCCATCTTATATACCTGAATGAACATATATCAAAAACGACCCGAAAGGCATTGATATATATATATATGTATATATATACATATATTATAAGAGACCGCAAAGTAAAAAGTATTCCATTGATTCTGTCCAACTTAAAAATACTAATTTATTTAATTTAAAAAACTCAAAATATATGTGTTTACAAATCTAAATAATAATTTCAAGTTACCATAATTATATACATAAAAAGTCTAATAAAATGTTACGATTTTTATATTAAAATTAATATTTTTGAGGGTGAGTAAAGTTACCCTTTAGTATTTATTTTAAACGGATTAATTATCTTTTAAATACAGAATACTAATATGGATATATTTTTTTTACTAAAGTTGGTATTAAAATTATTAAATAGCTTGGTATGATGTAGAATAGATTACTTATTACCCTCATCATTTAGAGTGGATCACGCCTTAACGCTATCGCTCGATACAATATTAGTATATTTATGGTTGTGTTGAAATAATTGTAAGGAATATATTGACAATTTCATCAAATATATGCTAAGTCCACCTATATATTTTAAAAGACATTGATTGTCTTTATGAATACCAAAATATCTGAGCAATCCATTAGTTAAATAACAGTTGATGTTGTCATTTTAGGCTCCGCAATTGTGAATTATTCAAAGATAAAAACAACAAATAATTCTAAAAAACTAGATAAGATATCCTCAAGAAGCTTAAGTAAAAACGTTAAAAGCTGGAGCTTAAGTAAGAGCGTATTTGCAGTTAAAACTGTTTTTCCTTAAGTCTGGGGATTTAGCAAAGTTTTTAATAACATTTATATATACCAGAAGGCATGGTTTGAATATAGAGTGATCAAAGCATTGTACAGACTCCATCTTATAAAATTATAGTTCAACTACTTTTATATTTGTTAGGAAAATCATTAAATCCATCCTTTTAACTAAATACTTATCAAACTGTCTTAAAATAAGAACCTCATATCAAATATATAACTTTAAATCCTCTATTCATTGCATTCAATTTATAGAATCATATATTTTT
>CP045904.1:7359141-7396584 GCA_013387185.1 Caligus rogercresseyi | reverse complement strand
AAACCCTTCTTATGTATTTGTGAAGACGTCATTTTTTTTCGTCCTGGAAATAAATTCGTGATTGGTGGTTTTTAAAGTGCAGTTTGACCCTTATTTACGTGGAATAAGTGTTTTAAGTGCCGGTGACCCATTTCTCGTCGTTTTTTGTGGAACTTCCTCCCTCTGGAGGAGTCTTTCAGCGAATCGAGGTCAGTCTTTGGATTCTTAGGACAAGGATAGATCTTATATTTTTGTTTACTTCCCCTCCCTTCTTCCTTACTATAGTATTTATATTATATAAGTGAGGAACGGAACATTTTACAAAATGACCAGCACAAACCTAGGGAAGCCCCCTGATAAATCTTATTCATCGGTTGTAATGAAATCAATGATAAACACCCATAGAGGTGGAGGAGTTCAGATGAACTTGGGTAATTCCTATAAGTGGGAAACATTTATTGTTCTCATGGAAAATGGAGAAGGAGCCACCTTCAAAGGAGCCATAAAGCATGTCGATGTCTACGACATAGCCATGAAGTTTGGATTTGGGGAGCATGAGATCGCTGGGGCAAACCCAAGACTTGGACCGGGACAAGCTTGTTTCTACACAAGATTCCCTGTGGATGTTAGAGGTCGACTAAAGGAACTAAAACGAGCACAAAGTCTCCCAATTAAACATGTTGATGGCTCCGAGGAGTTGGTTACCTTTAAATTGAGGGGTATAGAAAATATAAAGGAAAACATGAAGAAAAAAATTTCTGTGACTCTTTTGAACACGTTCAAAAGAGTTGACGAACAGAAAATGGTGGAATGGCTTAAACAATTTGGGGATGTATTGAACCATTACCCAAAAAGGAACCCTGTGGATGACATCGCGGAGGCTAAATATAAAAATTACCGAGACCAGTGGAGGGATGCTGATTACATCGTGGAAATGCAGGCCGACCCATCTCAAATACCGCAAATTTTACCCTTTGGAGGCACTCTCGTTAGGATCAAATTTGCAGGAGTAAAAATGCAGTGCCAAAAATGCTTCAATTATGGGCATTTAAAAATGCACTGTATTGAGAAGAGAATAAGAATAGTAGATTATGAGCATGCTCTTCGTAGATCATTGGAAAATCGTGAGCAAGTGAACTCACAAATGGAAAAAAACAATATAGAAGAGAACCCGACAAAAGAGTTGTCGTGTGAAGTGAATAAGAGTCAGGAAGAAGGCGCTTCTGTGCCTAAAGCTCTAAATACACCCGCTGAGGATACGGATCTTGTAACTCTTCAGGATGGTTCAATGGCTGTGGATGAAAACCCATCTCCCCCCCAACAGAATGTGGTCGAGATAATGGAAGAAGAAGGTCAACGTTCTACAAGTAAAAGCTTGGGTGTCTCTCTAGAGGCTGAGGGGCAAACAGAGAAGGACTTGTCTCCTTCCAGTTCCCGTGTGCCCGGTATTCTATCTATCGAGATAATGGAAGAAGAAGGTCAACGTTCTACAAGTAAAAGCTTGGGTGTCTCTCTAGAGGCTGAGGGGCAAACAGAGAAGGACTTGTCTCCTTCCAGTTCCCGTGTGCCCGGTATTCTATCTTCTAGTCCTCAGCAAAAAAGAAGGAATATGCCCATCTCTGGTTCAGGAGTGATCATGGAGCATCGGACCCGCTCCCAATCAGCGGGTAAAAGGAATAAACCTGACTCCAATGATTCCCCGGAGGGCGGCAAAAACCCCAAAAAAGTTGCCAAGACTTGATCAGTATTTTTTTTCATATTATTTTTATCGATGCAACATATCATTTCAGACTTCTATAATGATAACACTAAGACGGATTTTAACTCAAATTTGGGAGTGAGGAAGATTTTGTCCTTGAATACAAGGGGAGGGAAAAATAGAAGAGTTAGGCATGCCCTAATGAAACGTCTTCTAGCATTAAACGCTGATATTATATGCCTCCAAGATATTAAGTCTCTTGTCTCTTCGTCATGTAATCAAGGCTGTCCTTTTTGTCTTCCAAAAAGTTTTCACAACTTTTTTACAGGCTCAGGAATCAATAGAGGTGTCTTGACATTGATTACCAAGAAGATGAAGATTGTGTCTTGTGTTAAAGAGTATTCGAGTAGAAGTGACTGGCATAAAATACGTATTTCGTCAAATGGTGTGGAGTTCTACATAATTAATGCATATGGGCCCAACGAAAAATCTTTCCCGTTTTTTCAATCAATAATTAACAATACTCAACGTTGTGGGTTGTTACCTATTATATTATTGGGTGACCTAAATGTAGATTTGGACAATACGTCGCACAGTTCTCCAAATCGTGCCGCTCTTCAAAAAGTTATACTCTCCCTAAGACTAGTAGATGTCATGAAGAAATTATGCCCGGGGACCTTTTCTTGGTCAAGAGGAAATCAAAAATCAAGGCTTGATCTCGCGTTGGTTTCCCCTTTCTTCACTAATCGTATCAGGAAAGCCTTCTATCGTCCAGAACCATCATCTGATCATAAACTCATAGAACTGGAAATGATGTGCCACCATCGTAATTTTAACTGCAAAATACCCAATTGGGTTTTGGATGACAATAAATTTAGAGATAAATTGTCCAGGAATTTGGAGGCAACCATAATTAAATGTCACACCGCATACCAGGCAGTAGGTTCTCTTACAAATGTAATCTCTAAAACAGCGTCTTTATTCATATAAAAAAAAGATGGAATCAAAAAAGCATCAAAACCGTATTGATGATATGCTCATGAAAAATTCAATGTTTGTTCGTTCCTTTATGGCACAAGCAATTAACTCCTTCCGAGTCTCCGAAATAGCAGAAGCAGAGATGAAAACAAAGGTTGCCCGGGAGAATGGTGCCAATAAAAAGATTTATGACAATTCGAAATATGGTAAGCTTTCGGCTGTATCTATAAACAGAATAGTGTCTGACGGTAAAGTTATTACCGAAAAGTCCAAAATTCTTGAATACTTTCGTACTAGCTTTCAAGAGATTGTTGGGGGAGAAAGAAAGTTTTTCCCAAAACCGAAAAAACGAGCCCAAGTCTCTAAAAATGACTTATTCTCCACTGAACGCATATCTCGATATATTGAGGAAAATCTAAAGCTAGGGAAAGCCTGTGGCCCAGATAACATATCAGGAAGAGTATACTCCCTTTTTAAAGACCAAACTGTCCCCTTTTTAGTAAAAATCGGATCTCAGATGGAACAGAAAGGCAAAATGCCAGAGGCCCTAACAAGAGGGAGGATTGCTCTTATTCCCAAGAAAGGTGATGGCTCCAATTTTAGTCATTGGAGGCCCATCACCATTCTGAACGAATCATACAGAATTTTATCGGGAGTTCTTGCTCAACAGATGGAGCCCATTCTCAATAAGAAAATAGGTCACAGTCAGAAAGGCTTTTTAAAAGGACGAAAGATTCACGACATCTCCTGGAATATACAAGCTTCAATTGACTCAGTTCGGGATCAAGGAAAATTTGGAGCCATAATTGCAATTGATTTCTCCAAAGCTTTTGACTCTGTTTTACATTGTCAAATACTCAAAGCTGTCGGAAAATTTTTGCCCAAACAATTTTTTAATCCCGTTCGTGCTCTTCTCTATAATGGCTCCTCAACCATAGCTATCGATGGATCCGAAAGTGGTCAAATTATTCTAAAGAGAAGTTGCAGACAAGGATGTCCTTCCGCTCCTCTTCTTTTTATCACTGCAATCGAAGAATTTATCGTCAAATTGATAAAAAAATATAATGGATTTGGCGTGAACTTGGGTGGTTCTCATCACTTAGTCGATCTGTATGCCGATGATGTTACCATAACATTAGAAGCTAACTCCGAGGCGCAATTAGTCAAAAGAATTGAACTAATTCTGGAATCTTTTGAAAAGTTTGAAAAAACATCGGGTCTGTCCCTAAATAAAAAGAAAACTTCAATTTTACCAATCGGATCTTGGGTCCCTAAACAAGGTTCGAATGTGCGCCTCTGTAAAATTATTGAAAAAGTGGAGATTCTCGGCATCAAATGGTGTAGGAATGGGATAGACAAAGAAAACTTACATCATCTCTGTTCTGCAATTTCAAGGAACATATCACGGTGGAGACATCTCAATCTCATGCAAAGAGTGGACTTATATAATTCTAAGGTTGTGCCAGTTATTTTATACAAAGCTACTGCGTCTCCCTTAATTGCTGAGGCGATTATTAAGGAAGAAGAAATATGGCTGAATTCTTTATTTCACTCCTCCTACGTCCCGGCTTTGAAAAGGAGCAGGAAACTCATTGGCGGTGGTATTGTAGAATTGGGGACTGTTATTCCAAAGATCTATCTGAAGATTTTTGCCGGAATAACCAAAAATCCCCAATTGGAATGGCGAAGAACAGTGGTGAATACAGAGCTGTTTTCTTGGCTTATGTTTGGGTCAGACCTGACTAATTATGTCACATCAGCTCTATCTTCGATTTGGGGATGTGCCCAAAGAATTATTTGGAAAAACTCCCCGGTTTTTAATCAAGATTCAACGGTTGACATTATTCGTGGTAAGGCTGACAAAGTACTTTTTTTCAAGAACTTGAGTAGCCCAAGCACTCTTGAAGAATGTGCAGTCAGGACTGATACTTATACCATTCATGACATAGATAGTCGGAACCTTTTCAGGGATGGACGATTTTATTTTGCTCTGGCTAGGTCTGCAGCCAGACATCGCTTACTAATGCCTTGGCATATGAAAATGGCGGCTCCGTTCTGTATAGCTGCCGTAAAGAGCGAGGAGATTTGTCAAGCCTTTATTAAGCTTCTGGTTCTCCCTGATTGTTGGACTCATCGCATTTTGGGTTCACTGCGTGGGATCAAAGACTGCAAACAATTTACAGCGCAATTTCAAATTTCTTCAGGCCTCACAAGATTTGATCGACCTTGCAAAGATTGTGGGCTTTTGTTCAATACAACTTTGCATGCTTTTGTTGACTGTCAGGCGGTCAACATAGTAAAGAAATTTGTAGCCCTCAATATCAGGGGCCTAGAAAAAAAATGTGCGGTCAGATATTGCAAAGCTACGGTGCTGTTTGGTCTCGGCAAAGGTGATAAGTCAGCTAGGTCGAAAGCAATAAATAACTCCCTTCTAAACGCTAAAGGTCTCATCGCGAGGTGCATCACCAATAATGTTCCCATCAAAGCCTCTGAGTTGAGATCCATCATGATCTCTGCTGCAGCAAGGTATACTGCTCTGGACTTAAAGATTCCCTCACTTTTGGATTCCACATGGACGTTAGCGGGGAGGGAGGTGAAATTTTATCCTTCATCCTCACTCTGCCATAGGAAAACAATCAAGAGAATACTGAAATTTTACAAGAACTCTTATTGATTAATTTTCGTGTAATTTACTGTTTTTATGATTTGTTAATTATCTGTATGTTTTAGATTTGATTGTTGAGTGTATCTCATGACTTTTATCTGCTTGTTTGTTTGTTCCATTACGTTGCTAAAAATCTAAGCTAGAATGCTTATTTATGTAAAAATTTACGCATTAGCATCGTTTTTCTTTTATACATTGTATATTTTTTTTGGAGCCGTGAATAAAAAAAAAAAAAAAAAAATTTTTTCAATTTAAAAACAGATAAAACAGACAATCAATCTTCAATTATAATTTTTATCTGTATTGAATGGCAAGAATAAAGACCATCAAGTAATAATTATATTTTTAAAGTTTTTTTCTTGACTACAAACAGTTTTTCATGTATGAAAAGACTTCAATGAATTATTAATTAAAGGAAATCTATTACTACCCGATGTATTTTGTGTTTTTTAATAAAACAAAGTTTTCAGTAAAAACAAAGAAAAAATGGAGTGTGTATTGTTAGCATATTTCATAGGTTTTTTATCAATTAACTTCACTCGCCTGTAGAAGATGACTTGTTCGCTTCAGGGTAAAATAGTATTTTAAGCTTAGTAAAACTTTAGATGATAAATCCAAAAATGACCTTGGTTGCATTTTATCAATTCAGAATTCAGTACAATCTGAGTTTACATATATGATTCAGAGCCTGTATTGACATATAAGAAATCGATTATGAAAAAAAAATAATAATGTGTTTTTTAGATTTACGTCAAGGTATCCTCTCAAAATTTTACTTTGTCTCTGACGCATACATAATCCATTATATGCGTCATTTTGTACGCGAGATAGGCTTTTTTAATGTACATATAACTCTCTACTTATTAAATTGACATAATTTAGTATACCAAAATATTAAAGCTGGTTTACCAAGCTTTCATTTGATATGTTTGGTGTTCTAAAAATCGCTATACTTGAGAGAAATAATCAAATACATTTTTGCACGTACTCTCCAAAAAATTGATCTCTATAATGCGTCTCTCATAGAAACCCTCGTCCCTGGCAAAAAAAGTGGGACAGTCGTTTTCACAAGCTTCTCTTGAGGCGATTTTTCACCAGCAAAATCATTCGCCATAAACAGGAACAGGTGGTAATCACTTGATGCCAGGTCCGAACTATAAGGTGGATGCATAAGAACCTCCCAACCAAGCTCCCGGAGCTGTGGCGAGTCACAAACGATGTGTGTAGCCTGGCGTTGTCCTGATGGAACACAATTCCTCTCCCATTGACCAAAGCTGGTCGCTTCTGGGCGATTGCTTCCTTCATACGGTTTAATTGTTGACATTGCAGGTCCGAATTAAGAATTTGGCCGTAGAAGAGGAGCTCATAGTAGAATTTTCCCTATCAATCCCACAAAACACACAGCAAAACCTTCCTGAACGTCAATCCTGGTTTGGCCACCGATTGCGCGGCTCACCGGGATTCGACCACGACCGTTTTCGCTTGACTTAGTCGTAAGTGACCCACTCTTCATCACCAGTAACCATCTGCTTCAGAAATGAATCGATTTTGTTACGATTCAGCAGTGATTCGCAGATGGAAATTCGGTCCATGAGTTTTTTTTTGTCTTAACTCTTGTGGCATTCATACATCGAGCTTCTTGTTGTATCAAGCCTTATTAAGGTGGTTTCAAACGGTTTTTGTGCAATGTTGAGCTCACTGGGCAATCGAAACAGTGCTTACATGACGATCGGACTCGACGATTTCCGGTATTTTATCGATATTTTCGACAATTGGCCTTCCAGAGCGTGGTGCATCTTTGACATCAAAATTACCAGAACGGAATCGACGAAGCCAAAATTGCACGTGAACACTATTCACATTTCAGCTTGCGTTTTCGCCTTTATCGCAGAAAAAACTATAAATATGGCGTATTTCTCTTTGCGGATGTCCATCTTTGACGCGCGTCCAAATAATACTGAATCTAGCAATCATTAAAAATGCATGCTTAAAAAGATTCATTTGTATTTTATTGAGTATTTAAATGAAAGTGTTGTGTTCACATTCATTCCTTTAGTAATCAAACTCATTAATAAACTAGAGGCATATATACACTCAGAGAGTGCAAACCTCCGCCGTCACGGGGTCCTTATGAGCCTTCCGAGGCGAATTTTTCACGACTGGGGAGGCGTAGAGGGACGGGGGAGGGTTCCCCTCGACAGAAATTCCGAGAGAAAGACGTTACCGGCACCCGATTTCACAGCACAGCGACATCTATGGCAGAGAGGCTAACTTGAAATATTTATTAGTATTTAGCTCATTTTGCATCTTAATTCTGCACTCAGAGATGCCAAATTTAATCACTTGTTCCTTTTGGCATTTTCAACAACTCCACAAAATTTCATCCGAATCCGTCCAGTACTTTTTGAGTTATCCTGCTGACAAACCAACCAACCAGTGAAAACAATACCTCCTTCGGCGAAGGTAAATATTCATAACGTCATTGGCAACACTCATCCTATCCGAAACCAAACATTTTTGATGGGACATCCGCTTATAGCGAAAAATAAGTAATGTAAGCAAGACAGATACGCATCCATAATATTGTAGGCCCGAAACCCTGTGCATCTATCCAAGGAGTACTAAAGAGATGGAGGGAACACTCCTAATGTAAACAATAATATTTGTACCTATGTAGTCACACTTTACACAGTTTTATACTACTAAAAGAGATGAAATAAGTTTCTCAACGACGACATTCGAGTCCAATAAAGAGGAAGAGGATTCTACGTCTACTTACAACCCCCTAAAGATGAAGTTGAGGATTTGTGCCGGGACTAATCAGTCCGTGGAGTCTATAAGCTTTTGGAATCGTCGTTGAGAAACTTAATTTCATCTCTTTTAGTAGTATAAAACTGTGTAAAGTGTGACTACATAGGTACAAATATATTGTTTACATTAGGAGTGTTCCCTCCATCTCTTTAGTACTCCTTGATCTATCCCATTTAAATACTCCGCCAAGCCTACTTTTATTAATAATGATGACGTCATTTTCATGGATGACTCACACATAAAATAAAGACGTTTTGTGATCCCTCCATTCTTTTGTGTAAATAACATGATATGAAGTAGGCATTCCTTTATTTACATGAAGAACATCTTATGTATTCATTATTTATCTATCAAGCTGGTAAGGATTATATTTGCATTCATTTGAGGCTGTCAAATACGCAGTTTTACTAGGGCTTCAAAGGGGGTGTGAAAGATTGCGTGAGCGGGAGGCTCATAGGGGTTTTTCCAATCAAAGAAGAGTACGAAAGAGAAATAAGCGTAGAAATAGAAGATACAGAGAAAGAGAGCATGGCTCCTTCCTTCCTTCTTTTCTTTCCTTTTTTTTTATTTCCTGCCTCAAGTTGGACTCTTTTCACTCCCTTTTCTCTTTTCACTCCCTTATTGACAATTCCTCTTCTTCCTCCTCTTATGCTTTTATTTTGATTCTTCCCTCCCTTCCCATTGGTTGTTTGGGGGAGTCACGGAGGGAGGCTCCTATTGGTTGGTCTGCTGTTGAAGCGCTGTTTTTAGGGACGACTTGGTCTATTCTAATCTGTGATTCTGTGATTGTGTGTGTGTGATCTCAATCTGGTCTTCGTGTCTCTTTGTGTGTGTTTGTGTGTCCGAGGGGTTGTGCTGCTTCTTCTTGTCGGATCCTTCCGAGGCGACGCGACGTCCGGAGGTACGAGGAAGTGTAGGATGTCTCGGAGAGCGGATCACAGTACTGTGAAGGTAAGACCTTTTTCTTGGTTGTGTTGGGGGAGAAGGCGTAAGTTGAAGCTCCAAGTAGGCCAAAGGACTGATTTATCAAGACACATCATCACTCCAATGCGATTCCAGTGGCTCTCGAAGTCTCTTTGATCTCATTGATCTCTCCACCCAAGAAGAACGTGGATTCCCCTTTTAGTCCCTAATGTTTGTTCTCAGTCCTCTTCGGTTTCAGTTGTCTTGTCTAGTGGACTGAGATCATCATGCATTCTGTCTCTGGTCTCTTGTCCCATGAGGGAAGTCTTCCCACTTCTTCACTTCACTCCAAATGTGGGATGAAACCTTTTGCTTCTCAGTGGAATTGGTTGTCATCTCAAGTCTGGATGGATGGACTTGCTTGATTTGTGAGATGCGTGCCATTTGGATATTGCCCACGAAGACGACTTGAAAAGGCCTTCTTCTAACATGATGTCCAAAGACGGTACACTTCCAAAGATACACTTCGATTGCATCATCAGCCTTTTTAAATGAATGGTACTTCCATGGAGGTCAAAGGCCTTCTAATACATCTTTAAAGTCTGAAGGCGAGCTTTGAAGAGATGGAGAGGGAAGTAAGTCTCTCTTCTTACGTATCCAAAAGCATGGCTTGCAAGGCATGAGAGGATGAAAAAGCCCTCACATCATCCTGCATCTCATTTAATATCAAGTCATAGCTTTTTGTTTCTTCTGCAGTTCTAATTAGTATGAGGAATCTTAAGTTGCAATGAAAAGAAAGAAATAAAAGGTTCATGCTCATGTCCACTTGATTTCTATCGGAGTCTTTTGTCTTCATAGAATGACGATATAATTAAACATCCATTGAATTTATTTATTTTCAAAAGAAAATACATCTTTTGACGACCTACTAATCTAATTATTAAATAACATGATCCAACATCAATATGTTATAAATGAAAGAAACGCTTGAACTCATTCTCGCTAGGCAAAGCGACAACGTTGTATCCCCTGACGTGATGGTATCGGTGTCGATCGGTGACGCTTTAAAGCACATACTATCAAGCTTAACAGACATGCGTCGCTTCAACAGCTGGGCAATAAACTATAACATACATTGAGGACGCTAAAGTAATATTTTACGTTTAAAAAAGATATATATTTTATTTATAAATTGAAATATAGGGCTTAAAAAAAGTGGTTTTTGTATTCTAGAATATGTATACATGTCCTAATATAAAATAATGAAATTGGAATACTTAGTTGCATTGATTGAGTTGCAATGGACTCATAAGGCAAGATGGGATGATGCGTGTAAGATGCAGTTCATAAACCAAGATTGATTTATTACGGAGGGTCTTTAAAAGCCCACGGCTTCAGTCTATTATATGGTATGAGTATATCTATAGTGATCTTGATCGAAATAATTTGTTATGGATCTCTTAATAGTCTACATTAATTCGTTCTCCATATTTGAAACAAGGAATGGTGATTGTCTGTGAACTCATTGAATGAAATATATATATATATATATATAATGGCAGTTTTTCACATAAAAAATTAGAATTATCTTACATTTTTATACGATCATATTGGAAATAGCTTTCAATCATAAAATAAAGATAGCTCAGTATATATGCAATATGTGTATACCTCTATATAGAAAAAAAACCAAGCTAAGTATAGTGGAAAAATGATTATAGCATCAAGTAATGTCACACATCAAACACACGCACTCTTTTAACAATAGCCAAGTCCACATAGATGAAGACAAGAAAAGGTCATTTGAACATAAAGTGCTCAGGGTTTAACTACCGTAACGTTACGCGCTAAAAACCTTTAATTCCTAATGCATGGCTTCATAATAAAGACTTTGTCATGTCTCTAATATAGTTATAAACTAAACATGTTGTATATAAATGTTTAAAAAAATGTATTGTCTTTTTTCAAAACACAAAAGAAATAATAACATTAATTCACAAAAATATATTTGAATTTACAAGTACTATTATTAAAGATAAATAACTATTTAAAACTAATGGAGATCATTTGATATATATATCTTTAGGGTTATATTGCTAATCGCCACATACTTTCATGGACCCTGCGTGCACATATGTTAACGTTTTCTTCTTCTTAGAGGTCACAAGGACCGTAGATGCCTTTTCAGGGAATATTATTACAATACTTCTTTTTTTGCATTTCAAAAATTGCATGCAAGGAAAATCAACATCTGACGCGAATTATATTTTACATTATTATTAGCTACATCCTTTGCTTATGTGAATTTGGAAGTTAATGTACAGCCTTTTCTTCCATTGAGCACATGATTGCTATTTATAATTTTGATTTATCTAATTTAAAAAAATCTAAATAGATAAAAAATTAAAATCAATCAATACAGAAAATATAAATTAATAGAGGCACATTATCATTGACTGCAAATTCATATGAGCCAATTTCATGTTAATTAATTGCATTTATAGTACAAATATTCGCCAAGTTTTATTTGTAATTGATAAAATTAGCACCCATGAAATGATTTATATGGGGTCCCCACAGATAGGTTTAATTGTTGCATTACTTGATAGATATTTACCGTCAGCTGATCTTGTCGATATGTACTGCAAAACTCTCACTTCTAATATATTTATTGATCAATGATTTCCCGACGGCTCTTAAATGATTGTAAATCGGTATTCAATACTACCGATGGTATATTTCAAATACCGAACCGGTTATACGATATTCGGTAGAAACTACCAAATACCGTACCAATTGACAATCGGTACGGTATATTTGAAAGTATGGCTTTTGTGACATTCACATAGAGACATAAAGATATAGAGAGCCCTTCAATAGCAGAGACACAACATCGTTCAACTGTCGCTTTGCCCAAGCACTCCCTTGTGTGAAGAACTTGAACTTCGCAAAATAAATAAACAACTACAACTTATAGTATTATGGAGCAGATACATAAATAGACATTCAATATAAGCACATGCTATGCATTGAATACTAGACTACCTGAAAGTGCATTTAATATCGGACAATAAGAGACAGTAAATGAAAAAAAAATCTATAGCCTTTCAATTCCTACAAAATCCAAGTACTATATAATTTATATAAGATTAGTATGTATTAAATTTCAAATGATCTCTAATAAATTATAACAAATTATGTACTTAATTGTCCTCTGTTATAAACTGTCCGATATTAAATGCATATGAAGAAGTCACAGAGCAGATACATAAATAAATTTCTCTCTCTTTCTAATCTACCGTACCAAATATCGATCGATACTGTATAACTATAATAAAATCTACCGAATACCGATATCGATCGGTAAAAGGTATATACCGAATACCAAACCGGCGGTAGATTTTTCTACTGAATCCCAGCTCTGATATATATATATATATAAAGGCTGTCAAACATTTCTTTTTGAGAACTTAAGTATTATCATTATTATTGCTACTTTGACCTTGTTGTATTTTGCAAGAAATTATGCATCTTTTCTCTAAGAACTTACAAGGATTACTCATATTTTAATGTGTGTGCACCTTGGATGATAATGGTTAGATAGTAATGCCCTTTAGCATTTAACTCGGCCTTTAATATAAAAAAATATTCCTACGTCCTTTCATATACAGGAAAATTAGTACTGACTCAAACAGAAGGGTTAAAGTTTTGTTTTATAGATAATAAGATGGACATTCTCTTGCTATATATTGTCATATCCCTTGCTTTGTGTCATCTCTAAGAAGAAGGAAACATATTATTAAATTTTTTTATTTTTTATTTATAACTAAATTGAAATTTTACGAAATTGGGATTATTTTTAGGAATTATTTACATATGAATATTCATATCATAATCTGTGAAAAATAATTGTAGAAACTAATGAAATACTTGTTCTCTACTTCATTCATACTTAAAAATGCATTGCTTTATAAAAGCATATATATATATATTAAGGTAAAGGCCAAGCAAGCTTTGAATATCTTCATACTATGGATATTCAAATTATTTTTTTTGTGGAAAACAGTTTTCTTATAAAATATTCAGACATATATTTGTATACATAATTGACATAATGAGTATGTGTAAATGCAGACGGTCAATAGGTATTTAAAGCTTTATACGCGACTGTCCATATGCACGAATATCCGGCATGCAACATGGTTGACGAGAGGGATATCATGTCATATTATATGTATATAGGAAAGTAATGTCATTCTTCAAAACTCTTCCAAAAGAGTTAACGTGGATGGAAGAGACTCGCCAAGTGCTCTATATATTCATTTTATAGTTGGATATCAAGACACCAAATTTGAATTATTTAACGTGACGTAAGACTAGGAAAATGTTGATTGGGACAAAAGTCTCTCTATAACATTATATTAAATGAATGAAGGGACAAAGTGTCTCACTCAACGGGATGATGACTGACTGAGAATCCTTATTTTTTTCTTCTTCAAAGGGACTCCTTGTGTCTCTCTCTTAAGAGGAACCCACTCAGTCAAGTAAAAATGACAATATTGAGCTTTGACCCTGTGTGTAATGTTCACGATTATAATGTTATTCAGACAGGGGTTGTGTTGTATGGACAACCAGGTATATTTTCAGGCTTCAAATCACAAAATCAAAGGATTTGTTGATAGAATAATACTCAAAAGACGGTTTAGATATCTTCTATATTTATATAAAAGAATTCGTTCGTTCGTTTCCTTGTATCTCCCGAACGGTTCATTAGATCTTGACAAAATTTTCAGTGAATAGTTTTGTGAACTCATGGAGTGTTTAGTGGGTTGCCAACTCTCGGAAAATTCGTCATCGCCATGATTATTTTATTCGCCAAAACGTTTTTTGTCGATTTTTGAAAATTGCCAAGTTAGATTTTGCCCAAATTTTCTGTGGGTGAGACTGAGGTAGTAAGACGTGTTTTTGTTTTATTGGGTGTTTACCGGAAAGTTCTTTTTCTACATGATTACTCGAAAGAAGTTATTCTGTCCCTGTATGTCACCCCAAATTTAAGTTTTGTGGAAAATAACATTTGTTATATTACAACATCGTGCCAATCAAATTTTAATAAGTCTAGAGATGGAGATTGATGTCAATACCCAGCCTTAACACTAGAACCGCGGTTACGTCAATTGACGTAGTTTCTAATATTCTATCCTTATATTTTTGGCTCAATTATCTTTTAGTAAATGCCTTTTAGTGACTTTTATTTATTTCAAAAGTTGATAAAATTTTCAAATTTTGGAAAAAATTCCTGCACTCTATCCCCTCCAAAATGGCAAAACTACTAGAAACGCGGTTGACGTCAATTGACGTAAAAAGATATATTTAACCGAGAGTCAGTGACTCCTAGTGTGTCTGTAAAAATACTGAAGGGGGAACGCTAATTCTTGTCATAGTAAATAAATATATACCGTGATAATATTTATGTATATTTGAGAGTCCCTTTTCTGTGTTTTCTCATATATAAGGTCCTCAGGTTAGAAAAAGTTGATCGCCCCACACGCAAAATAATTATTATCTCATATGTATGTATTGAGAATTTCCTATACTTTATTTTAAATTCTGAATATATATGTACAAACTGAAGATAGTACAAAATCTAAGCACAAAAGCAGCAAATTGTTGCCATGCACTTTCCACACGCTGGTCGTTGACATTTTTCGCATCGCGTAATAGTGCGATTTTTGGTGCAACGCAACGCCTTTGATAGCACAGTTGACACGTCGTTCCAGGTGTCCTTGGATGTGTTGAACTGGATGCAGAGGTTCTGGTTCATCTTCTACTAAGTCACCTCGTAGTTCAGCAGATAGCTGCATGAGGAATTTTCTTCTTTGCATTTTAGCGCCAGTTGCCTTTTTGAAAAGAATGTAGGCATTCAACCCAGCGAGATCCAGGATGTTGTAAAAGACAGCGAGAGGCCACCTCCGACATCCAGCCTTTGTTGACATTGAACGACACATTGAATCAAGCATATCTACTCCATATTTGTTGCAATTATAAAACAATATTGCTTCCGGCTTTTTCTTGCCTTCTGCTTGAGTTTTGTTCCCTTTATGCTGGGTGCTGAGGAGATACACGGACTTGTTACGCTTTGCCTGGTAATGAGTCAGGTGCACTTGTCCAGATTGGTAAAAAATGCTGTCATGTAGCTTGAGCTTCTTTCGAGGTGGAAGTTCGCGTCTATTTGACCTTACCGTTCCGACAATTGTTGTCCGCTGCTGTAGAAGTTGTTCTGCCAAGTCTTTATTGGTGAAAAAATTGTCACATGTGACATTATATCCTTTTCCAAACAAGGGCTTCATCAGATCCATTACTACATGAGTACCCAACGCAAGATGCCGGTTCTCGTCAGCTCCAAGGTATGGGGTAATGTTGTAGCAGAACTTGCTATCAACCTCAAGCAAGGATCCAAAATTTGATCCCAAATTTATCCGGCTTGTTCACCATATATTGAGTAAATCTACATCTCGCTTTGGTGGGGAAGAGCTGCTCATCAATTGTCATACTTGGGGCAGGTTGATAACTTTTTTGCGAATTATCAACAAATCTGTCGAGGACCGTTGAAATCAATGCAAACTTGTCAACTTGCAAATTATTTCTTCTTTGATTTCGATGATCAAAACGCAAAAATTTCAAATGAAGCGCATTCTATCTCGAGAAAGTGTTCGATTGAATGCAGGACATCCCATATCCTTTGACCACAACTTCTCTAAGGGGTAGTTCTTGGCATTCATAAAACCGCGAAGATAAAGAAGCCCAATAAACTTTTCAAATTCTTCCTCCTTCAGTGTGAAGTCCGGATTAATATTGTGAGCGTACTCATTTGTACATTTGACGATATGCCGTATAACTCCCTCGTCAATAAGAAGGCGAAATGCATCCAATGGGGTCCTGATACCTTGGGAATACCTGGTAAGTCCCTGTCGAGTGGTGAACACATTTGCAGCAGTAACTCTTCCAAAGTTAGGTCTGTCCAACTCCTCCCATTGTGTACCATAACGACCAACTGCTTGTGGAACATTTCCTAATACCTCTTCTTCATCACTTGATTCATCGCTCGAGATCGGATCAGGTGGTACGAGTTCTTCTTTTTCGTCACTATCAAGCAAGCTATCATCTCCACTATCCTCGTTGTCCAGGATAAAAAATTCCTCCAGGAGTTTCCCTGGCTGAGTATTTCTTTGAGCCATCAGTGAACTTGATATTGATGCAAAATGTAGTGTTAAAATGACTTTTTTGTTGTTACAAAGCCTTAGTCCTTTATTCGTCACAATCCCTTTATGCTAAATACCTACTACGACACAATTAAACAAAAGTGCGAGCACGCTTACATTTATAATATCACGACTGCAACTGCATTTTATGTTCGTGCATATATACTTATAATGAAAAAATTAGTTTACGTCAATTGACGTCAGCCGCGGTTCTAGGTAGTTCAAAACTCCCGTGCTTCTAGTGTTAAGGAATACAAAACGGAAAAAATGCAATGACGACTTTTAGAAGGAACTACTTTTCATAGAAAATAACATAGCACTCTATGAAATATATATATATATATATATCAGAGCTGCGACTACCGAATGTATATTGGTTCTATAGGAAATGGAAGGCTCTAGATTTTTTATATAAGATTAGTATGTATTAAATTTCAAAGAATCTCTAATAAATTATAACAAGTCATGTACTTAATTGTCCTTTTGTTCTAAATTGTCCGATATTAAATGCATATGAAGAAGTCATAGAGCAGATATATAACTTTCTCTTTTTCTATCTACCGTACCGAATATCGATCGCTACTGTAGATATATAAAAATCTACCGAATACCGATATCGATCGGTAGAAGGTATATACCGAATACCGAACCGGCGGTAGATTTTTCTACCGAATCCGAGCTCTGATATATATATATATATACACTTAATTTCTTGGAATAAAGAAAACCCTCATTTCCACAATGTAAATGTAGAGAAACACATCACCTCAATTAAATTTCCCCATCCTTCTTCCACATCTTAATTCATTTAAGCAGCCTGACTTTCTTCAAAACATATGGTTTCCACTTAGAAAACAATATTCCCTCGAGTACAATTTTTACATTAATCGGATTCTTGTGTTAATGGATATTCAGTGTAAGACGAGAAAAATATCAGTAAATAGACAACTTCTCTTTCCTACTTACTTTGTTGAAAAACAATACTCTTATTGATTTTGAAATTTGGTCAAGTGGTTTTATTCATTTACATGGAATTGATTGAATTCCTCATGTGTTATAATGGAGTGTCCTCTAACTTTTTTATGCTGTCTGTCAGTGGGCACGATATTTAAATGGAACTGCTCACTTAACATGGTCCTAAATTCCCTTAACGAGCTGCAAGCATTACGAGCTTTGTTACAAATATAATGCTAGAATAAATCTCTAACTATTGTTCTTATAAAGCCGATCTGTGACTTAAATATTTTTTAAGATTTGAATTGAGCAATTATTATTCAATGATTCATCTTAAAGCTATAATGCTTAATGATGATTCTTTATATTATAGTCCATGATATTTAAAAAATCAGCTAAAAAGTGCAAATAAAAAAATACACAATCTTAATATTCACTGCTTCTTCCTGTAAAATATATTTTCAATTCTAACTATGATAGTTATATATTTTATTCCAACGTATCATGTAAAAATAATGAGAATCTCCACTAGCTCTTGTCTGATCTTGGTGTTTTTATACTATAATTCCCTCTTATTACTCATAAAACATTAAATACTGGAAGTAATACATTCAGTTTATAAACAGTTTATATGAAATAGATGTTAAGTGCATAAATTTACTGCACTTGAAGACGTGTGGTTTTCAAAAAGGGTCTCATTATTTTAATGATTCGTTCAGTGGAGCTCTTCAAGATCAATATCAAAACTAGAGGCATGTATACACTCAGAGAGTGTAAACCTCCGCCGTCACGGGGTCCTTATGAGCCTTCCGAGGCGGATTTTTCACGACTGGGGCGGCGTAGAGGACGGGAGAGGGCCCCTCGACGGAAATTCCGAGAGGAAGACGCTCCCGGCACCCAATTTCACAGCACAGCGACATCTATTGGCAGAGCAGGCTAACTTGAAATATGTATTAGTATTTAGCTCATTTTGCATCTTAATTCTGCACTCAGAGATGTCAAAATTTAATCACTTGTTCCTTTTGGCATTTCCAACAACTCCACAAAGTTTCATCCGAATCCGTTGGTACTTTTTGAGTTCCTGCTGACAAACACAACAACAAACGCCAGTGAAAACAATACCTCCTTCGGCGGAGGTAACAATACCTCCTTCGGCGGAGTAATAAGTTGTTAATTGGAAAAATGAAATACTATAATGCAAGCATATAATCAATGTCTTATGCACAATTTATCGATTTTATTCGAAGAAGATAATAATAGATGAATAAATTTATCCATAAGCCTTTCACAAAAGTTCAGGGAATACATAATTGTTGAATTATATATAATATAAATTAGTATATATGTATAATATTAACAAAAGACATTTAGTATTGGTAAACAATAATATGTTTATTTGTTAAATCTAGGAAGTTAATAAAATGAACTAACATTTGGATAAAATAACATTGTATTTATAAACCTCTGTTCTACATTTACTTTTGTGTCTTATCAAGTCAGAATTGATAACCAATCAATCTTTATTTCCCTCTTTTCCATTAACTATTCCAAAACAAACAAGGCACATTTCATTTATTAATCATATAATTTGTGAATTAAACCATACCCTTCTATGTATATATTAAACTCGAGTCGTCGCATTCCCTCCTTTACTTTAAAAAAATAATATATATATATTTAACAGTCAAATAATGACCAACTTTTGATGGATAAGCCAATGCATCAATCAATGCTCTCCTCGCAATTATCAGCATATATATATATATATATACCTTCTCAAACACTGTTAGCCTTGTGTGGTGTTCGGGTCTGTGGGACCCGTTTTCATTTTTATCTCAAAGAAAAGTAATACGAATTTTTTTTATTCAAACTCAGATTCATTGGCCTTGGCTCATTTTCAGTGAAGAACATATATCACAACACGTTTTCAGTGACCACACACCATACACCCCCCTACACATTTACATTACATAGAGGGTGTTCGGGTCTGCTGGACCCGGGGTCAATGAAAGTGGAAATTTTAGGTCTTGGCAAACCAAGGTTTAGGTTTTAGGCAAAGCCTGAAGTATGTAAGTGTGATGCTATTGCAGTTGATCTGGCACTCATATCTTGTGTGTGAAAGAGAGAGAGTTAGAAAAATTTCTGATATTGTCATTATTCTAGGTTACAGCCAGCTACAAAAAAGAAGCGCTGCGAATTGTGTGGACCCAAGATGGACAGAAAACACAATATACATGCATCAAGTGGCAGAAATACATATGCAACACACACACAGTAAAACTCTGCCCCTCATGTGTTGTATAGTATCAAAAAACAATGTGTTCAATTGGGCTGATGTGTTGACTAGACAGACATGTTTACTGTATGTTTCAGCTTGTGATGTTTTATTTATAAATGTGACCTAATAAAGGTAAAAAGACTAATATTTATCATTTATGTTGTTTATATTGCTTGTAATTGAGATAAGGAAAAGATCATTTGAGTATTTTAACATAAAAAAGTTTTATTGTGTTTAGCTGAGAACCCCAAAATGCAGCGGGTCCACCAGTACCCGCGAACAGTGGCTGAGTTACAAAAATATGAACACCACACAAGGGTTAATATCCACTAATTCAACTTTATTTCTGTCCACTCTCCATTTTTTCATATTTATCAGAATGTGTTTCAAGTTATTTGTCTGAATATTTTGTTATCATTAGAATTTGCTTACTTATTACAATTACAATTTTTTTTTCTCCACGGTAAGATTTTTATTCAGCTTGAATGTATAATAAAAACAATAAACATGAAAATGAATATAAAATAGGAAAATTGTGTTAAAAATACATGACAAAAATAAACATTTTAGACTTTTATTTTTAATTTTAAAGAAAAAGAGAAAGTTTTACTCTGTGATTTCTTCATATGCATTTTTTAACTTTTTAGATTCCTTCTGCAAATATTGAAAAAATGAAGATTATAAAAATTGTTGTTCAATACATGTACATATCCTATTTTTATCAATGAGCGTATTACATAAATCTACATTTTTATCACATATTGGCTTCCTTTTTTTGATTATATGATTCGACTCACCAAAGAAAAAGTATTGATCTATATATAATAATGATTATATCAAGTTAGATTCATTTGTCCACGTAGAAATAATCACCAAAGGTTCAATCTCTAACTTTTGTACTTAAATTTAACAACATATGAGTCATTGGAATGCAACAAAACATTATAAATAGTAAACAATCTATAATAGTATAAATATGTTTTGTACGTAAAAACACTGAAAACAACAAATTTTCCATCCTTAAATAAAATTGTGATGTACACTTATTAGTAGATATAATCTCGTGCAATTATATCATTATAATTGTTCTTTGACGATAAGATTAGCTAAATGAATAAAATAAACTACTACTCTGGGTACAACTTCATAAAACAAATATTCCTTCACCAGTACCGACAGGGGGGTCTCATACATCTATACAGCCTTGGATAAATACTCTTATCCATCAAAATAAACAAATTTCACACCCTTTAAAGCTTCTTTACTGAGCTAAAACCATCTGATAATAATGTGAATCATTATAAATAAATTAAATTAGTTATGTGCTTAAGTCGCGTCTTATTGGCGGTGATTAGAATCCTCTCGCAAGAAGAGTGACAAGGGTCTTCTGGACTCCTTGGACTAACTTTAATGTCAATTATTCATACAGATGCAATCGAACCTAAAGGACAAAAAAATAATATTAACACTTTTATCAATATTTAAGGCAATTTTTCTTTAGAATTCCATTTGACATCAATCTAGTCGCGTTTTCACATGCCGTGTTTTCTACTTCTGCTATATATATATATATATATATATATATATATATATATATATATATATATATATATATATATATATATATATATATATATATATATATATCTCTGTCGTGAGGCAAATAAGATCTTTTCTTGTATATATATATATATAGTCACTACAAACACAGTCTCTTTTTTATCCTAATTTTACCGTAAAGACACGAGAGAAAGTGTTTTTTTCTTTCCTTTTTTTTCTTCTCTTGTTTTCACCGTGAAAACTCACAGAAAATCATTATATATTTTTCTTTTCTACTACCATCATGGTCCATATGTTGCCACTCCAATGGTAGTGGTGGTAGTCTACTGGACTGGTAGGGCTGGAGAAGCATAATAATAATAATTAAATCAGGGACCAGAACCAATACAGATAAAAGAAAGTGAATCTTATCTTAGCAAATATGATTAACATTGGGGAGTTCTTATCACTCTGTTTAGTGTGCCATTTTTGTAAAGACAATTATATATAAATATATACACCTCCGTCGTGTCATCGTGTCTTATAAGCGTGCGAGTATCACCATTACACCATTGATGCCAGGCCAAGAGGAGAAGAATTCTCATACAATGAAGGAAAAAAGTGTATTACATGCATTAAAAATAAATAATAATCAAACTGTTCCTTCGGAAGTTCATTCTTTCTACTACGTGTGTCTCATGAAGAACTTAGTGTTGAGAGTGCTGTGAAATTCTTCTTTAGAATGGTGAAGAAACTCCTGTTTCGTCGTCGCTCCAAGGATACCTCCAAGGCCTCCTTACTCAGCAGCGGGGGAAATTCCCTGTCTCGTCGATCTGAGGCCTTTGATCGGAGTCTTAAGAAGGATCAGCGTCGGAAGATTGTTAAGCAACTCATTTTCTCTCAGGAAGAATCCAGGGCTGTTGTGTCTCATGGTGGTGATGTTGCTGAGGAAGAGAGTAATAATTACGAGTCTCGCAAGCTTCTCATTCGTCAAATGCAGGGCATGATTGCCAAGGAAGTGAAGGCCTCCGAGTCTGAGTATGACTCCTGGTCGGATCTGGAGGAGAACTTTGCCAAGGTCTATGAGCCGATCCCCCTTAGCATCGGCCTGGAGACCTGGGAGCGAATGTCCAAGACGGATATCCTACGAGAGGTCAAGTCCCCACACGTTCGAAGGGAGTTTGAAGGCCTGCCCAAGGAGGAAATCCTCAGCCAGATACAAAAGATGCACAAGAGCGCTGCGTATTTGAGCGAGCGGTTTGGGGGGAAGAAGATGCACGACTCCTGGTCTAGCCGTGCGAGCAGCATTCTTAAGAATCCAGAGTCGATCTATGTCTCGCGTGAGGAAGTGATAAAGAAGCTAGATGATTCCTCAAAGCCGGTTGAGGGGGGCTCATGGTCTAGTCTGGCCTCTTCGTCAACCCCATCTGGCCTACTTCACCCAAAGGACACCCATCCACCGGTCTACATGTCTCGATCGCAGCTCATTCGTAAATTAGATCCTGAGCACTCCACAGAAACGGAAGAGGAAGAAGATGCCGACAACAACTCATCAGCACTCAGTGTTTCTTCTTCTTCCTCTTCTTCTGACGTCTCTACCGTCCGTAGTGCAGCACAAGTTACCTTTCTCAGCAATGATGAAAGCGGGGGGTCTGTATCGCATCCCTGCTGCGAGACCTGCGAGGAATCATCCTCCTTAGACTCTGAATGCGAATATTCAGAAACCTCCTGTTCCTGTTCATCCTGCGTCTCTTATTCAGACTGTAGCTGTTGCCTCAGCCCCAATGAAGGGGGCGATCATCTTCCCCCTCCTCCCTTGGAAAACCTTCCCCAACCATCGCCTCCTCCAAGAGCCGATGGCAAAGACGACTCCGAACAACAACAACAACATCGTTCACCGCCCACCATTCCCTCCAAGAATGGATCCCGAGTCAAGCAGCTTCAGTCCCTTATGGAAAGCAGGAAGTCTGAGGACTCCCGGGAGGATGAGATTCGTCGCATCCGGAATCAACGTCTTCTCACCAAGCATCTCAAGGAACTCCGTTTAGACAACACTGTCAACGACCTCAACACGCTTCGTCGCTCTCGCGTTCTCAAAGAGCTTCAAAAGTATCTCAAGACGCAGATTGATCTGGATGCCTTGGAGCCAGAAAACTTTGCGCAAGAGCTGAACGTGGCCCTTCGACGTGCCCTGGACTCGAACTATGAGGCTTTTAGCAATCTAAACATTGGGCGTGTCTACGTTCCCATGAACGTTGGGGAAAACGGGAACCATCTTTGTTACTATTCTGATGGACAAAAGGACAATCATGGAGTTGAAGGGATGGGGGCTGGAGGTGTTGACTATGACACATTTGGATCCATCGATTCCCTCATATTTGAGCCCAAAAGCCCCTCACACGAAGACATCCCCGAAGAACCAGAGAATGAAGAGCTGGAAGAATCCAAATCTGAGAAAGAATGTTGTGACGCAGAAGAAGGACTTGGGCCCGGGAAAACGACCTTCGCAGAGCGGGTCAAGTTATTTCAAAGCCTCGGAAGCGGTAAAACGACTCTTCAGTCCTCATCACGGAGCAAGCAAAGCGTCATCACCTTCTCTTCTTCAAGCAGCAAGTCTGCTGTGGCCACCCAGACATCCCTACCGGGAAACAGCGTCGTGACCTCTTGGAAGGAAGTAGTGAGTGGATCCTCGGATCATCCCGGGGATACCTTTCCGGAAACCCCTGTGGATAAGGCCACAGTCACCTTCTCCAGCGCTCCACAACAGGAGGTCGAGAAGACACTCTGTCCGACCTGTGAGGCCAGTATATGCAATAACTCTCAATGTGCGCCAGACTCGGCGGTCACTAGCTGGAACTATCATCCGGATCAAAACGATTTCTCACTGTCCCCTTCACTCAGTCTGACGTTTGTGGGCGGACGGGCGGCTGGAAACCGGAGCTGCGATCTGCGACAGCAGTTGAAGGACTCCTTTGGCCTAAATGCTCCTCCCCCGCCACCCCCCATGCCAGAGAGCAACCCCAAGAGAGCAACCACCACTCAACCACCAGTTGAAGAAGAAGTTAAAATAGAGGAAGACATCACGCCAGAGGAAGACAGTGGGATCTTGTCGCCAACTCCCCTTTCGCAACCCTCCTCCAAACCAACTTGCGGCGGCAGCAGCCACAATGGCGAAGAGGTAGTTGAAGAGCTGATTGAATCGCCAGAAGAATCGCCAGAGGATAAAGTATCGGAAAAACCTCCGCTAAAGCAGCCGCCGGTTCTTAAACAGGATACCATGATACGGGAGCTCAAGTCAAAGGTTATAAATGTGCTCTGATTATGCGTCCTTTTCGATTTCGAAGGACGACCTTATTAAAAAATAAACCTTGTTATCATGAGGAGCCCTTGGGTAAGATTTGAAAGTATTGTTGCTGAATATATTTCTTTTTTCTTTTGGCTTTGCATATGAAAATTGGCAGAATATATTATAGTATTATTATATATAATATGTGGTTGTCCATTATGCTTTGAGTATTTGGCATTTTTAGAGTGCCATTTATGTCTCTGAAGGCGGGGTTTCATAAATATTTCATAATGAGGGTAGCTGCTTCCACATGCTTAACCGTGCTTTGTTCTTGTGGAATATATCATTTAAAAAACAATAAGGGTATGAAATAATGCTTATACTTTTTCCCCCATTTTTTGGGTCGGAGGAAAATAAGGGGTTTCTTCTGATGTGGAAAGTTTCTGCAAACTATTTTAATTATATGCATTACAGTCAATTATTAAGGCAAATATATAATATGTAGAGCATTCAAGGCTTATAAAAATATATAAATAAGCAATAAAATTCCTTATTAATAGCATCAAAAAGAATATTACTTCTAAAGGAATCACGGGCAAATATATTATATTGCTGTAAATAGGAGTAAGGTAAACTATATTAAGACTCTATTTAATGAGCAGAGCAGGGCTGTTTTTTGCCCACATTTTGTTCGACTGAGTTCCTTTTCTAAGCATTATAATTACTCTATCCAACCTTGCAGTTTTGTTTATAATTTATTGTTAAGATATAAATGATTAATTGAAACAACCAATACAATTGTTAATCTTATAAATATAATCTAAATCATAAAACAATTCAATTCACATAAATCCTGTTTGAAATTTAAAAATCCTTTTTTATTGTACAATTTTTCCAATAATCTGAAATATGGAAAAATTATAATAAAAAATTCCTTTTGTAAACTAAAAAAATGATGTTTTGAAGGTCTTCAAAACTAGGATACTCTCGACGTTCTTATTGAACCAACTAAATACTTCAATAAGATTATGATTAATTCATCTATAAATTACTTATTATGATGCATTTGAACAGCATTCTTCAGGCGTCGATAAAATACGTAAATGTACAGGAAACAAATAAAAATAATATTGTTTGCATACTATAATAAAGAAGTGCCCCTATGAAGGATACATATTTTGAATAGCTAATGATAATTAGGCAAAAACTTTGAAAAACTGCCGTTACTAAATTGAAAAATAAAGATATTTTTTTTTGTAAAAAAAAATCAATAAGTTAAAAATTGCTTTAAAAAATGATGCTATATTCATTATTGCAACATTCAATGCTGTCAAACTTATATTTATAGGAACACAAACGTCGATATATATATATATATATATATATATATATATCAGACTTGTTGACTTTTGCGAAAATTGACGTTCTTCGTTCGTTTATAGTTCATCGTTCGTTTGAAGATTGAATTGTTTGTCGTTCTTCATTCTAAATAAAAGTGACGACGTATTTCTTAAGAAAGTTTTTGATGAGAAGTTTTCCCATCAAAAAGGATTTAAAAAGTACAGCACTACTAGTCTATGTTTAAAAAACTTTTTTTGAGCCAGGGGTTAACATTGATAAAGATGTTTTGAATAAGTACAAACCTGCAAATTACTGTAATATTTTTTTTCAAACGAAATACGAAGGAAAGGATTCTTTTTGTTATAGTTTATCGTTCGCGAACGACAAACGATTAAAAATGAACGATAAATGAACAAGTCATATATGTATATAATTTAAAAAACCTACATTAAAAACAGAAAATCAATGTGAGGTATTTGGCGTGCTCAACTCTCTATGTTGAGAACGGTGATTGGACTCCTTACGAAGAGGGCAAGATCACTATTGATGATCAACTTCATTGTAAAGAGATTCCTAGGTAGTAGGATTTTAATGTTAGGATCCTTATTCAATTCCTCACTCAATCCAACCAGTTAGACAAAAAAGCCGAACACGAATGAACATGTCAATATATATTATTCCACAATCATTGTAATATTTAGGACTGTAGTAATCGGATAAATCAACTCTCTGTGCAGTAACGACCTTTTAACACAACTAACGCATATGTATGGCTTTTTTTGTTGCATATTTATCGCATATTTTTATGCGACTACTTTTCTAAAGTCCCCACAAGAGCTACTTTTTTGTGGACTTGAAAACCGCTATCAATTTTATCCAGAATGGTATTCAGAAACATCGAACTTCGTTTCTATAAAACGTCGCCACTTTTCGGCCAGAAATTTTATTTGTTTATCATATTAAGCTTTTTGCTAATTTTCCTGTATATTTTTTAAATATATTTCTGGGCATAACCACCGACATAATGATGGATTCCTATAGCCCTATTACTATTTAAAGCATCGATTAAGGTCAAGCCTAGGAATTCCCTGTTCTATATTTTTGATTCTGTCTATGCTACCCTGAATAAGAGCATAGAAGACCAAAGCTAATTAAGGCAATAATCCGTGTCCTTCCCCGCGGGCAAGTTCCTTCAGTCAATGCACTTTTTCTCTTTTTCCAGGCTTCTTAAGCCCAGAAGAAGACGACTGCCTTACATAGTTTAAACATCTATTAAATATTATGTATAGAGGCTAGAGTTTATTCAAAAGCTATCATAGTTCCTGAAGTCTTCCACATTCATTATTAAATTATTGGAAGGATTCCTTAGATTAAGGCATGCCAAATCAATAAATCCAATTCTTATAGTAGTGCATACATCAATGGAAAGATTAGAAATACCTTCCGATTGAAAATAGGAACCAAAATAATAGTATAAGAGAAAAATCCTATTGTGGCCTAAGCATTAAATAAACTCGTCAGTTTGAATAATTTAACTTAAATAAATGTTACTTATGGCCCTTTAAATATTGTATGGTGTCAACCTGATGTCATTCATATTAAAGGGATTCATTTTACTAAATGAATTTTTTGGGAAAATTTGAAGTTTTATGTGAAAAAGCTTCCGCGTAGTATTATTGATAAAACAGGCATTTGTGTTTTCTTTAATAATGATTTTCAGTACAACGTTGTTGAATTCAGAGATAGATTTGTTCATAAGAATATTCTTCTTCATTTAGTATGATTTGATAAGAATCCAAGTGATTTTTTATTATATCCTGAAGTTTTATATCAACAATAGGACATCAGTTATTATGTAGTCAGCGAATTTTGCTAAGGAATTGCAATGATGACTTATATATGAATAGGTCTTTAATAGGCATGTGTGAATAACTATGTATATAAATATATCTGCTTATTACTTAATCAGCAAATTCAAAAAGAAAAAGACTGCCCTCATCACAAGCAATGACAGTAAAAACAGTGGAAAAAGGAATTCCTCGTCATTTACAGGTAGCGATTGACGAGTAAATGTATTTGTATGTTAAAATGCTTACAAGTAAGCTTTATATCGTATTGAAAACGCTAATTATATATATATATATAAAGATATGCCTTTCATATATCGAATCTGATGGAAATAGATAAAAAAAGTCAACACTCGTGGTGTTAGACTTTCGAGACGTCAATATTATAATATAAGAATGTTTTTATTTACCTATTGATAAATTAAAAAATAATAATTTATGCATTAGTTGAAGAAATGTACCGCCAGTGCGTCAGGTCTACCGAAATACTGAATATAAATCAGTAGTAGTCCCTAGTCTGATTATATTCTAATACGTAATTAGTGTAATATGCTACCCGGCGTTGTCCGGGGCTTTCCAGGAATGCTCATTTTGACCTAATACTACTACCTTGGCACCTCAAACCTATATGTATATTTTGTCCGGAAACAACCATCAAAAAATTCTTAGCAACCCAAAAACCTCATCAAAATTAACGCCAAACATTTTAAAGAAATCGTTTTTTCGCATAATATATATATATATATATTACCTGGGAAATACACACCTCATAGACTTTTTAACCAGAAAATTAGTTCCAAATCTAACCTGACAACTTTAAGGAATGGCAGAAATACGTTTCTAATCTAATATTATTAAGAAATCGTTTTTTCGTAGAAAAATTAATATATGTAAAATGAATTGCCTGGGAAATACACACCTCATACACTCGCCAGAAAATTCCAGTTCGCAATCTAACCTGACAATTTTAAGAAACGGCAAAAAACACACGTTTGAGCTAAACAAATAAACATGGCGAATATCAATTTCCTTGGAGGCTACACGACGCTCTGAGCCCTTTAAATGTAGTCACCCAAAATTAACACGTTTGCGCCAATAAACATGGCGAATATTAATTTCCTTGGAGGCTACACGACGCTCTGAGCCCTTTAAAATGTAGTCACCCAAAATTTCCTCCTCAAGATCTAATAAATCCTTTAGAGAAGTCGGGAAGAAACAAAGGACATACTGATTTTATGAGTACATATATATTAAATAAACTCAATGACTGCTCTACAGCATTAAATGATATAGAAATAATAATAAATTATAACAAATGATGTATTTAATTGTCCTTTGTTTATAAATTGTTCGATACGAAATGCATATGAAGAAGTCACAGAGCAATACATGAATAAATTTATCTCTCTTTCTTATCTACCGTACCGAATATCGATCGATACTACATTAATTAGAAATTTATTACTGTTTACAATAGACAAACATATACAGATATACATAATATCGATCGATACTGTCGATATATAATAAAATCTATCGAATACCGATATCGATCGGTAGAAGGTATATACCGAATATCGAACCGGCGGTAGATTTTTCTACCGAATCCCAGCTCTGGTATATATATATATATATATAATAAACCAATGACAGCTCTATAGTATTAAATGATATAGAAATAACTTAACTATAGATGTATGAAGAAGCCATATTGTAGATGAGGAAAAGAAGAAGATGGCGAGAGCCATCAAGCTGCTTACATCACCATATTTTTCTCTCTCTCTCCTCTTGCCTCATGGTCGTCATATATTTTTTTTCTTCTCTCTCTCTTATGATGCAATGCGGGTCATAGCAGGAGGAGCAGCATCATTCTTATGGGCAGTCAAATTATATTATTATTAGTCGTCTTATTTAAAAAGCAAAGAAAAGAATGATTTTAAACACACATACTAATAAGATCATATGATGATGAAAGCCCCTCAAGGACCCATGAATAGACTTAATGGTCCTAACCAACCCGTCTGTCATGCACACACATGAAAGGACTTTTTTCATGCTTGAAGGTTGAAAGGATGTCCCTTTAATTGCCAAGATGGTGGTGAATAAGACGCGCAGGGAGCGTCACAATTGACGCATTTGGAGAATGTAGGGTCCACAGAATTAAAGCGTTAAAGTAAAGATGCGACTGCATAACAACATAAAATTCTTCCTTTTTTTATCCAAAAGGACAAAATTTAGTTCTTCTTTAGTCCGACAGGGGCGCTGCTTTGATGCTAGAGCTCTTTGAAAAAAATAATAACAAAGTCCTTTTGTTATTATTTATTTAGGAATCTCGTAATATGTTGGAGTGATTTGATATATTATTTCAAATCATCAAACTTAATACCTTTAAACCGGTTTTAAATAGGATATTGACGTAATGGACTAGCGGCGATATCTAACGTTAAAGAAAATAACCAAAATTTTGGCCATTTTTTTGTTTTGTTTACTTTTTTCCCTGCATGCGCTACTGTACTTTAACGCTTTACTAAGAATAAGTACAGTTTTCTCCCTCTTCTTGATCCTGATTGGTTGATAGAATGATTAAGGAAAATTCATTATGAAGTAAGACCTCATTTCACGCTCTTGCCTTTTGAGGATGTATTGACAATAATAATAAAATCAAGCAGTCGGTATTAATTAAACAATACATTGATATGTAGCAGAGTATATCCTTCTCTGCTCCTATTCGTTCCTCTGCTCATATAATTTCCTTCTCTTTTCTCAAAGAACTATCTATAATATATTTTTTTGAAAGAATTGGTATAAAAAGAACCTCTACCTTTTACGAAATAATACACATCAGTTTACATCAGATAATAGTCAAAGGTGTTTATTCATATAATTCCTTTGGTTACAGATACCATGTGTAGCTAAGACTTCAATCCACGACTATTAAGTGTGTGTCACCTCTATGGGACACTCATTAACTTATCTTTTGACAAGCAGACATGAATATTAAATAAATAGACAATCTAAGAGAATGTTTATTTTTTTGTCTTCATGGACGATGAATGGAACATGGCTCTGATGAATAGACGTTTAAAACAAAGTTTAAGAGTAAGAGTTTATTGGTCCGTTGGGAGAGCCATCATCTATGAATGCCATAGAGGGCTTTCTCTACTATATTATTGAAGGAAAAAAGAAGAGTCAGCTGATATTTTCAATGATGAATGAGTAACTTTGGTGTGTTTTAAATTTATTAAAAGACTGTTGATATATCTTGTTTGTCGATGGACGTTCTTTCTCTATGCGTGTAATATAATATTATTTGGAAGAAATTATCTAATGTTTGTTTATTTTAACCTCATAGTATAACATCAATTCTAATAGCCTTTCCTGGTCTTTACTATAGTATTTAAGGCCTTATATATTTACATATATGAAATTGAAAAAGCTATCATTTCATTTCTAATCATAATTGCACTATTTTATATGTATTTTAACTTTTAATCTATGGAAAACTACTCAACTATATATTTTTTCAGTAATAATCATTATTAGCATTACGTAAAAAAATACAATACAATTGCCTCATTAAAGCCGTTTATGTGCTTAATTGACTCCGCCCACAAAATATTACTCATAAATGCTCAATGTGTGAAGCCTCTCATTACTTTCAAACATTCAAATCGAGAGACCTAAATGGCCAAAATTAACGGTATGAATGGATTCTGCTCATATACACCCTAAATATGTCTCCATTTAAAAATACTTCAATATCACAAAACTTTAAAAGTCCTTTGGGCTAATATTTTTTATTAAGAAAATTAGTAGTTTAATTTTATTTAGCTGGCAGATAAACTTCAGCAGTAACGAATGGATAAAGACACAACACGTAATAATTATGCTAGTATGAACCAATTGACTATATTCGCCAATGACAAAATACGCATCTAATATCAAAAAAGCAACAATGCTTGAAGATCTATCCCATTTTCAACGACGACATAATCAGAGCATCTTTATCTCATTTATTCAACACAACAGCTAAAGGCAAAATTCGACTCGGGTGCCATAGAGAAGAAACTCGACATCCACGTGGGAACCGTGGAGCTCGGCCGACAAACCCTGGACCCAAACTCTCTAAAATATTCGGCAAAGGGTCCCTCCATCGCCGCCACAGCCCCCACCTCCCCCTCCAATGAGCACTCTAAATGGCGGTCAAATTGACCCTGATAAGCCCATTCAAGAGCCGCCGCCTCTGGATCGTGAGACCTTATACGGCCCAGGGGGTCTCTATGGGCCCTCAGGCCCCTTCAGCACCCCAGACGTCCGCTATCCACAGCCTGAGAGTGGCGGCGCATTAAAGGCGGCTGGCGGCCCTAGTAAGAAGCAGCTCCGCTTTGTCCATGTTCTTGAGAGCCATCCTGAGCGAAGTGAGAATGCAGCAGCTGAGGTTGTGGTTCAAATCATACCTGAAATGTCAGAGGTCCTCAACAGCGCTGCTAAGCCACGTAGTCGCATGGAGACCTATCAGGATGCTGTTGAAGGGAATGATATCCTCTCAATTTGGAGGCTGAGAAGCTTGCTGAGGAGGAGGAATTGGTTCTTCCTGAAGACATTGCCAAGTGGAAGGAGGAAAAGGCTCGCCGGATGTTGTCTGGATCAATAAGAGCCAGTTGGTTGGATACTGGGGCTCGGAGGTCCCTTCAGTGTGGAAGGTAGTATGATGATGCACCTTCGACACGTCTTGCTGGGGCATCCGCACACATGAAAATAAATTCCACTTATTAATATGCTCCTATCTACCCATGAAACATTAGTTAATAAAGGCCGATTTTGTGTTTTTCAATTACTTATATTCATCATTCTGGTCCTCCATTGGTTCCTTATCACAATATTAGTGCATGCAGTGACAATTAATTTGAATGATTATTGTTAATATAAAGTAAATAAAATCCATTTTGGTGTTACATTCACTCATATGCTACTTGGCGGCACATTGGCACTATAATTATAATGAGTATGGGACGATGATAAATCAATAACACAAATTACTAAATAATTATACATCATAATAATAACCTTAAAACCTTTAAAAGCAGTTAGCAAAGCGGTTTTTAATGTTATTCAACTCTTCTTGGCCATTGGCACGATAATAGTTGATGTGGTGTGCTAAATGAGTGGAAATGCTGTTTATTGCAAAATTAATGTTAAAAATAATTTAGTCCGTAGAAATTCGACATTTTTCGATCATGTTTATTCATTATTATATATATATATTATTTGGCACAATTATATTTAATAAAGTATTATTTTATTCAAAATTTATTAAAAATGATAAAATATCTGCCAAATTAATTACTATAAATGGCCAGTAATTTGTAGTTACTATGATTTTTAACTATTTTCTCTATAATTCTTTCATCATTTGGCACGATAATGGTTGATGTAGTGCCAGTTCATATGAAAAGGATTATGTTACTCTGTGTGCAACCAATGAGATAATCCATCCCATCCATAGAGAAATAAAGATATAGAGAGCTAATTCCCTCCAATTAGCAAAGAAAATGTCATTCAGCTATATTCTGGTCTCAATGACATATTTCCCTGAAGAATCCATAGCGATATAAAGATATAGAGAGCTGCTTCCCTCCAATAGCAGAGAAACATCGTCGTTCAGCTGTATTCTGGACACAATGACGTATTTCTCTTAGGATCCAATCAGCTCTCTATGTCTTTATCTCTAGATTTCACCACCATATCTCAATGAAGTTTGAGTGTTTTTCAACCTTTTCACTTCACTCTCTGGTGACTTTGGCACAATAGTAATAATAAAGTGAGAATTATTGATGGCTACCAGCACATTATATATTATGTGGACATTCATTAGTTAATAAAAGTTGATCAACGGCGGATTGGTTTTGATTGTACACAATCACGGGATTCATTTTAAGTAAAAAGTATTATTTTTGGTTGGCAAGGATACTTTATGAAGGGTTTATTGTTGTGAGGGACACAAATCAGGTTTTAATGTAATAATCAATGCTACAACCACATCCTATATTATAAAGGATATATATATATATAATCTTATTTCCATAAACAAATGCAACACTAATAAAAATTAGTAAAAAATATGTAAATTCTTAATTTGTTAAGAGACGTTTTCCATTTTATTATTATTTATTTTTTTGGGTTAAGATGTTTATTTATTAGCTCAATCCATACAGTGTAAAAAAAATATAAGAATACACTAGAAAGTAGAGATTAAAAAAACCCCACAATCTTAAGACAGTTACGTTAAAAACAACAAAACATGTAAATGAACATTATAATTCTAAATGTCTGTCTAAACATAAAATCATAATATAAAATGACTTACTAAATTTCTTTTCTTATTCAATATAAAACGGTGAGTTGCCTTATTGTCGATTTGATGAGTTTGAGGTATTCGAGAGAATTTGAAGGAATACACCTCCATTTTATTATTAGTATTATATTTTGAACCAAACAACGTTTTCTCCTATTAAATACATAGCATTTGATTCCTAATTTGTCAAATAAACACAATAATACCTTTTTTTATAACATAAGCTCAATACACCAGAAGACTTTAAAATAAATAATTCAGTCATTCTAATATCATTGACATGGTTGGTTCGATGTTCACAGCAGCCCGAAACAAGCTTTGTTGTGTGTATCAATATTGTAATTATGTCCGACTTCAAAATGCAAGTAGAAATATCAACAAAAAAATTTTTTGTTATTAGTTTTCTGGAATAAGTTTGATACAGCAACTGCTGTAAACAATGGCTGGTTGTCATCGCGCTGGTTGTCTATACATGGACAAGAAACAATGGAACCAACAGAGAGTTCAAAGCTACAACTGAACAATATATGCTTATTGCGTTATCAATGCCTACTAGCAAAAGTAAAAACGCATAGCAAATGGTTTTATAGCTCTCTCGATAGATTTAATTTGCATATATCAATAATGTATTTAGAGAAAACTTGACCCTTTGACAAACTTACATTTGCATTTATCATGTATTTAGAGATAAACTTGACCATTTGACAAACTTACATTTGCATTTATCAAGGCACAGTCAAGCTCTCACTCAAGATAACCCCCCAAAAGTGTCCGTTAGAGACTCGCGGCCGCTAGTGCCAGGTGGTTTTAGTACAACCAATGTACTGAAACTTGGGTGGGCCGCGCTATGTACGAGGGTTTGACTGCAGTTGCAATCAATAATAATCTCATGGCAATTTTTTTTGTATTCATCATTTAAGTCACCATTTGACGAACTTCTATTAGTAATAATAATACTAACAATGATATCATATTTATTGAATCCCCTGCATACATACCATACCACCTATAATATATGTTTGCATGAATATATAGATGCGCTCAATATTTGGAGAGCGCTTCAGAAAGTGCGTTGGTGTTCGCGTCGTCCTGAGCTTACTCACTTATTTAGGTTCAACCGCCTTCTCCTCCTCCTCCTCTGTTGTACATATATTTATTCGGGCCCTTCCTATTCATAAAAAGATTAAAAAAATAACTATATATTTACTCAGTAGTAAGTCAACCACTTATCAGGAAGACGACAAAGTCTTTATTATTATTATTTTTTTCATTAAGTGTTAAATCAAATAAGCTGTGAATAAAATCTGCTGTGCCTGTAAAATACGTTTTTTATACCTCTAGTGAAGTGATTTTTCTTCTTATCAATCAGTAATAATAAAGTGAACAAATTTTCCCCCAAGATATAAGTACAATAAGTAGTGTTACTTTTTTTTAATACATAAATAATTAAGTGTTTTTAAAAGTGCTAAAAAGCGTGTCATATATTTATAAGTGTTGCTGCACCAGGCGAGGAGTCCTGTGTCCTTTTATAGCTCTCATGCCTTATGTCTCCCGGATAGACAGCATGGGGGTTAGGGCCGGGGAGACTTCCGGTTACTTTACGGTCCGGGAAAGGGATTTACTGAGTTCTACAGGTGGGGTTTGATGTGGCGTGTCTTTTTGAAGGGACTTTATTAGTAAATATGGGGAATTATGTGAACAGTGTTTCATAGTGTATAATACTCTCTGTGTGTGTGTGCGTGTGATACGTCAGCCTCAATGTGGTTTGATTGACTCAGAATGAAGGAAGACACTCTTTCATTTCTGAGACTCTGTCCAACAATTCTTCATGAGTTAAATGGTGCAATATCTCTAGTGATTAGTTACCAAAAGAACATATTTTTGAGACTATATATAATAATTAATATATTATTATATATATGGTTCGATAGAATATCATCCTTTAGAATATAAATAACCATAATGGCAATGAGTTAGTCTATCGATCCTAGGATCCATTTTTTGAAATTAGTTGTCATTGTATGATTAATTATGTCGACTATTCTTAATATATTTAATAAAAAATCTACCTTTGATGCTATAGAATGTCCCCATGAGGATTGCTATAATAATTTTGAATAATTGAATATAAATATATAATGAAATATTGACCGTTAAAGATAAAACTATAATATATATATATATAATCAGAGTTATACATTTTCCATACTTTAAATGCCTTTTGTAATAATTATTAATCACTGCAACCTCAAAAACCTTTCCCTTTCATGTGTGTCCTCTTAATAGGATCTTTATTAGACAAAAAAAAAATAAATTCTGAACAGAGGTCATTATTTTTAATATATATTTAAAAGAAGGATCAGTTCAACGTATCAAAGGACTGGATATTTGAGTGATTCTAATATGGCATTTTTCGCATTTGAGAGTCAGTTGTGCTGCTGCATCATCACCTAGGATTTGAACCTAGTGCAGAGAATAGAGAGATTATCTTGATAAAGGTTAAATGAATCAAATTAAGTAAAGTTATATAGTATTTTTATATATAGCTTTTCAATCGCATCTTTTTGTCTCTCTATACATGAAATTCGTGGGGGTATTTGCATGGACGTTTTCGAGTTAATAATATATCAGCTTCTCAGTTTAAGTCTAATCAGTTAGGAAGTTATGTATTAAACCCTTTGTTTTTTCGCCATTCATTCGCCGCCGCTCTCATGCCCCCTCCATGGCAATGCAATTTATTAATTATTGGAATCAAATGGTGTATATATGATCTAAAGAATGCCAAATACGCTTTTTTGTAAGCATGTAAAACACGTGGTTTATTAACGCTTTTTCATGAGTCAGTTTGGGTAATTTCCCCCAGAAAAATTTCTCGCATATTTTTTGTATGTACATAAAAATTGAATAATAATTTGTAATCCTTGAGATCATATCTATCACTTGACCACAATTAATTTTTCCAACATCATTGCTATTGAGGAAATAAGAGGTGGCGATTTAATGAATAACAGAAAAATACTACAAGATAACGTATGAATCCGTTGAATGGGAGACATTTAACGCTATTTCGTCCAAAATTTCTCAAGATGAACTCTATGCTGCATTAAATTAAAATCCTTGAGTCTCCAACCCATCCGAAAAATGTACAATAAGAATCAACAATCTACTATACATGCTTCGAAACTTGCATTTTTTATATTATCCCACAGTTTCTAAAATATATACAAGCACACAAAAAAGAGGAATATATATAAAATGATGTTAATGTGCCAAACATAAATTAAACATTTTAATTCCAATTTTACCATCAACTATGAACAAAACACTAAAATACAATTATAATAAAATAACTTATATAACGAATAAAACAAAACATATATAAACGATAACCTTTTTTATTTTAAATCCTTTTAATTGGCGTAAAAGTTTTGATAATAGTTTTTCAATAAGGCAGGAACACGAAGGGGGGAAGTAACGAATAACACATCAGATGCCCCAACTCCACTTTCCATCGTGGGTTTTTGGCCATTTTTTTATTGATTATGTATG
>CP045904.1:7304904-7359041 GCA_013387185.1 Caligus rogercresseyi | reverse complement strand
ATGAATTTATCGAAACCTTATTGATGTAAATATATTAAAAGAAATATAGATCTATTATTATTATTAAAATGGTTATTTACGTCTAAGTAATACATAAAATACAATATATCTAAAAAAATTATGCACACACATTTTTGTATCCAAAATTACTCTTAAGCATTAGATTATATTGAAATGTTAATTAGTCACTAAAATAAATACGACAAAGATAAGATTTCTTAGATATTGATTGAACTCGATTTATATGTATTTATACTTGTATTATATATATAATTGATGTTAATTAGCGGAGTAGAACGTTTCAGCATAGAAAAAACATGTTATTTCTTAGCCCTGTGATGGATTTGACAACTGCATCTCTCTCTAACAATAATAAAGACTGAAAATACCTTCAAAATATATAATATTCACTCTTATGACTGTATAAAAAATAGTATAAATAAACATCACATTTTCTCGTCATCATTTAAGAAAAACATTACTTTTTAGGTGATGAGTCACATTTGGTAAAGGAAATGTTGTTATTGTTTTTAATGATATAAGTCATCATGTTTTCCCCTTATTATCTTGTTATTATTATTAATGAATATGATAATAATAATTTTTCTTTGTATTTTATTTGTCCACAGGCTAAAGCAGCGGGCCTCCATCAAGTATCTTCTGTCCAAGGCCTATAATCACAAAACCCCAGAGGAACTAGCGGAGCCATTCTATAGTGATCATGACGTAAGTTGCTCATTTAATTATATATATATATATATCAGGTAGTTCGATACTACCGACGGTATATTTCAAATACCGAACCGATTATACGATATTCGGTAGAAACTACCAAATACCGTACCAATTGACAATCGGTACGGTATATTTGAAAGTATGCTTTTGTGACATTCACATAGAGACATAAAGATATAGAGAGCCCTTCAATAGCAGAGACACATCGTTCAACTGTCGCTTTGCCCAAGCACTCCCTTGTGTGAAGAACTTGAACTTCGAAAATAAATAAACAACTATAACTTATAGTATATAGAGCAGATTCATAAATAGACATTCAATATAAGCTTATGCTATGCATTGAATACTTGAGTACCTGAAGTGCATTTAATATAGGACAATAAGAGACAGTTAATGAATTTTTTTGCTATAGCCTTCCATTTCCTACAAATCCAAGTACATATATGATTTATATAAGAATAGTATGGTTTAAATTTCAAATAATCTCTAATTAATTTATAACAAATGATGTATTTAATTGTTCTTTGTTATAAACTGTCCGAAATGAAATGCATATGAGCAGATACATAAATAAATTTCTCTCACTTTCTGATCTACCGTACCGAATATCGATCGATACTTTAGATATATAATAAAATCTACCGAATACCGATATCGATCGGTAGAAGATATATACCGAATATCTAACCGGCGGTATATTTTTCTACCGAATATCAGCTCTGATATATATAATTTATGTATATTATATATATTCAAAAGTGAAATGGCTTCAAAGTTTTATTCATTGCAGTTCATTTGACTGGTTTAGGGAGTGAAAAGAAAGACCTCTTGACGTCATAGAAGTGATTTTTGTCTATTTTTTATATGAATTGATGTTCACAGCATTTACAGTCACTACAATTGTGGCAATTATGACATATTGTGCTTTACAACCTACGTGATGGGTCTCTGCTTCATTACACGATATCCCTATCTACGCGTTTCTACTATATATATATATATATATATATATTTACACTGTCGACATAACAATGTATTCTACTTATAAAGTATGCTATTAGAGCAGTAAACGTTGTTTTTCGCGTAATTTTTATATTCATGTCTAAATAGATGGAATTGATATTTTCAATTATTTATTAAAAAAGTTATTATTTAGCGAATAAATATTTTTATTAAAAAATATTTTGAAAAATATATCATTCCCAATACTTGGAGAACTTTAAAAAAGCATCTTTTGGTCCATGTTCTCTCATCCACACACAAAAAACCTCAACCATATTGAGCCCTATAATATCTATAATGGAGTCCAACGAATTTATTTTTTGATGGACATACAACTGTGCCCAGGACTTTGTAATCAAAATAAGTATGCATGTAGACGGAGTGAATCACTTAGAAACACATGCGTTTAAATTATGGCCTTCTGAGCCCTAACAGCTGTATTTATACATTTTTTACAAGATCTCAATTACTTTGTGAGGGATCCAATCAAAAAAAGAATACGAAAACAAAACAAAAGTATCAAATACTTATTTGTTTTTTGTTTCAATTATATATATTTTTGGGTTCACTTAGAAGTAGCAACTTACTCTGGTGGTGTCCCTCTTACTGTCCGTTCTTATGAGCAGATTTCTTATGATACAAATGACCTTTTATTATCACCATTTAAATAGTATACATTTCACAATATATTCAAGTGTGATTAAGAGCACTAGAATATCAACTCTCGGCAATAAAAACATCATCTTTGCCAGAGAGAGTCAAGAAAGATGTCTCTATGTTTTCTAAAGACAGCTGTTTTTCTTTTCTTTTCTATGTCATGGTGGGTATAAGTAATAATTCCTTGCCGGAAAAATAACTCAAGCAAGTTTCTTAATGAACATATTTTTCACAGTTGGTAACACTGTTTTTTTGCCTATATGGTTCGATAGAATTGCCGCTTCCGACAGGATATAAATAAGCATACTAGCATTAAAATTAGTCCCTCGAACTTAGGATCTTATCAATGAGATAGACACAAGTTGACCATCCCCTCTCGGAAGTATTCGAACCTGTAACCCAACATTGAGAGTTGAACAACACCCTTCTGTTTTCTATCTTTTCTACGTCCGATAGCCAGAGTGGCGATTCATGTATCGACAAATATGAACAAATATAAGAACATTCTTTTATTTTTGAGCAGTCGCTTTGTTATATAAATATGAGTAACATATTGTGTAATTAAGATATATCCATTCAAAGGATGCCATGGAAAGTGATCATTAAAGAATGCCTTACTTCTGTCTGAGTTATTGGGTGTCCATCTCTTGCAACAAGTGCCGGAGTGATACTTATTCCATTATATCAACTGTTTTTTTTTATTAGTTATACATCTCCTTCTCTATGAACCAATCACGTTCCAAAAGTATTACTTTTTTCCCCCAATATATATATGAATTCACTCATAATAATAACTGTCTTCTTATTTTCTTTATTCTTTTCTCATTTGAAGAAGGTTGCTGCTGCTGCTGTCGCTGCCAGTATCGAGTCTTTGAGGTAGGGAGAATAATACTACCTCTAAACCCTAGCGGAAATGCTTACTTAAACATCCTATAATTACTATAACCTAGAAAAAAAATCATCTTACTTGTTTTTCCCCTCTTTTTCTTAATGATGATCGTATAACGAAATTCAACAAAATAATAATAATTATTATTATAGTTTGAACTTACCTCTTTGCTGAGATGTACAAAAAATATACACTTGAGGTTCTAATAGTGCCAAGGACGTCTTGCAACTTCCCGAAGTGTAATATTACAACAAGTAGTATCTCAAGGATGCTACTGAAGTTCAGTGATATACAAGACGGTAATTAAGAATAAGAAAATTAAGAACTGAAGGAATAATTCAAGCTTATGTAGATTTTTGACTACATATTTGTGTATATTTTAACTTGTATGTTTTTAATCATAGAGATATAAAGACATATAGAGAGCTTATTTCCTTCAATAGCAGAGAAACATCGTTTTCAGCTGTCGCCTGTGTCCAATATAAACAAAGTAATTTGATCTACGTCATTGTAAGCTGATCATAGAGATATAATCTATTTCTATGATCAGCTTACGATGACGTAGATCAAATTACTTTGTTTATATTGGGCTAAAAAAACAGCTGAACAACGATGTTTCTCTGCTATTGAAGGAATCAGTTTCATTTTTATATGTAAGCTAACCTTGCTTTAGACTTCATGACGTCATGCTCAGTTAGAATATATAATACTCACTCAAATGGGTCCAGATAAGCATAATAAAATATCTGGAGCATTCTATTTGCTCCCCTAGCAAAATTGTTTGGTTTTTATGTGTGTCTCAAACTGTATATAAAGGTCTGTTTGAATCCATTTGTAATTCATTACAACAAATAAGATAACAAGAAGTGTTAATAAGAGCTCAGTTTGTAAGAATGTACCATTTGATATTTCAAATGGGTTATAATATGATGGTTGATGATTTGCTTTTTTGTTTTATCTGTTCAGCAATATTAACTACGTATAGCGGGGCTTTGAAAGCATGAAAAGAACGTAAGCGTAATATTATTTACGAAAGGAATTTTCTCTCTCCATTTTGACAAAAAAAAGTGATGACCTTTTTTGTCACCAAAACCGAACGACGAACGATAGGATTTTTGTTTGTCGTTCGTCAAAAAATTACAAATGAACGACAAATCAACAAGTCTGATATATATGAATGAACGACAAATCATCTGATATATACTATATATATATATATATATATATATATATATATATATATATATATATAAGAGGCGTTTTAAACATTTATATCCCTACAATGTAATTGCATGTAATCATTTTAGCATAACAAATTCATTTACTCATCAATCGCTACCTGGAAATGACGAGGAATTCCTTTTTACTGTTTTTACTGTCATTGTTGGTGATGAGGGCAATCTTTTTGAATTTACTGATAAATAATGTATATATATATTTATAGTTATTCACACATGTCAATTTATATATAAGTCATCATTGCAATTCCTTTGCACAATTCGCGGCCCACATAATAACTGATGTCCTCCCTCCTCTGTATGTCCTTTGAGCTCAATGTAAAGTAAGGCGCGACGCCCTATTATATATAAACATAATTGCTTAAGTTCCCGAATTTTTTTATGGGAAAGGTTGGAGTTGAAAATGTTAACAATAATTATATCATTTAATTAAAAAAATATATATACTTCATTATATAGGCAAACTTGTTCTTAGAAAAATCGAGTCTCTTATCGGAGTAAAGCCCCAAAGTACATACTTTGTTAGCCAAATTTTCTGGCATTAAATTACCGCAGCAAGTAAATAAATTCATGGATTTCTTAGGCTGATGCAGAAATTATTCCTTGGGTTTCCTTTCATTTTAACTATATAATTATCTTTATTCTACATATATAGAGCTTAAATCTTAGTCCTATTTCAAAATAATTCCTTTCATTTTAACCTTCCATTCCATGAGTTCGGTCCTTTCATATTACATCCGTTGCTAATTTGGCTTCTAGATGATGATGATGTATCGGTATAAATACTCGTTTATATACTCTTGTATCCCTCGAAATTATTATTTCTTCGATCTCGGCTTTGCATCTTTCAATATACTTTACATACTTTAAGCATATTTCGAGGCCTGGCCAATCAATATTCTCTCTCCTTCCTTTCATTTTTTATCATCAGGACATTCATAAAAATAGTTTATTAGTAATATTAACTATATTATATATACAATACCTAATTAAGAGTTATATTTTGAGTCCCGACCATAGATATAAAGATATAGAGGAGAGCTTATCCCCCCCCCCCAATAGCAGAGAAACAGCATTCTGTTGTTTCTTTGTGTCCACTATAAACAAAGTAATTTATCTACGTCATCATCGTAAGTTGATCATAGAGATAGACCCTTTATCAGCTTACGATGACGTAGTTCAAATTACTTTGTTTATTTTGAACACAGAATACAGCTGAAGGGAAGTAGCTCTCAATAACTTTTTATCTCTATGGTCATGACCCTTATTTTTCATTTTTCCACATCAGGACGACGATGTTAGGAGTAGATGAAAAGGAAATTATTAATAATGATATCAATTTATTGTTTATGCTTTTAAAATATGAATATACTTTTAAAAATCAAGTTTTTAAATTCCATTACTATGGCGCTCTACTGGCTTTCCAAACCGATATTGTATCCATTTTATTTCCGCGGATCAGTCATTTTATTAGTATTTTTTTGGTTTGGTACAGTGTAAAAAAATAAGAATACACTAGAAAGACGGAGATATAAAAAAACACAATCTTAAGACAAGTTAAAAACAAAACATAAATGAACACATTATAATTCAAAATGTCTGTCTAACTCAGTAATTTTTTAGTATTTTTTTTTTGGAACTGGTCAAAAAACACGACCTAAGAAGAAGAAAAAATGAACCAGGAATAAATGACACCAAGATAAAAACTAAAAAACTCATGGAAATAATGACATAAATACATGGGAAGAAGGCAAGGTTTTGATTGGAAAATAATACTAAGATTTGATCAATACACCATTTCTCATATAAATTCAGTAAATAATTGAAACAAATAGCATAATTTTTGCAATTATATATCAATGATTCTTTATTGCTTTTATGAAACGGGACAAATATTGGCCATTTTTTCCACGTGTTATCATTTTCTTTTTTGGACCATTTTTTCTTGGGTCGTATCATATATGAATGATTTATTTGTTGTTTTTATCAGACGGGACAAATATTTAGTTGGACCATTATTCCATACGTCATCATTTTCTTTTTCTATTTTGGACCATTTCTTCTTGGGTCATTTTTTCCTCGACCGTTTCTTTCTAATAATGTCTTTGTTAAAATGCACTATTTTAATTGTTTTGCTAATTTATCTGCCAATTTTATATTTTTATTTATCATTTATAAGACTTATATACTTTACTTAATATTCTAATTTTTTTCTCTCTCTTTGTTTCTCATGATTAGGACGTGGATCGCCTCAAGCCACACATTGTTCACGCCCTGGCCAATGCAGAGCTCTACTGCATGGCCCTCTCCGTGCTCTACCAGGATCCAAACTTCCACAACCTCAACCACTGGGCATCATTCAAGCCCTGGCACGGAAGAGCATTACGTCGCAGAGCCCTCAGACTGCAGTCTGACGGAAACGGTTCTCATACAGACAACGCCACTCAAAATGGTAAAATAGTGACTCAACTCATAGCTCAAGCAATTATTGATCTTTTCAAATTTGTCATATTTTTGATGATTTTCAATGCATTTATTATGAAAAAAAATACACAAAAATAGGATTTATATAAAAAATTTTCAATATACAAAATATATCCGTGAACCCTTGATTGAGCTATAATCATCAACGTTTATATCTTAATTATGTATCGTTCCTTATTTTTGGAGACCAGCCATAAAGGAATTATTGAAAAATGTAAAATAAGTAATAAGTTTGTTCGTCAAAAAGCAATTGATTCTTCAAAAATGTCTATTTTTCATGTTTTTGATGATTTTTTAATCCATTTATTATGGAAATAAATAAAAAATACGCAAAAAGGGGATTATATAAATATATACCTTCAATATGTAAAATATACATGGTGTCTGTGAACTCTAGCGGTAATTATAACCGATATCAACGCTTATATCTTTATCGTTCCTCATTTTTTGGAGACTAGCGATGAATGAATTATTAAAAAAAATAACGAATAAGTTTATTCGTCAAAAGAGTAAATATCTTTTGACGAAAATTATTAACATTTTTCTTCTACATTCCAACATTTATGTAAACATAGACTTCCATTCACTATTTAACGCAAGCTTATAAAGGGACACTAATTATATCTCTTGTGGCCTTCAATTAACCACCAGGGGCGCCTCCAAGGTTGCTCTCGGATTGAAGGCTTAAATGATTCTAAGAAGTCATTTATTATACATTATTATAAATATAAATAATATAATAAACTTAATAGTGTTATGATGTGGATAATGATATTTTTAGGAGTAGATAGGATGATGACAACAACCAGGACTTCATCATAACAAGGTGTAGATTGAATTTTGTGTTTGTTAGTTATTTCAAGTTCACGTAGTGTTTAATCCTTCTTATGTTTTTTAAAAATTAAATAAGTAATATCAAATGATGTCTTGTTAAAGGAAGATATGTAATATTATATTTCGTGAAAAAATAGAATTTGACAGAATATGTAAGTACTTTTTTGCAAGGGTCATTTCAACGCTGTAATATTTGTGTATAATAATACTATTGTAAATTTTATGCTACCATTTAAAAAAAATACTCAAAGAATAGCGTAATTTTATATATATTTATAGTAATCATTTCCTGACTAAAATATACCTTTTCTTGCTTTGGTTTAAAGCAATTATTTCGGAACCTTATAGAAGTGAAATATATAAATAAAGATAATAAGATAGGTAAAGATATTGACATTAATTAATATAAGGTTATATATGAAAACATATTATTCATATTTATTAATACAGTTAAGCTTGTCCATCATGGCACCATTCAAGGGAATCTAAGAAAAGTGACCCAAGCACACAGATTATATATATATAATATAGTTTTTTTCTGTGGTACATATTTGGTCATTGTGTTGGGAAAGTGACCGCTTTCACGGGTTTACTGTATTTATAAAGATTATACATATAATGTTTGAACTTTTATGCATAATTCCTTAAAAGTATTCCTAAAGATTAATTTTGAATACATTTGTTATTTTAGAGCGCTCACTTGGCAGTAACAGAGGCCCTCATGTCCCTCTTCATCAAGGAGACCGTCTCTCTAGAGGCCGTTTGCCGAACCAACAGTCGACTCCTATCGACCACCGGCGGACTTTCGCCTCCCCCCAATCCTCATCAAGCAACGAGGCCGAGTCAGTCCTCCTGGCATGGTATCCGCCTGCCTCCTGGCACTATCACAAGAGGAAACCGGGGATGAAGGCGGAGTCCCCTTACCCAAGGAATCCCTCCCAAAGATCAAGGCCATAGCCGACCTCTCCGACGGAATCGGTCTCTGCGGAGTGCTTGCCCTTTACCGCCCCCAGGGCCTCGCCTGGCGAGAGCTGGCACTCAGCTCCTCACCCCCTTCCATGGCGGACTCACTCTACAACATCCAGCTCCTCACGCGGGCCTGCCGAAGCCTTGGGCTCCCACTGCATCTAAGCATTGAGGACATTGTCTACAATCACGATCCATCAAGCTCAACATCCTGGCTTTCCTTGCGGATCTCTATAATGGGCTGGAAGTGGCTCCGGAAGGACGCCCGACTACCCGGGATGCCAAAGGAACGTGTCATTGAAGTACCGGATCCAGGTAAATCAAAAACTAATAATGCTACAAACGATGTAAAAATAAATGCTAAATAAAACCTGTACAAATGTATAAACCCCAAACAGGACAAAAAATCACCTCAATCATTTATGAACATGACCAATACAGGGATAAAAACAGCTGTCGATTGAGATATAAGGATGGACAGAAGATGGTTTCACGGTACAAGAAATTTGTCAATCGCAGCCATCTACTAACTACTCTTAATCAATGAATATTATCGTATAAATGCAAATCAAATTATCATTCATTTGTGTTTTCTCTTTTTTCATCTTAGTTGGATAAACGGCAAAAATTGTAAAAATGTATCTAATAGGACAAAAAAAAACTCATATATTTATTGATTATAATTTGTAATCTATTCATGATTGTACTCAATTATGTCCAATTATGAAATATTGTAAAACGATCTTTAAACCCTAAACAACGGTATGAGAAACGGTGTGATCGGAAGTATATAGTTATGGTAAAGGAAGGAGAAAATGGCCAAAGCAATTGATTATAATAGAATCCTGAAAGAGGGTTTAAATATCAATTTAATCAGAGATTTCGCTTAATGTTTTATTTATATTTATTATATTAATATTTTAAAGTATATAAAGTACACATATAATACAAAGCCTAAATTTTTCGTTTCTTTCTTTTTTATTGCTGCAAACACGCATTTTTCTCGTTGAAAAGTGAGCTCTTTCAATTATTGCTTTATTTGCTGACATGATTATATATATATATATATACCCTCAATATAACAAGTCATTCTATTCATATATCCTATTTCATTTCCTTCAATTTTTTGTACTTGTAATATCTTTGAAGTCTTTCATTATTCTGAAAATTGGATCGACCCTATAAATATTTTTTTTTGTCTCATAGTCTAATTGTATTCCTTCTTGCAACTATAATAATGCAAGCCTTATTAATATTTATCAATTTGTTTGGATCGTAATTGATTGAATAAATACGTTGAAGGACTTGATATATATATAATATAATAATTTTACAGGAAAATATACAATAATCTAACAGAAGAATGGACAGTGATTTTACGGAATTTTTTTAAATAAGTTAACATACAAATATGAAATATTTTAACAGAAGAATCCTTTTTTTGCCTATATGGCGCGATAGAATTGCATATGACTGGATATAAATAAACACTATAGTTATAATTTTTCAGAAGAATATACAATCATTTTACAGAGACATATATATATATATAATTTACAGACAAACATAAAATAATTAACAGAAAAGTATACTATTATTTTACAGAAAGATATACAATCATTTTACAGAAAAGTATATAAAATAATTTAGGAAAAATGTAAAATTATTTTATAGAGAAATATATAACAATCATTTTATAGAAAAATATACAGTAATTTTACAGAGTAATAAGCAATAACTTAACATAAAAGTACACAAAAAGTATACATTCTCTTTTTTTGTGCTTTTATATATTTTTATGAACTGTGGAATAAAAAAAGTACACAATAATTTAACTGAAAGTATATTATTATTTGACAAAAAAAATGTACAATAATTTTACAAAAAAAACTTTATTATAATTATACAATAAAGATACAATAATTTAAAAGAAAATATATCATAATTTGACAAAAAAATATACAATATTTTTACGAAAGACAATATTATAATTTACAGAAAAATAATGCAATTTACAAAAAATTATAATTTTACAGAAAATTAAAAAAAAATTTTTTACTAATTAAAGTTGACATAAATTAATGACTAATCCTTGTTTAAAGAGGCTGCTCCAAGGGTATACAAATATATCTTAATGAGTTCCCCCATAATGAATAAGCAAGCTAAAAAAACTTTCACCACCATTATCTATATTTAAGCCAAAAGCCATGAAATGACTCATCATCTATTAGCTTTAAGAGTTAAGATATTAAATAAAATTAATAGTTTGTTAAAGGGAAGGAATATTTTATGAAGAAAATGCTTTATTTTAGGTATTTAATATAAAAATGGTATTTTCATAGTGAGCTACCAAATGCATGATGAATGTAATTGCATTCTCCTGAAATAATTGTCCATCCATGTATTTGGACCTTTTTTCCAGTGCCTTATATTTTTTCTTTTCTTTATTGGCCTTTTTTTCCAATGTCAAAATATCATTTTTTTTAAATCTTGTAAATAACGTCCCTCTATATCTCATCACTGGTTATTATGACAAGGCTTCTTATAAATACGCTTAACACTGCATTTTGCACCCTCCCTTCTTAAAGCCGCTGCCCTTCCCTGCTCCTCGTCCAAAGGACTCCAGTGTCTTATAGAAGAGGAAACTTGTTTTCTGTGAAAGGTCAAATCCGGATTTGAGACCCTCGCTTGATCATGAGCCAACACATCTTAGAACAGGTTGCGATACGAGTTATTCCATCCTTTATTTTAGTTATTTATTTTTCCATTCCGTTTTCGCACTTTTTATATTTATTTCGTGTATTTTTTTATTTGAAGTATATTAAATAATGTATTTTGTAATAGTTCTTTCTCTTAATTTTGTGTAGTTTGCCCTTATTTTAATCACTCACGAGAATAGTATCCGGAAAAGATGCATAATTGTATTCAGTTAATTTATATTCAATGGAAATATATGTAATCCACTTTCCAAAAGCCTCTTTCAAGTATACATCTGAGGAATATTTTTTGTGGGGTTTTGATCACTTAGTCTAATCGCTTCTATGACTAGCTGCCTCATTCGGAAATATTAACAAGTATTTCGCCCTCCAATTTTTACTTAGCTCCTAGATAGTCAACTTAACTTAATCTGGGTTCAGAAGATTCTTATTTGTTATTTTAAAATGGAACATTGTTTGTTTCTGGGGGGCTTTAGTATATGGATCAAAGCTTGATATCGCTTCACGAAATTATCCTTTATATAAACAGCAGATCGCTTTTAAAATCCAGTGTTCACCAATAAGCTTGTATTTAGTACCTTATGAATATAGTATAAAATATGCAATTTAGTTATTTTTTCTTACTTAAGATCTTAGTACAGAGGTTGATAATTACCATGGAGATATAAAGAGAGCTGATTCCCTCAATAGCAGAGAAACAGCGTCGTTCAGCTGTATTCTGTGCGTCCACTATAAACAAAGTTATTTTACTACGTCATCGTAAGCTGATCATAGAGATAGATTATATATCTATGATCGGCTTACGATGACGTAGTACAAAATTACTTTGTTTATATTGTACACACAGGAATACAGATGAAGGGAAGTAGCTCTCTATATCTTTTTATCTCTATGATAATTATACTGACTTTAAAGACTCGCTTTTAGAACAGAAGATCATTCTTTGACTAAAACTCGTACAACTTAATTTAGTTGCTTTATATTAGCGGAGACATCCTTACGTCAGATGTTATTTTTTGTATACTTATAGATTATCCAGAATTATATTTTCTATTTAATTTGTTATTGTTCAGTTCCTATTATTTTTTCTTTGCTTTGTTTTATTTGATTTCTGCACTTACTTATTATTTTTAGTTGATGCACATTTAATTCCATCTGTTGTCGTTGTTGTTCTTTACTTCACCCTTTGTTTTTCAGGTCAAAATGAACCGTCGTCATCTCACTATTTTATATAAATTGTACATATATTTCGTTGCCAAAAATAAATGTAATTATGGATAAAGAATTGTCGATGTTATAATATCAAATTATATATATATATATATGATAAAAAAAATCGAAGAAAGTTCAATTCCTGCTTGACTTTAATACTCAAAAATATAAAATACAATCAAACTTTATGATTTAACTGCTAATATATTCACAAATATCGACATTGCAATTTGACAAATTTTTGACTTCAATTTATCAACAGCTTGAATAAAAAATAAATAGACATTAAAACTTGCAAAAAACTTATTTTTATAAACAATTTGAGCCATTTTGAAATGGTTTCCGAGTGCAAAACAATGAGTGTTAAGTTATAAATATATATTTGAGGTCAAACTTTTTATCCCTTATTGCTTTAAAAGAGAAAAGGAATCTTCATTTTATTATCGCAAGTCTTCAAAAACTGACATAATCACCGATAAATTCAAGGACGCCATTTGTAAAAAAATGGATTGCAAATGTCTTTTTTGCACATCATCGTATATAGCATCTGTCATTGCAATCTTATATTTGCATCTTTATCGTTTTTAAAATTGTTTACCCTTAAGAAAATAGTGGAATTAAACAAAATGTTTTGTTCGCAAGCTGGGTTTTGTAATTTCTTTATCATTTAATGGGGTTTTTGTTGCTTAGAAGCAATTATTTATTGCATAAATTCTGATATGAATTTGTATTGAAATATAAACAATACAAATATCGTCTCAAAGACCATTGAGCTATTTTTGACAAATTTGGAAAAAATATCCTTCTCCCATTATTGCAATATTTATTTACAAATGTTTTTCTTTTATATATATGTATGCGCTGACAATAAGTGTCTATTTTTAATAAAACCATATTTACTTTAAAAAAGAATAATTTGACGATTTTTTATGTAAGTTATTTTTCTTCTTAATAGAAAACCTCATTTTGACCACCTCAAAGACACGACAATCGGCTTTTGTATCTGAGTTGACTATATGTTTATAACTTTTAAGACTAAAATGAAAGGTATAGATTGTATATTTCCACATTATTTTCAGATATGCATCGAATGAAGTCCGCCAATGGGGTTAAAAGAACAAATTCCGCCAATATGAAAGGTAATTATTTATGTTTTTCCGGGAGTTTTCGCGTGTTTTTTTTGTTAATATAAATCCCGTGTGATCTTACTAACATCAACCCTATACTAAATTATACTTTAGCTTAAAAAACTCTCTCTCTTCAACGACAACACAATAATACAGCAACACTGACTACACGACGTACTCTACAGCAACGTCTACTACTTAACAACCAGCCATCATCTCCTGTGTGACCTAAAATAACATTTAAAAGCATCATACTGACAAGACACAGCCATTGACGACGACAAGGACGACGACGAAATGATCCAAACAACGACTCTGGCCACTTAATTTGCTTTGATACTTAAATAATCTTAATACTTGGGTAAGGAAGTATGATAGTACTTAAGTAAGGATGTTATTTGTGGTGGCTGGCATCTTGGTTTCCTGTATAGACCTAAAAAAAGCGGACAAAGCCCTTCTTCCTTTGTTGGGCTATATTTGAGAGTTGGGTCCCAATCAACGGGCAATGGGTCCCAATGATGGACCCATGGGATAACTGCTGGACACTCTGTGAATAAAAAACATCACGTCACTTTTGATAACTAAAATGGCTGTAAATGTTGTTGGATTTAGAATTTAGTTTTCTTGGGAATTGGGAAATAATCTTGTTTTTTAAAGGGAAGATTGAATGCAATTATTAATCTACTCAGGCTTGGGACCCTGGGCCATTCTACCCTTGATTAAGTCAGTGGGCTTTTTATGAATCACGCTCCTTTTGCTTCCACCAATCACGTTCGAAAAAACTTGTTTTTTAAAGTGACAAATTAATGCGATTGTGTAATCTACCCAGGCTGGGACCAATCAATGGGAGGTCATTCTACCCTTTTACCCTTGACTAAGTCAGTGAGAGAAGGGCTTCTTATGAATCACGCTCCTTTTCCCTCCGCCAATCACGTTCCAAAAACATAATCTTGTTTTTTAAAGGAAAAGTGAAAAACTTATGCGATTATGTAATCTACTCAGGCTGACACCCTGGGTCATTCTACCCCTTTACCCTGATTAAGTCAGTGGGCTTTTTAAAAAGCTCCTTTTTCCTCCGCCAATCACGTTAGAAAAATATAATCTTGGTTTTTAAAGGAAAAGTGAAAAATTATTGCGATTTAGTAAGCTACTCAGGCTGGGGGTCATTCTACCCCTCTACCCTTGATAAAGTCAGTAAGAGAAGGGCTTTTTATGAATCACGCTCCTTTTCCTTCCACCAATCACGTTTGAAAAAAATCTTGTTTTTTAAAGTGAAAAATGAATGAGAATGTGTAATCTACCCAGGCTGGGACCCATCAATGGGGGGGGGGGGGTCATTCTACTACCCTTGATTAAGTCATTTCCTAAAGAAATCTTGTGTCCAGTCTTTTTTTAAAGACTGTCGTCAGAGTAATGCTAAGGGACTTCCTTCCGTCCCTTTAAAAAAGAGATTTTTTTTCCTCCCTCTTCCTTTAAGACGGTAAGAATATACACACATATATGCAAGCAAGCATGAGCATAATAACAATACGACTACGACTACTGCACCCGGCATCTTCTTCATTCTATACCTTGCCTCTTATAAATAATGACGATGATGTCAGCAGGCCAACCGGCAGTAGAACCACCACCTTATTTACTTTGAACAATCCTCCTCCTCCCTCGCAACCAGTGATTGTGTGCGTGCGTGCTAGAAAAGAGAGTTCTTATACATAAGCACAGATACTCAAGCAATAAGTGTGAAGTAAGGTGGAGTAAGTTCACTTGTGACGTCACGGAGGATATCAAAAAAGTTTCAAAACTTATCTAATATAGTATCAATTTTTAGTCTTTGAGACGCATTTTGTATTCTTCATATTTCAATACAAATTCGTATAAGAATTATGCAATAAACCATACTCAATCAATACTCATATACTCAAGCAATAAGTGTGAAGTAAGTTCCCTAGTGACGTCATGACGGAGGATGTCAAAAAGTTAACATGACAAATTATCATGACTTTTCCCTCATTCCATGGTCAGTCAGCGACGGTCCATTTATCGAGAGCCTTAAGCATGCAGCAGCATTCTTTTCTCCACCTATTGATGAATCAGTCGTCCCTTTTATTCGATTAATATATATAGATATAATAAGATGAGTCCATTATGACGTCATGGGGATGAATCGATGTTCACATTCCCTCAGAGCTGAGATTCGGTAGAAAAATCTACCGCCGGTTCGATATTCAGTATATATCTTCCACCGATCGATATCTGTATTCGGTAGATTTTATTATATATCTCAGTATCGATCGATATTCGGTACGGTAGATAAGAAAAGAGAGAGAAATTGATGTATGTATCTGCTCTGTGACTTCTTCATATGCATTTCATATTGGACAGTTTTATAACAAAGGATAATTAAATACATCATTTGTTATAATTTATTAGAGATTATTTGAAATTTAATACATACTAATCTTATGTTAATTATATATGTACTTGGATTTTGTAGGAAATGGATTGTCAATGGGTACGGTATTTGGTAATTTCTACTGAATATCGTATAATCGGTTCAGTATTTGAAATCTACCGTCGGTAGTATCGAATACTGATTTACATTCGGTAGTCGCTACTCTGCATTCCCTCAACAGTAGTTACCGGTAGTGAAGTGAATCTTTGATGCAGATCTGTTTAAAAAAATATATATTCTTTGGGTCCATCACTTTTTATCCTTATACATTTCTAATTGGAACATCAATAGGGGGTTCGACTATAGCTGCTTCTATGTGTTCACCCAGACGCTATATCCCATTATTTCTCCATTATTGTGAGATCTCACATTATTTGAAGCCCATTCCACTAACCCATAAAACAAATTCATATTTATGGCATATAAGAATCACAGCACACTCTTGATTTGACGCTCCCGACGTGCTTGAGTTGTCTGGGGAAGGCTTCATTGGGAATCCATGCTAAGCTTACTTACACTCTAACATACATAGAAAGAAAGGGCCTGCTCGACACTCAACTTAGTTGGTGCAGGTTCGAACCCCTTGATCAACCTGAGGGGGGGGGGGGGATATGTCCCTATATTCATCGATGAACTGTTCATATTATTCGTGCTATTCATAGAAATATAAATAATACATAGAGGGATTATTGGATTCTTTAGAGAAATACGTCATATTGCCCAATATAAACAAATTTTTCTATGATCAACTTACGATGATATAGTTCAAATTACTTTGTTTATATTGGGCAATGGCGACAGCTGAACGACGATGTTTCTCTGCTATTGAAGGGAATCAGCTCTCTATATATTTATATTTGCATAGTTCAAATTACTTCGTTTAATTTGGGCACAACAGAATTCAGCTGAACGTTGTTTCTCTGCCATTGAAGGCCATAAGATCTTTATATCTCTATGGTGCTATTACGCTTATTTTATATCAGTTGCGGATAAAACAGAGCAATTCCATTTAAATGTAACAAACTACAAATGATAATCAAAAATATTAATCCGCCCTGACGTCACACACCACTCTATAAGCTTTGAGTCAGCCGCCTTCTTCTAACAACTAACAGAGAAGAAGAATCCTTCTGTGTTCTTACTTTTAAATACTTATGTATGTATGTAGGTTTTACCTTTGTACAATCGCACACAAATAACACCACTTGTTGTAAGGCAGGTCCACACACCAACCAAATGGAACCAGCAAAGGCGTTTTCTCTTCAATAACTTCCATCCTTGTCATGCTGCATAGAAGAAGAATAACTAGTGGAAGAAGCCTCCCTCTTTCCAATCATAATAATATATAATAAAGGAGAAGACGAAAAAAGACGTTTCTTTGAATAAAAAGACAAACAATTTGCTTCTTACTACCCCTGTGAGTCTAGAGCTAGTGTGACCTTTCCTTCTGTGTGTGTTTTTTTCTTCCTATCATCCGTTTCGCATATTATTATATATAGATATATATATGTGTGTCATCCTTTTCGTTCAAGATTTTCTCTCCAAACTATCTCTCCACTCACACTGAGTACGCCCTTTTCAAAAGCCTAACTTTTCCCAAGACGACTTTAAATATTGTGACATCCCATTTCTCTCTCTCTCTCTCTCTATTCACATTTTCTTCTAACGTGACAATGTTTTTAACTCTAACCCCTTTGGATTATTTTTACATCATCCCTAACATGATGATGTTCTGTAGCTCCTTTATTCACGGCTTCTTATTTGCAGAGCGAGGATTCGAGGATCACCAGAATGACTTGATCGGGGGTGGTGGATATTCACATCAGATCAGCGGCGCGTTAAAGGCCCTCATCTCAGCAAAGAAGCCACGAATACGGACAGCAAGTCTGACGAACGCGGTGAAGCCGATGAGGAAGATCATGCCGTGGACTCAGTCTCTTCCCCGGAGAGCCGATACCCCACCACCAACAGCACCAGACGGCACTCCAATGTCTTTGAACAGATGAAAAACATTCCTACTGCAGGGCGACCCACTTCCAGTGTTCCAAGCGGCCGACGCTCCCGTCGAAACTCCATTGACGAGTATAATAACGCCTCCAGTTTGTCTCTGGAGAATCTGGGGGGCTCTTCTGAGAATCTGAGTCTTCTCTGCCGGAATCCGGACAAGGAAATGATGCGCGTTCACTCTGGTCGGAAGATTCCACCCTCTGCTCCCCTCCGTCGAGTCCTCCTTCCTCCAATGGCTTGGACAATCGCTGCCTTGAGGATGAGGGGTCGCATGGTGGGGGTAATAAGCAGGTCGTTTGCTTTGCTGATCTGCGTCGACAAAAGGCTCGGGATCAGTTCAACTCTGGGATTAATATCACGTATATGCAACAGAAAAGGAGGACCTTCCTAAAAAGGGAATCTCTTCTCCGGAGATTATCAAGTCCAAGACCTTTCAGGACTCAAACATTAGCAGCAGCAACAGTATTCATAATAATAACGGTCAAAGCCCTGGAAATGAAAATGGAAATCCGGGTAAGAGTGGCATTATTATTATTTCTATAAATAAAGTTTTAATATGGGTGTGGACGAAAATGATATATATATAACAAATGGATTCCAATTGAGATATTGAGAACATTAATTAAAAATAATATTATTAACACAACTACAGTCAAATCTGTGTAGGCGGTCAGTCGTCCATTCCTCACCTTGAAAAACAAAGTACTTTAACCTTCTGTGACTAGCGTCACAATATATTGTCTATATTTTAATGATTTTTAACTAGGTCGGAGATCAACAAAAAATATATTTATTGATATTAACGTCTCAATGTCGAGTGTAATTCATATGGGCAATTATATATTCTTTCTATAAATACATAAAACTCATTCTTGATAATCAAGGAATTAATTACGTTATTTGAAGGGGGAAACCCCCCTCATTTTTAACATTTGTCATTAACCTTCAATCTAAGCTACTAATTGCTCTTATATTCCTTAACACATCTTAAAATAAATGAAAGTTGTAAAAAAAACCTGAAGCAATCTTAAAATAACTTAAATGATAAAATCTTAATATTTATCAAATGATTAAATACAACTAAAGCAAATCTTAGTATATATAATTATTAAAAACAGATAAATCCATCTTTATATATATATATATATATATAATACAGATCTAATTATCAAAACTCAATTATACATCAAAATATCACCAAATTCAATATTTGTCATTTCACAAATTTTACTTTTACTTTCATAACTTATGTTTGGGATTACTATTATTTTGTTGTTTGAAATTGATACGATATATTGGCTGACGCTGGGCCAAGTCTATGAATTGAGGGGGAAAGCATACCTTCCAAAGGTATTATTTCCATGAGTAATGCCATTTCCCGGAATTCAGACCACTGTTTTATCATCGGTATTTGATAGGCCATTTCTATTGATTCAAAAAATAAAAAATACAGTTTTCATCTTTTATTTATTTGTATGAACCTCAAAGAAATATATATAATTAATATATTGCTAATTAACAGTCGGGCTTAAAAAAATAATCAATTAGCTACTAGATTTTGTTCCTACGGTACTTCATATCGAGTATAATACGTACCTATATATGGTTCCATAGAATTATATCCGTGTGTATTTGATTACTCATTATAGCTTTAAAATTATTATATGAAAAACAGAGTATTTTTGCAGGACTTTTTAGAATATATAAATATTTATAAAACATTTTATTTCATCTCTTTTTTATCTGCATAAAAATACGAAAAGTGTAGTCCATCATCGTTGTACAAAATATATTTATGTTAAAAGGATTAAGAATGACGTTGTTCGTGATTGGTGGTAAACTAGAAATATTAATTTAAACAAGAATGAAGGGAAATTTATTATCATCGTAGAACCCCTCAAAAAGTTATCTCAAATCTATATTTGTTCTTTACTATTATGTTTCATAATTTTATGTATCTTGACACATAAGATAAATAAGCATCCGCACTCAAAGATATTGATTTACAATATAATATATATTAATCCATTTCTATGCAATGGGAGACTTCATATATATATATATATATATATATATATATATATATATATATCAGAGCTGCGACTACCGAATGTAAGTTGGTATTCGATACTACCGACGGTAGATTTCAAATACCGAACCGATTATACGATATTCGGTAGAAACTACCAAATACCGTACCGATTGACAATCGGCACGGTATATTTATGAAAGGATGACTTTTGTGACATTCACATTGAGACATAAAGATATAGAGAGCTTCAATAGCAGAGAAACATCGTTCAACTGTCGCTTTGCCCAAACTAAACAAAGTAATTTGATCTTCGTCATCGTAAGTTAATATTTGGATAGAAGTAGATTAATATTGTTCATAAAAAAATGAACAAATATTTGAATAAAATTTACGTTTTTTTTTTCTAAGTACAAAGGTAAAAGTGGAAAGCGCTCCCTTGTGTGAAGAACTTGAACTTTGCAAAATAAATAAACAACTACAACTTATAGTGTTATAGAGCAGATACATAAATATACATTCAATATAAGCACATGCTATGCATGAATACTAGAGCACATGAAAGTGCATTTAATATCGGACAATAAGAGACATTTAATGAAAAAAAATGCTATAACCTTGCATTTCCTACAAAATCCAAGTACATATATAATTTAAATAAGATTAGTATGTATTAAATTTCAAATAATCTCTCATAAATTATTACAAATGATGTATTTAATTGTCATTTGTTATAAACTGTCGATATGAAATGCATATGAAGAAATCACAGAGAATATACATAAATAAATTTAAATCTCTTTCTAATCTACCGTACCGAATATCGATCGATACTGTAGATATATAATAAAATATACCGAATACTGATATCGATTGGTAGAAGGTATATACCGAATATCGAACCGGCGGTAGATTTTTCTACCGAATCCCAGCTCTGATATATATATATATTAACAACTTTATTTTTTAATTTATGTTATTTCCCGAATAATATTAATATTTACACCGGAAATCATTCATTTTTTTCGTTTTTATTATTATTATAGAAGCCATGGCATCTCAGCTGAACAGCGTTCGCCTTAAGTTGGAGCAACGGCGTAAGCGTATCGAGGAGGAGAAAAAACGTATGGAGAGCGTGATGGCCAAACAGAGAGAAAAGGTCGGACAAGAGGCGTTTTAAGGGCCGTTGTGAAAGGGGTAAATCCGTAGATCTCATTAACAAGACTAAAAATAATAATCCAAATCATATTTTTCCAAACAATAAAGGGCTTTAGCTTTATTTGTAGGAAAAGGGGAGTTGCAAATTTGTTGTTATAAAGTGAACTGAGCTTTTTTTAGCGGCTTTTATGTTTAGGAAAATATGATAACTTGAGAGGACAGAGTTTGAGAGTTGGAGGTATTTTAGGTGAGCTAATATATATTAATATGATTACTAAAAAGCTTAATTCAGTCTATGAAAGATGATATTAATTTAAAAATGTTCAAAGTAATCAAATCATACTTGTGGTTTCACAGCTTAAATCCATCGGAAATGTGTAATTGTTTTTTTATTTATTACTGCATAGGTCAAACTAAATTATTTGTTTTTGTTATCTAGAATACAATTGCATTGCTTTGTGCCTTGATAAGGAAATTAATTTTACTTTAAAACTCTTCAAGGGAAAAAACCTCTCGATTATCTGAAATGTTGCTGTGTTTTAGTCAATCAGGGACGCATTGCAATTTTTAAACGACTAAGTAAATACCAATAAATCACTTATGATATTATATATATATATATATATATATTGGGACATACATTTCTCGAAAATATAAGAATATTAATTTTCCCGTAAAAAAATATATATTTTTCCAATAATAATACAAATATGTATTTTCCGAAAAAATAAATAAAATAAGACTATACGGTTTGTATAAATCCCAGTTGATATGTATGTTTATGCATATTTGTGTATAAAGAAGCCTACTTACATATGTCCCATTGGTTACATATCTATATTGATTGCATATCTGTGTTTTAGTCGATTTACTGATAAACTATTACATTCTTAGAGAAATTAAATAAATGATTTTATAAAATAAAAATAAGACTATACATTTTCCCGAAAAAATAAGGATATACATTTTCTCGAAAAAATAAAGGAATATATATATATTCATGAATATACATATTCCCGAAAAAATAAGGACAATTATTTCCCGAAAAACTAAATAAACATTTTCCCGAAATATTTTTGCAATTAAGAAAATATTAACTTCTGACTTTTTTCCCTGTCTTATCAATTGTCAAAGTATGTAGACTGCATTCAATATAGGATAACAGGGATTCTGTAAGAGTCATAGGAGAAGGATGGACTACTGGCCGTATGTCCGTTTTCTCTAATGCACAAGAATTTCTCTCTCTCTCTCCCTCCAATCAGTCCCCCCCCCCCCCCCTCAATCTCTGTCTATCTCGTAATTATATAATTACTCCACTGGAGGAGTTCTATGATGACATCATGATTTCACCTTCCATCCTCTCTTCCTGCAATATATGATAATAAATGTGTTTATGTTTTCTCCCTCTTTTGACCCTTTCCTTCCTGCTCCTGCCCCCTACTACTACTACTAATTCTTCCTCCTCCTTCATTGCACTATCCCTTAGAACAACGCTAAAAAGGATGGTGGAGGAGAATCCTCTTCACAGCTCAGCGATAAAACCTCTGAAAACAACAACAACAACAACTCGTCAACCTCTAATTCTAACCATCCTTCTTCTTGTTCTAACTCCTCCTCTTCTAATAATCCATCTTCTCAAAAAACCCATTTCCCTTAAGGTGATGATATTATTATTATTATTATTAAATGCACACTTTCCCAGGATTTAAAAAGAATATTTTTTAAACTTTTATTTGGCGTATTTCGCAGATAACTTTTTTATTTACTTCTACAATAAAAGCGTAAATACAAGTCGTCCCTCGCAAAGTCGCGACGGCCCGGATCCACTACACGACCATTGCGATATATATGAGGGTCGCGATGTTGATATATATTGAAAGTGAAAATACTGCAATTGAGTTCATATGGGGACGATTTTGCCGTGAAAAAACGGGAGCCAAGCCGTCGTCGCGTAGTAAAAGAACTGCGAGATGTTGAGGGGCGAAGTAGCGAGGGCCGACTGTATATACACTAAAAACAAAGTAGACATACAATAAAATAAAAACTCACTGGACAGTTGCGTAAATACAAATACATAAATAAACATTATAACATTTTCTGTTTTTTCTTATCGACGCGGTGTTCCGAATATTTTTGTTTTGAAGAAATTTCATACAAAAGGATTATCATTATAGCCTTAAAATAATAAGTCCATTAAATTTATATTTAAGTTTATATTGTTTTGTTTTATTGAGTTCTTTTGGATTCGATAAAAACATAATATTAATGATCTCAGGCTGTCTTATTTCTTTAAAAAAATGATGATGGACTTTTCTGGGGAGGAATTAATTTCATTTTTAAATATCTATTGCTGCAACTCTTCTTCTGATATGGTTTGTAGTCCATGTAAAATGATCTCAGGCAGTATTTTCATCCAAATGTACACTTAAATATATATATATATATATATATACATCTATATATATATATATACCGAGTGGAACGCAGAAATTGTTACACTTTGTAGTTTTAACTTTAGCTACCTATATTTCAGCAAATATTTATAATCTAAGAAAAAAGCTTTAACATATAGTTTTATGGCATATACATTACATCAATCATCGATGTAGCCACCATCAGCGATCACAATGGCCTCAAGATGCCTCCTGAAGGCCTGTCAGGTCTTTGTAATGTACACCTTGGACATGGAGGTCCAATGGAGGCTTTCATGGCCTCAACATTTGCGTGGAGGAGTGTACATGCCTTGGACTGAACGTGCGGCCAGAAGGCGTAATCCAGCGGGTTGGCGTCTGGGCTGTAGGGCGGCCACATGTCCTTAGGCCAGAACTCCACATGCTTCTTCAGCCAATTCTGGGCAGTTAAGGCGGTGTATGCGGGTGCCCCATCCTGCTGGAACAGCACATTGCCATCAAGGGAATTCTCCCTCACCCATGGAAGGAATTTTGTCTTCAGCACCTTGATGTAGTCAGCTGCCTTGAGGCTGAATCCTGTCGGGAACCAAATGAGTGGTGCAGCGGTGCCATTGGAGGTCACAAATCCCAAGGACATTGCACTTGCAGGGTGCTTTGTGGTGGTCAGGGTCCGAGCAGACTTATCAATTTCCCCAAAGCTAAGATAGCAGTCATTCCGGCGGTTCCTTACTGGATCAACAGTCCAAGTCTTTTCATTGGAGAAGATGATGACGCTGCCAGCTGTTGCACTCTTCAGGTTGTTGAGGAGAGCTTGACAACGTTGGAAATGGACAGCTTTTATTCTCTCAGTGAGAAGTGGCCTCTCCACCCTCACCAAACTCTTCCCCCCAACATTTTGACCGATCTCACAATCGTTGTGTGCGAGATCCCCATGTCCTTTGCTTGAGCCCTCATTGATTTCAGTGGTTCCGCCTCCAATGCCTTCTTGATGACCTGTAGGTCCACTTTGGCCTTGCTACCACTTCCACGTTTCCTCTCGATGTTGTCCTTCTTGCCAATGCAGTACACGGACATTCTGGCTACGCCCAACAGCCTCAAAATCTCTGTGGGTGTCTTCCTAGCATCAAGAAGCGCGCGGACTTTTTTACGGGTGTCTCGTTCTGAAGCCATTTTCTCGTTAACTGATTGAGTGATCAACTTGAAATTTTCACTAGGCACGCTTTTTTGTTATTGCTTTTTGCTAATACCTTTGACTATTAAAAATCGGTCTTCAAAACCTCTTAATTTAGAGATTAAAGAGTGTAACAATTTCTGCGTTCCACTCGGTATATATATGTATTCAATTTTTTTTTTTTATTCTTTGGACCCAAATGACCTCAAATAGTTTTAATTTTATTCTCTCGCATACTTTTACAAACAAAGAGAATGGTTATATTTTATTTAACATGTTTTCTTAAGGCTTAATATTGATTGCCATATTTACACCGAACATGTTTTTGCTTAATGTAATTTTTTAAACTGTAAAGTTTCTGTGAAAGTACACATTTTATAAAAATACACAAAAAATAATAAGGAGAATGATTTGAATTACTTTTATTTTTAACTATTTGCGTAATTTATATAAAAGGCATGCTTTTTGTGCATTCAGATTTTTATGGTTCTATAAAAAAATAAATGCATTACCCTTTATTTTTATTTATCTTCAACTCTTATTGAAGTGTATCACATTATAATGGCTTGGAAGCATATAACTAATGGGAATAATAATATTGGTTTGGGTGACTAACCTACAGATAACTATATAAAGTCAATTTTGACAAATTTATGTATCTAAATGAAATAATCGTTTACCAAAAAATAATTATAATTTTGACATGCTGAAATATTCATTATTAATAACTATCAGGCAAATTTGTTTTGAAAGTTTGGAAATATAAACGTTGTTTGGTGGATATTTTATCTATAATTCAATGATTTATTTATTTATCATTTACATTCATCATGAAAATAAGGATTTCAATGAGTTTCCAACCATTTTTCAGCTTTCAAAAAAGTTATCGGATTTGTAATAACGAATTTTTCTTACTTCTTTTCCTTCTAGGATCTGAACGAGGATTTAAAGTCCGTCCAATCCAAATGGTGTAGTGAGTCTCCTGTCGGCGGCGTGGGGCAGTTGCCAAACACCTCTGGCGGAGACAGCAGCTCCGGCCCTTCTTCACCCCACAAATCCACGCCAGGCGACGACCCCGAGTCCATGGACATCGAATCCTACTCCCGATCCTTCACGCCATGAACGACTCCCTTCACGACCTACAAAGTGACATCCAACGCCTCACACAGCAACAGGGACAAATACAGCAAATGATGACGACGACGACGAATTCTCCTGCTCTCGGCGGTAAACAGGGAAACAACATGCCCGTCTCACCCAACCCCATGGACCCTCAACCCTTCTACATATCCCAACCAGAAGGGAACCAGGCCAGACGAACATGGGGCCAGCCGCAGCCAATCAGTTTCGCACCAGATCAGAGCCACTGGCGAAGACATCCTCACGACTCATGGGGAAGAAACGGAGGGCGCGGGGGGTTCCCGCATCATCCCTCTCACATGCATAACCCCATGGGCGGCGGATACTACGGCCCACAGAGCTCTGGCTATGATCCTTATTCCTTGCGCGGAGATCAGTGGGGCGGAGCTGGTGGTCAGTTCCCCATAAATCAGCAACAGCCAATGTATAACAACGTACAACAACCCTATGATGGCCCGCAATATGGAGGTGGCGGAAACATGATGCATCATCCAAACCATGCTCCACATCATCCTCAGTATCCTCCATATCCTCCCATGCAACAGCAACACCCCCCTTATTACGATCAGGCCTACAGCAGTCCACCCTATAATCCGCCTCCGCAGCAATCCAATCCTAGCAACAACCCAAACAACTTGGGTAATCAAATAACTCCTCCCCCTGGCTCATATAACATGTCCCCATCTCGCACCCCATTTCGACTCCACGAAACATCCCCATCCACGCCCTCACGAACCGGCACCACCCCTGGCACCAAAGTTACCGTCAACAACAATAGCAGTGCCGGCCGACCTGATTCCTCCTCGTCTCCTCGCCGTGTTATTCATTCCAGCATTCCTGCCCTGGCGAAGACGACATGGCGCCACAGAGTGTCTCTTTATTGAAGACAGTTCCGCCAATGAGCTCCCGGACGAAGTGGATGAGCCTTCTCCTCTTGGAGATCCAATTGCGGAAGTTCGAGTGGGGGATAATAAGTTGTCTGAGCGGTTGTCGAATCTCAACATTTCCTCGGGCTCTAAAACCTATCGCGTCAGTGAGAATTCGCCTTCGCCTACGCGTCAGAGGCCAACGCTGAGCTCTACCTTTAAGCAAAATAGGTAAGACTCAATACTCTTGATATATGAGGAATATGTTTAGTGGATCGGGGTCTTGTGTATGCATTTAGTGAATGATTGTACTATTGTGAGTACATAAAATACCAAATCTTCAGCAGTGCCAATTAATGCCAGCTAATTTTGTTTGGAAAGCAAGTTGTGAAGTTCGTCATATTCAGGCTATGACTGGCAAGGAATTGACATACATTAGTCAGATGTCCGGGATCATGTTTTTAAAGTGATGGCGCAGCGCCACGCCCATGAGTCTGTCCATATTTAGTAGATGATGAACACTTTTTGGCCGCCCCAAATATTCATTTTGAATTGCTATTAATTAAACCACTAACTTACAAAACTAATTTTATGAGCCTTCGATATTTAATGAATGTCTAACCGGTTACTTAGAACTTATGTCATAGAAAATGGTAATATAAAAGGGCATTCTGGTTTTAACCTCACAAATCATGGATTAAAGTCAGTTTTGTAATAAAAAATGTGAGTGGTTTAGTCTATTAAATTGAGGTTAAAAGTTGTTTTTGTTAAAAACAAAATAATTATATTTTTGTTGAGGTTTTTCTCAACGTATTGATTTAAAACAGTGCAGCAGAGTCAATTGCTTTGGAGACTTCTTATCACTTAAGAAATCTCCATTTTTATTGTTATTCTAACGTTTTAAATGGCTTCTTAATGCCATTTTGAGTGAAAACTGTGTTCATTACTGCCAACCAAGACGGCAGTTCATGGTCAGATGACGCCAATTACTCTTTCATGCACTTTTTGACAACTTTCAACTCTGAATTACATATATATCGTTTGAGGCCGTCAATTATCAAATATTGGTGAAGTGACCTCAGCTAAACAAGATTCTAGTTGGCTTAGTCTTGTTCTACGACCATCTCCCATTTTAATTCCGGTGTATGTCACCTTTTAACAACTTTAAAATGCATTTAAACAGCTCTGATTATCACCAAAGTAACTATTCAGTTTTTTCAAGTGTACTTCATGTTTAGATGGCGTAAATATAGTATTTTTTACTGTTTATTAAAGATGAATGATCTTTTGAACTGTATTGGCAGACACTTACACTGTATTGGCGAGAATAGTACGGAAGAAACAATGTCCAAAGGATGTCGATGGATCAGATTGCTTTATCTGTTCATAAATTCTATTAGTGGAATCAACATATTGCTAAAATAGTATTTTTTAAAAAGCTCGTCAAAATATACATATTTTGATCAATTCTTGATTCAAAATTTCATTTTAAATCGCTTCATATCTTGGCGTAGTATTCATGATGTCCTAATCTATCTTCAATTTTAATTCCTTATTTGTGCGCGTCCCCTGTTTAACAACTTTTTTTCCATTTACTCAAGTTATTTTTTTAAACATCGTAGGTGGTAAATTGTAATTAAGCCAGGAATTGATCGATAATATTATGCCTACTGTTTCTAAGGACACTCCAAAAGCAAAACAACTACCTAATAAATAAGTAGTACCAACTTGATGCTATCTTTGAGCAAATGTGTAATTCGTGTGCGTGGGCCAACAAGCATCGCCCTTCTAGTATATTGAAGCCCACTTTCATTCATTCATCTGCTCTTTGATGACGTCATGGCGTAATTACTACGCTCAACTATAAAATAATGTATTTGGCTCAAATACACCAAAAACTTCTTTTAAATCATCTAATATTTATTATTAAAATTGTTCGTTGACAACTTTTATATTCATATTTTTTCAATTGATTTTATTTCAAGAACAACAACAATTACCTAAAAACACTTCTCTCTGATTAAATATATATGGTGCCATGCATTATACGTTAGATAAATGACTTTTTTATGTATATTTTGATCTAATAATTAATATAAGAAATGGTCAAGGTAGTGTTTTCCGTGAGAATAAATTGACCTTCTGAAAAAGTAGGAAAACGATTGCAACAAAACAAAAACACATATTAATAAAAATATTACATTGATTATAACACTAAAACGGATTGGGAGATTCACATTAAGGGGGATATAATAATATAAATATACATGTGTTCATATGTGCCAGATGTAATTAAAATTAAAAGCTGCCAATGTGCGATTGTGATTTTTTTAAAGTTGTTAGGAAGAAGTTGGAGCATATGTTCATATCAAAACAGTGACATGAAGGCGCTGCTTTTGGGTATAAAAATAAATAGAGAATATATTATATTTATCTAAGCTATAAAGCTTTATATTCTGTTAGAAAAATGATCATGCTTTGCAAGATGGGTTATCTATAATAATAAAATAATTATGTTCGTTCGTTTCCCTGTATCTCCCGAACGGTTCATTAGATCCTGACGAAATTTTCAGTGAATAGTTTTGAGAGATCAGGAAGTGTTTAATGGGGTTGCCAACTCCCAGAAAATTCGTCATCACCATGCTGATTTTATTCGCCAAAACGTTTTTGTCGATTTTTTTAAATGTCTGGTTAGATTTTGACCAAATTTTATTTGGATGATTTTGAGGTGGTGAGACGTGTTTTTGTTTTATTGGGTGTTAACTGGAAAATTCGTTTTCCTTATGATTACTTAAAAATAAGTTTTTTTCTATCCCTGTCTTTCCCCCCAAATTTATGTTTTGTGAAAAATAACAACTTTTTTATATTGCAACATGGCGCTATTCAAATTTTAATAATGCCAAGAGATGGAGAGTGATGTCAATCACTCTTAACTTTTCTTGATAAAGATATGAAGTTGCAGTCCCTCTTAAGTTTTTTCTTTTGCTGTTTCTTCCATTAACGGAGTTCAAACAAATACTCTGATATTCAGCGCTACCATATATATCTTCGGCACTCTATGTTCCCTTTGAAATTATTTAAAAAATAACTTCTATTTACGATGCTTAAATACCCAGACTTAAGGAATACAAAACGGAAAAAATGGCAATGAAGACCCAATGACGACTTTTTAAGGAAGTGATTTTAATATTAAAAGTCACATGCGATGACATCCCTATAATATTCGGTTGAGTTTTCTCCATTCCAGACTATACTCAAGTAAGAAAATCCCGGACAGCACCGAGTACATTCGCTTTCAGATATTTTATTATCATTAAACCTTCAATTGTTAAGTTTTTTCTATTGCTGTTTTCCTCCCATCCAAGAGACCAAACAAATACTCTGATATAGGCTAATTAATTCTTTCTGCTGTGTTGGGGTCTCTTGGATAAAAAATTATTACTAGTATATATCAATATCCCAGAGTCGCGTCGCCAATATGGTTGCACAGGAACGAATGTTTAAGAATGACACGTGGCAGAAGGTCATGACTTGGAGGCTATTTTATTATCAGTGTATAGGAAAAGAAGGAAATATACACAGAGAAGAGGAAAAGAGTGAAGCAGAGTAGACCTGACGTCAGTTTCACCACCGAGTTAAAGAACTCCTTCAGTGGACGGAATTGTTCTTTTCTGTTGATTATTAAATTTATATGAGTGGTTGCGGCTTTATTAATACATTTAATTATTTAAAAAGTTGCGAATAAGCGAACGGAACATTCAATAGTAAATATATTTGCATTATTCTCGCAACCCCTTATATGAAAGTAGCGGATTTGTTGTCCGACATCATATTTATTTACCGTTTTTCTTTCTTTGCAGGCGTGGTTCTGGTAGCGGGCTCACGGGTGAGAGCTCTGGTCCTTCCTCTCTGCGTTCCAATCCTGGTGGTGGGGGCGGTGCGCCCCTCACGGAAGAAGAGGCGGAGACCCTTTCTCAGATGAAGACGGAGAAGCTGAAGGACGATGGTAATTCTGGCTGGGCTTTGTCATCTCCTTCGGGGATGATGCGCCCAAGAAGCCCAAGCCCGCTCTCAAGCCACGGAGGCCCAGCACCAAGAGAAACAATGAAAACCACAATAATAATAACAATAATAATAATAATTCGGGCTCGGATGGATCCAATAGCTCAAGAAAGGAAAACGTACCCCCGGATCTCATGATTTGTATTGTGAGTATCGTAATCCTCATTGTTGAAGGGGAGCTATGAAATATGGAATGCCCAATAAATATACCCAAAAAGACTGCAAAATATAGCTGGAAATACAAAAAAAGTACCAACTATAAATGATATAGTACTAATTATACATGCAACATTACTAAATTAACATAAAAAGTACCCAATATACATAAGAAATTACTAAATATATGTCGCATCAGAGATCTAGATCTAGTAGAATCGTTGACTCTCCTGGAAGAGGTCACGATCCTTGTCTCCTCTAGGAGAAATGACGACTTAAATGTACAGATAATATTTTACGATGTTGTACCAACTATTTATTTCATTTGAACTTCTACATTTTCATGGAAATGATTTCATTTTAGAGTTCAAGGAAGCAAATGCGACTAAATAAAATCTGCGTATAACATTCATATAATTAAATAAATCCTCTTTTTCCATAGGATATGAATATGACGGAAGAGCCCGTCGTGAGTCCTCCCTACAACAAGAAGAATCTCAAGGATGAGGACTCCGGCGTCCTTTGGCGGGACACGGGCCTTCCCCGCTTCGAAGCGGATCCCAACATTGAGCTCGAGCCCATGATTCCCCTGGGAGGCGCTCTGGACTCCTCTGAGGAGAAGAAGGGGGAGGGCCTCTTGATCGGGGGCGGGGGCCCGGGGACTCCGAGGAGATGCAAAGGAAGAAGGAGCGGATCATGCTTCAAAGCCTCAAGCGGAAGCAAGTCGCAGAGGAGAATCGACTCAAGAAGGAGGAGGCCGCACGGGTTCGAAGGGAGGCAGAGTCCTCGAAGGAAGAGGAGAAGGTGCGGAAGAAGGATGAGGAGCGCGCACGAAAGGAGGCCATTTTGGAGGCTCATCGACTCAAAAAGGAAATGGAGAAAATGGAAATGGAAAATGTAAGAGAGAAAAGGAGCATTTTGACAAACAATTATAAGATATTTTTTATGGTTAAGATGTTTATTTATTAGCTAAAATCTATACAGTGTAAAAAATAAGAATACACTAGAAAGTAGGAGATAAACAAACACACAATCTTTTGATCAGGAGAGATTTTTGTTGGTTAAGATGTATATTTATTAGCTAAAATCTATACAATGTAAAAAAAATAAGAATACACTAGAAAGTAGGAGATAAAAAACACACAATCTTAGGACAGTTACGTGTTAAAAACAAAACATAAATGAACATTCAAAATGTCTGTCTAAAGACTAAACCATAATATAAAATGACTTATTAAAATTATTTCTTATTCAATATAAAACGTGAATGCCGCGTCTTATTGTCGATTTGATGAGTTTGAGAATAATTTGAAGGAATACACTTTATCGAATCCCGGCCCATGACGTCGCAGATAAATTGGGAATAAGAATTTGATAGCTGAAACGCATAAAAAGTACCTTTTGGAATGAATGAGTAAAACACACTTTGCATTTTTCTTTGAAATGTCATGTAAAGGTTATGCAATAAGTGAAAATATTCCCTTCTATCTTTTTTTTCTTCTTCTTCGAGGAACCTAATAATGCTTATACATAAGAAATTTCACTTTTCTTCCTGTACAAATTTTGTTTCGTTGATTGGTTGTATATATATCAGGTTGCAATGGGAGCTGTCTCCAGCGTCCCAGTAACTTATGTATTATATAGGAGAGGCATTTGTAAGTCCTTAACTCAGATATTTTTATGCCGGAAAAATGAAATGTTTCTTTGCAAAGTAATAATAATACATTACTCCTTGATATAAAAGTAATATCCACTAACGTTTTGGCATATATCATTCATTATTTATAAAGAATAATGTGTTTATTTTTTAACGAATGATCAATTAATAGTTTGACAGAATTTGCGTCGAATAAAAGTCAAATTGAACATCGTAAACACTTTTTAGGGCAAATTTTATTTTTTTACAATAATGGCTTTTGCCCAGGGATTCATTTGATTGATTTGATTTCCATTTCAGGGTCGAATGCCTGAGCCCGTGAGTGCCAAGCCCGTGCCCAAGCTCCGATCCAAGAACGGTCCTCTGGGTTCCAAGGGTAGTAGTCTGAGTCGTCGACCCCGGCCAAGAACGATCCACGTGGACGGTGCAGATGCTGGATCCCTTATGTCCGGCTCCAAAAGAGGTTCTTCTTCCAATATATCCGGTAAAAAAGACACGACCACCACCTCACACACAAGAGAGAAAGGCCACGAGAATTTGCGTTGCTTGGTTTTTTATTTGGCCACAACCATCAACCTATACACATTATGATAAGGATATAGAAATTGATTTTTATGGTATTGAGTCATCTGGGCTGTTGTTTGATAAGAGGGATCAATATTCACCCAAGTTTGCTTTAAAATATCTTCCTTCTGAAGAAATGAGCGTCGTCATCAAAAATCTATTGCTACTATATTTAATACGTCACAAATAAAAATAGGATTCACTATTAATAATAAAAATCAAATAAACGCAATTGGTATTCTGTAAACCTTGGCTTATACAATACTATACACTACCTTTACCAGCTTGTTAACCTGTATTGTTATTCCTCATCTCTTTACAAAGGAATATGATAAATATCTTCCGAATTTATAAACTATTTATCGGTCTAAAAGATTACGCAGTCAATGTCTATGCAATAGAAATTGACCGCCATTTTTACTAGTTACTATAAACTTAAAGGAAGAAATCTGATCCACAAAACCCCTCAAACCCATAGACAACAACTTATTCAAACAACAGTACAGATTTGACATTATATCATATTATTAATTATTGTGTCTGTGTCCCAATTATTATTATTATGTCACATAGGTGTTGTTGCCTTTGTGTTTTGTTTTTTGTGTGCACCTTCCAGGACGAAGAACAATTAGAAGAAGTAGTAGTTCACACCACCCCCACTTTGATAAGTGTAGTTGCTCTCCTATCATTATTTTTTGCATGAGGCTTTATTTGCCTGTCCTTTTTTTATTATTACTTGCTTGCTTGCGATTTGTTGTTACCATTAACCTTATTTTATAGGGTCCAACCTCTATCGAACTGAGTCCCGATCCTCAGTCAATGATCCTCACAACAATAACAGTTCTCCGAGTTTGAGTATAGCCAATATGGGTAAAGGGGGAGGAGGGAAGGGTCCCTCTGTTTCAAGGCCCAACTCCCGGGCACGTCGGGGCTCACAGGCGGCCCTCATTGACGAATCTGGCTCACTTGGTAAGAGAGAGAGAGAGGCTCAAGCTAAAGGGGGGGGGGGGCTAGGCTAATGTGAAGGGCTTTGAAAGATGATACACTTATGATGTATTGGCTTGGATTTATAAACATGAATCCATTACAGTCTTTGACTGACCCTTGACGTTAGTGCCTCACCACACGTCCCTACATCATTTGTTTAACGTGACATCAGAATGTGGCAATGACTCCAATATTAAATTGTTTATTAACATGTTTCAAATTAGACAATTGAGGAGAAAGCATAGAGATATAAAGAGCTTATTCCCTCCAATTAGCAGATAAACATCGTCGTTTAGCTGTGTTAGGACACAATGACGTATGCCTCTGAAGAATCCAATAAGCTCTCTATATCTATATATCTCTATGGGAGAAAGGTCAATATAATCTGCTTCATCTCTGATGTTACGCTAATACTAATGTATTCACTGCGGCAACGGGGAACCTCCAAATAAAAGGGGGGCTAAGTTTGGCTTTGATACTACTTACGGCAAGTGTTTCTAAGATAGTTAATTATTGCTTTAGAAGTATTTTGCATCAGTGGTATGACGTATAATTTCAATAAATACTAAAAAATATATATATTTAAAACAATATGAATATTTTAAAAAAGAAGTACATTTTACACATTCTAAAGATGGTTCTTCAAATTTGATTGTTTAAGAACCCCTTTTTTTAATTCAACATCTTTACCAACACTACAAAATAATGTTTTCTTGCGTCAAAAATTGCCTGCAATATTAAAGACATATACTTTTATGGCATAATTAACTCAAAACTATAACCCCTCCCTCGGAAGAGATAATTTATGGTACATCAGCTTGCAGGCGAATGTTCATACAAATCAAAGGAGAAAAATTACTGACATGATGCTCAATAACATACCAAATATTAGCGATATAAAAAAACCCTCTGATTTTATGTTAGGATTGCCCACTTTCCCTGGATAAACCTTTTAACTACGAAATATATCTATTGATTGATGGCTGCGTGACCCAGTTGTTTTATATTTAGCCAATCCAAAAGAGAGGAAAAGATTGGGTTTTATCATTAGGTTAGTAGATTTATATTGTTAGCTATACCACCATACTTTGAAACAATATCACGCGATTTTCTAGCTATGGAACTCATGGTCCGCATTAAATATTAAAACAATTATAATACACAAAAAAAATATTTTTTTTGAATGATCTCGTTATGTTGGTCATTTGCCCTTTCATATACCTTTAACCAGAGCCTTATAGGTGGTAGAGTTACGTCGTAAGAACTGTCCTTGTAAACGCTGACTCAAGTCATCAGGCTCAAAACATTATAATTTATCGTGGGAGCTGTAAATAAACAGTCTTAGGAGTATAAAAACAATATAAAGTAGCTTGTAGTGGATTGTACAAATCACTCAGGAGTCCAAGGAATTTCGACACAGTTTTTGCCATAGATACCAAAATATATTTATCCTAAATGTAACTTACTGTGAACAATAATATTATTTGCATTCCTTGCGTGTTTTTGAGCCCAAATGCTCTTTCACACGGTGATGACGCTCATATCTATTGTCATAACTCTTCTATTAGGGCTCTGCCTGTAACTACCTAAGACTATTCGATTTCTGGCTCTGGGATCTAGTATCCACCGTCCAAAACCATTCATAATATCTTTTATTTTTTAATATTGCATCCTTCATTTCCTATGTCGACGTTACAACAATAAAAACCATTAATATTATAGATGAACACGCTTTCAAATATTGAGCCAATTAGATTTATAAAGGGGAAAAGTTGGCATACTATGTATTGGTTCTAAGCTTTGAGGCGCAGAAAAAACTTTCAGGCTGATGTGTACACCAATTTTACCCCCCTTGAGCCGTCCCTTACATTCATAGCCACAAATTGAGCCTTCTCAACTATTATTCCAGCTGCCCTTCATTCCTCTCCAGGTCCAGACTGGGCCTTCAAGCGTAAGGCCTCATCCTCTGCAGCATCTGTCGAAGGTGCGTGTTCCCTTTCTTCATCACACAAGCAATGCCATCTTGTTTGTTTTTTTTTGGCTTGGGCCCCTGCTCACTCCGGGTGTCCGCGCCCATCCTTACTTGTGCTTGCTCTGTGTTCACTCTTGTCTCTTGATGACGTCATCATTTTTTCTTCTTTGTGTGCTATTTCTCAGGTTCACCCCGTTTGTCTCGGATTGACCGACGATCTGCCTCCACGCCTAGAGGAAAGAGGGATCATAGCGTGTCCTCAGCCTATGCCGGAGGTAGTAGACCCATTCACACATCGTGGCCCCACTTTTTGAGGACGGTTTATTATTGTATCCATTTGAGAGAGAGTGCGTGGGAAAAATACTAGCACGCCCGTGAATGTGCTTTATACTATTGTAAATTGAACAATAAATATGAATTGAGCTTTAATGGACAACAACAAAGCAATGTTTTCTATTTTAAGCATACCAAAGGCATTTCATTATTTGACCTTTCTATCTTCTTTTTACATATATATTTAATCCATCACTAGGATTTGAACTGAATAATCCTCAATTTTAATAAATATACATCTAATTTCTTCACTTTAAAATACAATTTGAGTAAATAATTGCGCATTCAACTTTGTCTTAAAACATTTTAAAGAATATAATAGATATCTGAGCCAAATTCTAAAGATAAAGTCTGTTTCCGAACACAAAACAATTCAAATACGATTTATTACTGTTTATTGTCCAAATATTTTAATTGTTTTAATATATTGTTAAAGAATATTCCTTTGAGTGATGAGTAAATATGATAATTCAGGATTCTTTATTGTCAGTTCTAGCAATTCAATATAATTGGCAACTCCATTATCTTTCTTTTATATCGTCATTAAGCGAAGATCTGTTTGTCGCCAATGATGAGTTAACAAAAAACATTCCTTCCCTTAGTGTGTGAGGACTTATTTAACGGGCCTGCGTGCGCTCCCTCCTTCTTCTCTCTTCAATTGTTTGGATACAATACTAAAACGCAGCCTCAATACTACATAAAGTGTAACCCTCCCCCCCCTTTGTTGGTGTTGGCGAGAGTTTACTTAACGTGTGAGAAGGATTTCGGTGTGTGGTTTGAAAGACTAACATAATTGAAGAAGACGATATTTTTTTTGGTTTCCAGAGGATGTTGTTATTAACCTACTCTTATTATTATTATTATTAATGTTCACCATTATTATTTCTTATAATTTGTGCATGACTTATCATTTTCGTGTTTTTTAGTTTGATTTTTCCCCCTCTTCTTGTTGTTGTTAGATGATATTAGTCGATTAAATGGTCGGATGCGAGGAGAGAACTACCGAGGCTCTAGGGATAGTCTGACCTCCGGACTCACCTATTCTGCCGCACGAAGGGGTTCCAATGCCTCCGTTTACGACGGTATGAAGACATTTTTTTTCTTGAGTTGTTTTGAGGGATGGTTTTTGGTTGGGATTCATGGTATATTTTTATAAAGAAAAGTTAAATTGCACTCCTAACATGATGAGATGTAACATTCTTTGTATCGTAATAAGGGATTGATTCCCTTGAATGGAATGTATTAGATGCATTGATGGTTTCTTACTATAAAAGGAGGAAGTAACCACCAAGGTATATTGATAAACAAAGTATTGCCAGACAGTACTGACTGTTTGCTTGCCGGCGATTTTTAATGACGTCAACCCGGCAACCGGGAATAATGACATTGTTTAATGCTAAAACATCAAAAATAATTTGCTACAATTTATATATATGTATACAGGGGCGGAGTGGCCAGCGGGAGTACCGGGACTATTCCCGGTGGGCCGCTGTCCTCAAGAAACATAAACGGTCGTTGACAGCCTCCCAATGGCATATTGGGGCCTGTATAAGACCGGCGAGGGCATAATTGTCCCGGTGGATAAATTCTTCCCACTCCGTTCCTGTATATATATATATTTGATATGTCACAAATTGTAAGGATAAGGTTTATGACTATATATACGTGGGAAAATCCCACAAAAATGTTGGATAGTTTGTGCGTGTAAGCGTGCTCAACTCTCAATGCTGAGGGCGGCGGGGCTTCCGTCGTTCCTTCTTTGTGGGTGCAAATTTGCAACCAAAAAAACACTTTTTTTAAATTAAAAAAGTGTTGGAAATATATGATTTCTTCTAATATTTTGGAAACATCTTTAATGTATAGAAATTCATTCTAAATATTTAATTTTTTTTCTTACTTTCTAAACAATACAACAATTATTATTTATATTCATCATTTTCTTTATAAATACAAAAATATACCATGAAAAGTAGTATTTTCCTTTTTACAACTTTTTTATTTTGATTTATTTATTTTGCCGAGTGTGTTTTTATATTATTATTTTTTTCTTTTATTTTTTGTGTGTTTGGATAACTACTAGAGCATGACTATTATTACGGGGGTTCCATGCGGGATCTAAGCGGCCGTCAGTTGGGAAGAGCACGGAAAGCCTCGAGTTCCAGTCATATCGGTAAGTAGATCTCACCCTCTTTTTTGTTAGTTTTTTTACTCTCACCAACCAACGTAGTGCATGATAATTTCCTTAATTATGAACCTATCAAAGTGTGGCCCTTCAATTCTGCTTCCTCTTCTTGTCTTCGTCCTTCATGGAGTGAGCTCTTAAAGAAAGGTCATCGGGCTTGATGACCAATTCGCGTTTAATCGTTGAGTGTGTGTCTGCTGATACCACTGACCAATATATAAATATATCTGGAATAACAAAGGATAAATATAATTATTGGCAGCCATTTTGGTTAGTCCTTGCTCTCAAGAAAATGTAAAATGGAGATATCTACACTCAAATATCGAGTTGTTGGCTGAGCCAAGAGATTTTGTTTAGTGATGGGATGTTTATTAAAATGTATTTAGTAGTGGCCCTGTACAATTAAATGTATGATAAAATATGCCAAAGTGTCTTTATGTCTTAAAAATTAACTTATCGCTAAAAAGTTAAGACCAATAAACCGTAAAAATTCATAAATGTCGTTTCTTAAATATACTGTTTATGGTACCTCAAGTTCATTTTTTATTGCTATCGTTTCGTGGCTTATCGCAAGTTTTGATTTCTTCTATCGTTTAACGCTAGTTGAAGAAATATCGTTTTATCGATGTTGCAAGAAGTTTAAAAACGCTATGACAGTAGGCACCCCTGTTTTTATTTATGTATTTAATGCGTTTGTTATAACTAATGAATATATTATAAATATGTTGAAATAAATCATGATCACAACGGGGCCTAATACGATACCATCCTGTGGGGATCTAACATACATAACTAAACCCACGGTTCAACACATCTCAGTATATATATATATATATAATCAAAATATCATCAAATGAATTAATGAGAACATTGCAAGTCCTTCATATATTGGTCGGTGGTAGCGTTAGAAAGATCAGCAAACACTAACTCTGTGTCAAACGCAGCCTCAATCTCGTTCTTTTCTCTCTAACCAAAAGCATTAACAATTGTCCGTCATTCTCTTGACACATATTTTTGTTTGCTCTTATCTCCTGTGGGTTATCTCAGATTCCGTGTCTTCGACGAGTCGTTCTTCCCCCAGCCGATACGGCTCTGGCTCACTCCGAACTCTGACTCACATCAACTCCTTCGTCGCAACACGCGACGGGTATCTGCTCATCTCTCTGGCCCCTCCGTCAATGATCTGGGCTCAGGGAGATCAGTGGACGAGTCATTCTCCTCTAGAACCCCTGTCTCTTCTTCATATGAACAGGGAAACCGAATGTCCAAGTCTAAATCCATTGCTAATCTAAGCGGTAAACTAACAATGAAAAGCCAGCCCTCAAACATGTTAAATTATAGACATTTTTATAGATATTTAATTCAAATTCCCTTCATAAAGAAAAAAAAATCATTTGTTTTGTCAGTGCATAACTTCCTATTGTATGAACTATGTAACAGATGTCTTAATCTCAATCATTATTTTTCTGAAAAAATAGATAATTTTTTCCCGTCAATTCCTAGCATAATGTTTAAAAAAAACCTTTAATGACATAAGAATAACTTGTTTTAAAACGGAAAAATGTTTTGAAACATTCTATCTATTTATATTTATGCTTCATAATATTCTGATAGTCGAACACTAGAGGCCTCTTAGGCCACTATAACAGACTTTTTTGGCTAATCAATTTTGAAATCTGAATGTTTAAAAAAATGCATTATTCTTCCGCCTAATTCACTTTTTCATTTAAAAAAAATTTAAATAACATATTTCACCATAACAACTTAAGTAGAAGTTATTGTTTTTTGCAAACTAATGATTTTTTTGGAGATGACAATAATATGAATTAGGTCCAATTCGTTAGAAATCATTTTTTTAAATAATATTTCTTAATGGCTTGGCATAAAGAGTTTCTTTTTTTTTTGTTAAATAATTGTGAGTTATTTTTTTTAAAGCCCAATATTTTTTGGGTATTCTCCACACCTCCACCAACATATTATGGCCCAAACTACTACATACTATTTAAAGCTTCCTTTCTCACCTTGCTTTTTTCATCACGACGCCTTTTCTTTATTTTTGTTGCTACCGGATCTCAGGGATTTCCGGCAAGGAAATTGGACTCGAATCCATCTCCAACTCTCGAATACCCATCAAGTCATCCTCCCTTACAAGCCCAAGAGGTCTGGGCATGAAACCTAATCATACTTTCATTTCTAATATTTAAGCTCTAGGAAAATTGATTGTCGTCGACGGGAAGCCAAAGTATTATAATATTAATAATAGCGGTTGGGCCATTTTTATAATTGTTTTAAATATTGGCATCATATATTAGGAAGAATTATGAGTTTTCAAAACATATTCACATTTAACCGTGTAAGAACCACAGTTACATTTTGATTGTTATTTCAATCCATAGAGATATTAAGATATAGAGAGCCCTTCAAACGCAGAGAAACATCGACGTTCAGCTGTCGCCTGTGTCCAATATAAACATAGTAATTTGACCTACGTTATCGTAAGTTGATCATAGATATAAAAAAGATTTGTTTATATTGGGCAATATGACGCATTTCTCTGAAAAATTCAATGAGCTCTCTCTATATCTTCATATATCTATATTTTTTTCAAACAGGTGCCTGCGGACATTTAAAAATACATTTCTTTACAAAATTTGACTTTAAATATATATAAAAAAGATTCCAAACGCTCTATGTGGTTTTGGAAGACAACGTTAAGTATTTTTTACTTGTTTTGATATTATTTTTTGTAATTGTAATCTTATTGGACCCATGTTGGAATTCACTGCTTGAGTCGTCACATCGATATATGCTCTTTGGTGCCTGTATTGTTTATTTAGGGGGGGGGGGAGATTCTATCCGATTCATCGCCCATATAAAATAAAAAACATTCGATGCACAATGGTTTCAAATGCACTTTGACAAATATGAAGGCCAACTGTTTTTATTTGTAGAATGTAAATAAAACAAGAATTTAGTCTTTCAACTTACAAAAATAAATATATTAAATAATGTTAGCCACAAACTACTGATATACTTTTATTCATTTTTGTCTGAAGCAGAAGAGTGATGGAATCACCACACAGGAGGGAAATAAACTTCTATAACCTTAAATTTTAGCCAATAAAATTGGGATATATTTTGTCCAGGACTTTAAGTAGCGGTTCCTATTGTCCCATTCATTATTTTGTTTTACTATTGCGGTGGCCATAATTCTGGCTGGCGAACATACATCAGCGGGTACTCTTCCGGCATCAAAATTTTCTAGGGCGATTTTATTATCATTTATAATCAGAGCTGTGCGGTTTGACACTCTAAAGCGCGCCAACCTCGAACCAAAAAATTGATTACCGGCCGGAACCCTCTTTGATAAATAGGTCCGAATTAGCGGTTATGAACTGTCATAAGTACATATTACGGCCGCATTTTATCCTTTGAAATATGGAATTAAACAATGAAAATAAGTTGAGGATTTGCAGCTCAGATTTATCAAAATCTACGATTTTTGGATCGGTAACTCAAAAAGAGAATTTACTGTACAGCTATGATTTTAAATTGTTCGACGATGAGCCACTAAATGAGATATTTTCATTATGTTGTTGAAATAAAATTGGTAGGTAGACTTTTTGACAATATAGTGTTAACACAAGTAATGCCAAATATTATGTTTTTGTTAACATCGCCATAATTTTTTATAAGATCATTGTTTTGACATTTTAAAATAATATTTTTCCCAAGATTTTCATCCTTGCTTATAAAACTGAGATGTTTTAATATTAACCTTTAAATATTAAATAGTAAAATCAATCTTTTGTTAATATTTATTCACAATACCTTTTAGTTGATGTTTTTTATATATAATTATTACATATTTTAAAAGCTTTATTGACATACAGGGTAGACTGAAAACTAAGTTAATTCTGTAAGATTGGCACGAATGCCTTTTTGAATGAAATTTATAATTCATACACATTGATCTATACCTAAAATTATTTCAGTTCATGAGCTCATCTACTTTTTATGAGTTATTAATTAGTCCTATGTATTATATTTAAAGGGCAATATAGTTAACTCTAATTATCTTGTTTTGTGGCCATCAAGCGTGTATAAGAGATAATTATTTTCTCGCATTAATTTATATAATTTCTTGTGAAATATTTTTTAATAATTCATTTTTTCTTCTCTTACAGGTCCCGGATCACTTCCTGGATACTCCGACGGGGTAGAGGAAGTGCTGGAGGAGGAGGGGACTTCGACGATGGTGCCTCGGATATCTCGTCGACTGCCTCAGGTTTCTCGGCCTATGGCTATCGATCAGGTAATAATGTGTATATAGAAGTGTACAAAAGTAAATGTCGATCAATAGTTGACTTATTAGTGTCGGTATACACTGATAGCTTTATTGATCGGTTGATATACGGTAATATATTAGGGCCAAAATTATCCAATACTGATACATTGTAAAACGTCCCATCGGCACCTTTTTTATCCACCATGCTAATTTATCGCGTCAACATCCATATATATATATGCAAGACCTCATTTGAAATGTTTGTTCTAAAGCCTAGAAATATATGGTTTTAAGGAGTTGCCAAGGTATGAGTAAATAGCGTGACAGAAGCATTAAAAAAGAACTTCCTTTTAATTTCATATTTGTGAATCAATGGTTTTTTTGGGCAGTAATAAATTTTTCTTGTTTGCAAATATATAATAAACTAAATCAATGGATCTGCTTCTTCTTCTGTAGCTCAATCAAGTTGGCAGTGTGACCCTTACTTTAATCAGATACAAAACAATTTTTTCATTCAATTTCAATACGAATTCCATCGCCATTCCTAAAAAAATTCAATTGTATTTTTACATATATTTTCTTAACAAAATGGTTCAATTGAGCTGAACAATTTGATTGGATATGAATAATGATATAAATATCTTCATTCCCCCCTCTTATGTAGGTGGAGTCGAACCCCCGCCCTCAACATTGAGAGCTGAGCACTTCTTTAACATATGTTTTTTGATGGGTCGCCTGCCTACAAGTGACTTAATATATGTATACATGACATGTCTTTTCTTCCTTAGGAACACGCCTTTATCGTGAGCCTACCACCAAGTCCAATCGTCCCATCCTCTTGAATGCCATAGAGTTCGTCGTCTTTCCGGGAGTTGTGAATGCCGAGACGCGGAATCGGGGCTCAGCGTGATTGACCGCTGCGACTGCTCACACTTCCTACTCCTATTTCGAGATCAAAAGTGCCAGTTCAGGGGACTCTATGCCTTCTACCCCGACACGGACGAGGTCTACAAAATATATGGAACCGGCCCAAAAGCCGTCACGGACAAAATGTTCGAAACGTATTTCAAGTAAGGAAACAATCAGGGAGTCAACAGCAATAATAATATAGATCATTATATGGACACATTATTAAGAGGATAAGAACGAATTGCTTGAAAGACAGGAGATAAGAGAAAGAAACCCCCGACAGTTGTCATTATAAAATAAAGAATCATCTCACTACCAGCTGTTGAGGTTGCATGATATATTCATATAGATGAAAATTGTCCTAAATATTTATTTTCCCAGTCATTTTACATCAATGGCATTTATAAATCCTTTTGAAGTGGGTCCTCCTAATATCACACATTCATATAATTAGAATAAATTTTCATAATCATGGAAATAATGAATGTTCATTATATTTATTTTATCTGCCGATAAATGGACCATCAATCTGAGTATCATATTAGAAATCCTCTCCACAACACGAATGTTTTATCCATCCTATTTTTTTTTTTTGTACACCCGTACAACATTTATTTTAAACTAATATGATACTAACGTTACATCCAAATCTGAGATACATGAAAATAAATTGTGACATTTAACATCTAAAACTAGAGTTCATCAAATAATCTATTCACAAAATTAAAAACATCCTATTTAATTGCTTTATAATTAATATTTTATATTAAAGGTGTGTATCCAGACATTTGTCTGGAAGTTTATTCGTTATTACAGAAAAAAATGAGCCGTACTTTATTTGTAATGTGATCTATCCAAATGATAGACATATAAAGACGCTTAATGTCTAGTGCAGGCTTCTATATTTACTCTATTTTACCGTATCCTTGATTGCTGATGACGATCAGACCCGATCCTCATTTCACTAAATCGTAGTGAATAACTGATTGCGATTTTATTGCTGATCGCTCACATGTCTTCGCCATCGAGTCCGTTGTCCTTGTATTTCCTTTCAAACCAGCCCACAGCTAATAAATTAGGGATCTTTAATATTTGTTTCTTAGGTAGACATTTATTACTATTTTATAATAAATATACGTCGTATACGATGAATGTATTATAAACTTAAGTTAAGAAAACATCGTACAAAGGAAAGGAGTTTTAATCCTACAAAAATTATACATTTTTTTCATTATTATTGCAGATATAATTCGGGTGGAAAGAAGTTTACCAAGATTCATACAAAGCACTTGTCCGTCACGATCGATGCCTTCACCATCCACAACTCACTCTGGCTCGGGAAAAAGGCCAAACTACCGGATAAAAGGGACATGGCTCTCGTCATTTAGTTTGGAACCTCCGAGCACCTTTTTATTATTATTATTACTATTAAATTGATTATTACTCCTAACTTCACTTACTACTAAAAAAAATCCTCCGGAGTAAAATAACAAACAAAAAACAATAATTCATTCTGTTAACGAAAAGAAACAATGAAAAAAATTGGGGACACTGCAAAAAACATAAATAAGAGTTCAATATCTCGCGTCCTATATTGTCACCGCCCGCCGCTGAAACAGCAGAAAAATACTCTTTTTGAATACAAACCAAAATATATTCTACCTAACAACAAATAGTATCTTTCTTTCTCATTCCATAAATGATATTTAAATAAATATATACATATATAAATATTACAACTGAGTACTAATTAGAGAGAAAGAAAGAAAAGCGATCGAAAAAAGTCCACAAGACAATCCTTTTATTTAAAAAAACTTCTTTTTATTTACTTCTTATGAACTTAACGCAACTTTTCTTCATATAGGAAGTCATTTTCCCCATTTCTTAAAGCATTTAATTTTTTTGTGATAACATATATTTATATATATAAACAAAAGGAAATCTCCCCCCCCCCCCATATATATATAAACAAATATATATTTTTTTCTCGTCCCCATCATTATTGTTTTACAAAGAACACACACAGAGAAAAATTATTTTTCTTTTTAAATCGAAATTTTATATGTGATAACCGGATTTTTATTCAATGGGGATTCAACAGCTGCTTCTCTCATTCTTTGTTTTGTGTCGTCCTTTACTTGATGAAAAAGCCTATTGAAATCTCTTACTCTACGTGTGTTCTTGTCATAAGATATGTTTCACATTACCATTCTGATACATTAATAATAAAAATTAAACACATTTTTTTGTGCCCCGCCCCCCCAACCTCTTCTTATTCAATGAATAATAACTTATGATATTATTATTATTATAATAATTACTATTAATGATGCTTACTTACAAAGAAAATAAATATATTTACACCTGTTGATAGTGTAATGAACTTAAACACCATATGATTTTGTGTTGTATATGCGCTTTTTATTTGACGCAATATTAAATAATATTTCCGTTTATTTTGGTCCGACTTCATGTCTGTGGCAGAAAAAACCCCGGTGGATATATCTTTAAATATACGGATTAAAGCGATATAAGACCACCTGACGCACAGTGGCTCACAGGGACCAAAAAAAGCGAAAAAAACTCATTAGTTTACAGATAAGGCTGTATAAAGTGACTTAATCGTTTTTTTGGCCTGGTAAATCGATTTCCAGGGTTAAAAAAATATCTCAGGTCACTCTGATCGGACCAAAGTGGCTCACAGGGACCCAAAAAGCGAAAAAGTAAATAATTTATAGATAAGGGTGTATGAGGTAGCTAAATAGTTTTTTTACCTGGCAAATCGATTTCCGGGATAAAGTCACTTTGACCGGCCTATCACTAGCTGATAATAGTTTTGTGTACAGAGTGGTACAGCAAAAATTAGAATGGACTTTTAAAGGCCCTAGCTCCATTGTTATTTGTTGTATGATCTTGAGCTTGGTGCCATTCGAAAGAGTAAACAAAATCCTACAAACTGGTATCTGTTGTGTTTTTGTATAACCAAAAATGTCTGAGCAAGAGATGAAAAGGCAAAGGGCGATTGATCTCCTCTGCGCCCAAGTCGACCCGAAGGTGATCACGACCCAGATCAAGGTATCCTTGGCCACGGTCTACAAAATCAGGAAGGGCATGGATCCGATCTCCAGGAAGCCTGGGACTGGGGGACACAACAAAAAACGAAGTGGTGAGTTCCTGAACTTCCTGCAGGAGAACATCAAGAAGGACCCCACCAAGTCCATGAGGAAGATGGCCGCCGAGAGAAACGTTGCTCTCATCACCGTCACCAGGGCCGTCCACGAGGTCTTGGGCCTCAAGAGCTTCGTCAGGACACCAAGGCATCTGTGGCGGCCACTATGAAGGCCAGAAGGTTAGAGAGAGCCAAAAAAGTCCTCAACTTCTTCAAGCACAACGGCGACACGGTCAAGATCTACTCCGACAAGAAGATCTTCACAGTGGACGCAGTGCTGAACAGAAGAAATGATCGATTCTTGGCAGAAACAAGAGGTCAGGTGGAGGGGTATTACAGGACCAAACATCCAGCCCAAGTCATGGTCCTGGGTATCGTGGCCTCCGACGGCAACAAGATGCCCCCACACTTCTTCAGGCCCAATGAGAAGGTCAACTCTGATGTCTACTACAAGGTCCTTAGGTACAAGGTCTTGCCATAGCTAAAGAGCACATTCCCAATGAACAATTATGTGTTCACCCAGGACGGAGCCCCGGCTCACACGTTCAAGAAGGATCAGGAGTTCTGCAAGGGGAACATGGCCTCCTTCTGGCCGGCGGACTTCTGGCCCTCCTCATCGCCGGATGTGAACCCTCTAGACTTTGCTGTCTGGGGCTTCCTGGAGGGCAAGACCAACAAAACCTCACACACCAGTGTCGAGGCCCTGAAGGCCACCATCACCAAGGAGTGGGACAACATGTCGGAGGACTTCATCAAGACCAGCTGTGCCTCCGTTCGTCCACGTATTGAAGCCATCATCAGGAATAATGGAGGACACATTGAATAAAAATTGTAACTTACTGTATCCTTAACATATTTTGTTTCAGGAATTTACCATTAAAATGGCTCTAAAATAAACTATTCCAGCCTTCAAATTGGCCTTTGTCATTTTCTAATTTTTGCTGTACCACTCGGTATATCAACTTGTACTTGTATAGATTATTAATTTATTAATGGCACACTCTGACAATAATCTAATCTTTCTAATATCTATCAAAGGTACACATAAAACTTTATTATTTTCTAACAATCTTAAACAATATATCAAAAGAACACATAAAAAAAGAACTTTAATATTTTAAACAATCTTAAACAAGATATCAAAAGAACACATTAAAAAATAACTTTAATGTTTTAATCAATAATCAGTATGCCTTCAACTTCCTTGGAGAGATTTTGTACATCTTTTGGTTTAGACTTCTTGAAGGCTTTTGAGGAAACAAGGGGATCAGACTTCACAAGAAATCAATTATATTGGGTTTTCATTACATTCATTCTTAATTTTTTTGCTGTGTGGTTAAGCCTTGCCTTGCGAATCTCTTTGTTCATTGCTTCTTGGCTCTCTTCACTATATACTCCAATTGGGAGCTCCAAGTGAAGAACAACATCTGCTCCATGTTCAATCATCTTGTGTTCAAAAAGACACGCAAAATTACATTTCTTTGTTCTTCAATTATGTTGTAAGAAATTGGAATATATGCATACGTTATTAAATGAATAATTTTACGTAATTTTCTGTTGAAGAGGGAGAAAACAGTTACATGCACATGCAGTTTTGAAACAAAAAGACATGCAACATTCAAAATATTCCTGCAGTTAATCGGTACAGGCGTGCAGAAAAGACAAGATTATTCCTGCACAAAAAAAAACATTTTTTTATGCTGGAGGAGCTGAAATGATTGAATATCTTTTATGATTATATTATTATTCCATTTCTAGCCTTTGATGGAATGTAGTGTAAGTCCTTAGATATACCTTTTTTGTAAAAAAATATTAATTTTTCATGTGAAATTTGATCAATTTCAAAAATGTGGAAATTTTTCAATTTAATTATATAAATATTTTCAAAATCATATCTTCAGGTCAGTCTTTTAAGTAATATGTATAGTATTTTTTACTGTTGTCAGTTTTGGGTCTAAAATAGATCTCATATGGATAAGATGTTTTTCATACATTTTAAACTTCAGGCGTACTTAATGTCTGGCAACATAACCCGTTACAGCTTTTTCAGTCCCTGTGAGCCACTATATGACGGTTGGTTTGATGGTCAAATATGCCATCATTATGAGGTGCGAGACATCCGGACACATACTAATGATATTACATGCCAATTGTGACATTTGGAATCCAAATTCCTGTTGAGTCTGCTTCACTCTATTTGGTAAGTCTAATCCGCTTATCCTGAATGATGAAAACGAATTAAGATGGAAGAAGGAGGTCTATCCATGGAGCAGACCCAGAGAGAGAGAAGACCATAGATATATAAAGATATGGAGATCTTATTCCCTCCAATTAGCAGAGAAACATCGTTCAGCTGTATTCGGGACACAAAGACGTATTATTACTCTGAAGAATCCAATAAGCTCTATATTTATTTAGATTTCTATGGAGCAGACTCATGAACGTAAAATATACACATACTGAATATATATTAAAAAAATAATAGTAGGAAGAAAAACGAAAGAAAATCATTTAAATCATGTAAATAAGACTCTGCCGTAACAGCATCCATTGAGATTGAACTGACCTCCAATTTGGCATTTTTTAAATCCTATTTCCTTCGATTGAATTCCATCCTTAGTTAAATTAGTCTATAGGCCATAGGATCATATTAATGAGATTGACCAAAATTTTAATTTCCTCTCAGGGGTCGAACCTGTGCCCTCAATATTGACACACATACTGAGCTATCTCGCTACCTTCAATGTTGGGAAATATATGTGTATGTATATATATATATATTTCAGACTTGTTATTTAGTTGTTCATTTGTAATCGTTCGCGAACGACAAAAAAATCCTATCGTTCGTTTTTGGTGCCAAAAAAGGACAAATATTTTTCGTTTTCAGGGGAAAATATCCTTAAAAAAAGAAACGTCATTTTTTTTAAATGACGAGAAAGAAATTTCTTTTCTCAAAAAATGCCACTTTTTTTCAGAATGACGAACGACGAACAATAACTTTTGATGAACGACAATTTTTCACGAACGTCAACATGTCTAAATATATATTGTAATATATGTATAACTCATATGCATACATCTCTTTACTCTTGCTCAGGCAAGACTCTTTGCTTATGTACATCTCTTTACTCTTGCTCAAGCAAGACTCTTTGCTTGTGCACATCTCTTTACTCTTGCTCATGCAAAACTCTTTTGTGTATACTTCCCCCTCCCGAATTTTACTATAAAGAGACTGACTCCTTATATTTGGGGTCTTCACTCTTTGATCTACATTGGAGTAATAAATATCACTTGATTTCAATATTCCGCCTTATCCAACTTTATTCATCCGATCCGAGGATAACACAATCGGTAGGATTGGTCCGAGAATATCACATGGCGCAGTCGGTAATCCTTAAGACCCTGCCCCTCACGACGCAGTCTTAAGACCTTGGACGAGAATCCCGTCGTCACTCTCCAAGAAGAACCATCCGTGAAAACAGTCGGCACCAAAGACCCTGCTACCAAGAAGAGGACCTTTGAAGCCACGACGATTACAGGAAGTTGGACGTAGCGTTGACCCTTTCTCTCAGCCAAACCTTATCATCGATCTTACACGATGTCTCCAAAACAAGATGAAGCCATCTCAACTAGTGATGTGTCGTTCGCGAACGATCCGGCTCTAAGAGCCGGCTCTTTGAAGTGAACGATAGGAACCGGCTCCGCAAGAAGAGCCGTTTAAGGATTTTATTTGGGAGCCGGTTTTTTTTTTCTCCTTCAGTATCTCGCTGTCTCTCCGCCCTGTCGTTGCGCTTGTGCTGAGTGCAAGTGCCACACACAGAGTCCCCCCCCCCCCTCCCCCTCTCTCTCCATCCCCTTTCTCTCTCTCCTTTTTTAATCCTTTTATAGCACTGTAGGCCTAGTGATATTTGTATTGTGGTGCATTTTTGTTGGTTTAATACTTTTTAAAAACCTTAATAGTTTTATTATTTAATTTAATAGCACTGTAGGCCTTTTTGATATTTGTATTCTGGTGCCTTTTTGTTATGTCTGGTTTAATAGGCTATTTATACTGTTTAATTTATAATTATTTTTTTTGTAAGTGTTGCTATTTTGTGATAATTTAATAATTGGTTATAATAAAAGTTATATTTATAAAGCATTGTTATTCAGCATTTTTACTCATCATAAGTGCTTAAAAATGTCAATAATGAAACAAAATGTTGTAAAATTAGGTTTAATTTATTATTAATTAATAACGTAAAAAATGTGTATGGGGAGCCGTTTGGGAGCCGGCTCTCCACAGTAAGAAGAGCCATTAGAGCCGAATCTCAAAATAGAGCCGAAAATCCCATCACTAATCTCAACTGCCAACAGAAGTGCAGGTAGTTTGGAGAGTATATCAAAGAAACATGTCTCCCGTCTTGAATCAGCTGTCAAAGGTTTTGAGAAGCAACCCATTGCTGAAGATCGGATTTTCGCTGCTGAATATGAGGTTGGAGTGGTTGAGAAATCCCTAGAGAAGTTCAGAGTGGCTATTGAATTTGTCCCTGCTGTCAACGATCTCTCAGAGGACGAAATCCAAATGAGAAGTACTTTTGTCGTACAACTCTTTGGAGTTGAAGACCACTGGTTTGGTTCATCTAGTATTTAAGCAATACGCTATCGACGTGAAGAAGAAGCAAAACGTCGACGTGAAGAAGAAAAACGTCTACGTGAAGAAGAAAAACGTCAACGTGAAGAAAAAAACGTCGACGTGAAGAAGAAAAACGTCGACGTAAAGAACTGGAGGCAACTGCAGAAGAGCGAAGACGTGAAGAACTGGAAGAGAAGAAGCAAAACGTCGAAGAAGAAGCAAAACGTCGACGTGAAGAAGAAAAACGTCGACGTGAAGAAAAAAACGTCGACGTAAGAACTGGAGGCAGCTGCAGAAGAGCGAAGACGTGAAGAACTGGAGGCAGCTGAAGAAGAAGCAAAACGTCGACGTGAAGAAGAAAAACGTCTACGTGAAGAAGAAAAACGTCGACGTGAAGAACTGGAGGCAGCTGCAGAAGAACGAAGACGTGAAGAACTGGAGGCAGCTGAAGAAGAAGCAAAACGTCGACGTGAAGAAGAAAAACGTCTACGTTAAGAAGAAAAACGTCGACGTGAAGAAAAATAACGTCGACAAGAAGAAAAAATACGTCGACGTGAAGAACTGGAGGCAGCTGCAGAAGACACGAAGACGTGAAGAACTGGAGGCAGCTGAAGAAGAGCGAAGACGCGAAGAGCTTCACAAAGCCAAATTGGCTCAAATCTTGCCAGCTCATGCCCTCGAGAGACTGTCAAAGCCTGTTCACTCCCACAAGGTTGGAGATCCAACTCCAGTAGAAGTCCTTGAAGCCAAGGAAGACCTACTGAAGTCCAACCCCACCGCCTTCATGCAAGCAAAACTCTATCGAGATGAGGAGCAGCAACGTCGACGTGAAGAAGAAGAAAAACGTCGACGTGAAGAGAAAAACGTCGACGTGAAGAAGAAAAACGTCGAGTGGAGAACTGGCGGCAGCTGAAGAAGAGCGAAGACGCAAAGAGCTTCACAAAGCCACGTTGGCTCAAATCTGCCAGCTCATGACCTCGAGAGACTGTCAAGCCTGTTCACTCCCACAAGTTGGAGATTCAACTCCATAGAATTCTTGAAGCCAAGGAAGGCCTACTGAAGTCCAACCCCACCACCTTCATGACTACGCTGAAACCGGACACACCAGAAGAAGTCCTTGAAGCTAAGGAAGACCTACTGAAGTCCCAACCCCACCGTCTTCACACCAACTATCAACTATCAGTCCGAGAGCCCCTGCCCTCTCCAGCCAGCACGGTCGTCGTAGAAGGGTCCACACAGGGCTCCAACGCCGCTGTGGCTGCTGCGCTACAACTACAGACCCCACCACACTCACTCATAGGCTCACAGTCTCCTCCGCCCCATCACCCACAACAGTACGTACCCGTCACAATGGTGGAATCCAACGGGAGACAAATGCCAGCAGCAGTGCAGGCATCATGACCAGGAGCCACTCGAAAATAGCCCTCGTACCTCCCTGTCAACAACTACAGTCCGAAGACCTCCTTCGACCCGCCAACAATCTCCTCACATAGCACGCCCACGCGAAGTCACATTCCGTCCTATGTCACCGTCGGAGACTCCGACGAAGACTACCACCCCACGCCACAAGAACTACAAAGCAAGGTCAAGTCAGCCACAATCCAACAGCCACGCTGAAGCAGCCGTCAGGCCATGAAGAACCTGGTGAAAAAGAACTGGGTCGATGGCAGACTTGATGAAGATGGATTTGATCGCTCTGTGTTAGAATGGAGAACACACCGCGAACTGAGGACGGCATCGCTCCGTCTCAATGGCTCCTGAGTCGCCTCCAACGTACATATCTTCCCGCCCATGCCAGCGTTTCGACAGAATCTCAAAGAGAAGGATGACGTCAGCTGAGGGGGAGAGAAGAAAGAATATGCAGAAGAAGTCCAAGAACTTGAAAGAGTTTTCAAGTCGGTCAAGAAGTTCGCCTCCGTCATCATGTCTCTGGAGAATGGAACAGACTTGGATCATCAAAGCTGTCAGAAGAATGGTCGCAGCTACAAGATCGAATCTGATGGTTCCTCGCTTCTACGAAACCGGCGTTCACTTTGACCAAGCATGAAACAATGAACTTTTTACTGAATATAACATAGCGACACTTATCAGTGTATGCTGTGTCTCGTGCACGAAGAAACGCGAAGCCGCCTCATAGAATTGGATATT
>CP045904.1:7280678-7304804 GCA_013387185.1 Caligus rogercresseyi | reverse complement strand
TATATATATATATATATTATATATATATATATATATATAATATAATATATATATTGATATATATATATATATATATATACAGGGTGATTCACTTAAATTGAGACTCACATATTACAAACTACAATCTTTGTATTATTTTATATAACTAATTTTTAAACAAAAATGATAGCACAATGTGTAATTTACAAAATGTATTTCAATAATTTTCACATATCCTCCTTGGACTTCACTACAGCTTTGAACCTCCTCATGGTGGAGGCAACACAGGCAGGAATCTCTTCCTCAGACAAAGATTTTCACGGTCCAGGCCACCCACAACAGTCAGAATGACCGGTTTTATCTTGAAAAAAGGAAGACATCCCCGGCAGCTGAGGACTCTCTTCAGAAGGCAAAAGCCACCTCAGTCATGGTCTGAGCTGAGAAGAGATTCCTGCCTGTGTTGCCTCCACCGTGAGGAGGTTCAAAGCTGTAGTGAAGGCCAAAGAAGGATATGTGAAAATTTAATGAAATACATTTTGTAAATTACACATTGTGCTATCATTTTTGTTTAAAAATTATTTGTGTAAAATTTAATACAAAGATTGTATGTAGTTTGTATATGTGAGTCTCAATTTAAGTGAATCCCCCTGTATATATGGCTCTCCCACGATTTAAACTACTTGATCATTCATTTTGATCTCGAAACCCCTTTGTATCTCTTTTTAATAACTTTATATAAATGTAGGCGTTAAAAAGAGTTTAGCGTTGGAGGAGCTCATTGGTTCATTCAAATGATGATCAACCAATCAATTATTGTTAAGTTATGATGGTGTTTTGAAATAATAAATATAGACTTAAGCTTTATTTTTTATGTTCTGAGGTGTTTATGGTAGTTAAAGAACAGTAGCTACGTATTTATAAAATAGGACATTAACTATTATGATTACATGCTAAATTTATGTTTAACAAAGATTATTCAGACTAATATCTTGTATCTTTAGTTATAAATAAAACAATATTCATTGATGGAATGCAAACTATTATTGGTCTCCTATTTTTATGTTTTTAATTATAAAATCCTCTTCAATAAATGGTATCATTCATTATATTCAAGAATATCATTTATCATCTGATTCATAGATCAATAAATGTAGGCGATAAATAGAGTTGAATAGTGTTTCATTCAAGAAATCCTATTAAGCCTTAGCATTTATAGAGTTTGTTTTGAATCATTTGTAAGTAGATAAAAAAAGTAACTTTATTGCTTTTGTTTTGAGATGTTGTCAAACAACATGGTTACAAATGAATAGCTACGCTAATTGTCATAAATGGCATTGATATACTTAAGCTCGTTAGTATACGTATTTTGTATATGTATAATATCGATTAGATTGAAAGAATAAAATACCCATAATAACTACTCATAAATATGAATTATTTAAGATGGCTTTGATTTAATTCAAATGATTTTCATTTATTCAATTAGTCTATACTCCTGATGCAGTTCCTAATATGTAGACAACATAGAATTTATTCCTTCGTAATCACCCCTTAATATTATCAAAGTATATTTTTTTATTATGAATAATACCATGAAAACTTGATATGCTAAATGAATTTTATGATGTCATACTTATGCTAAGAAAAAGTGTTTATTAGTCATAAAACTGTTTAATGGCGAGCTAATAAATAGGCCATACATAATTTATTAGTTAAGTCAAGCATTGGCATTTTCAACATGCTGCAGGTGTGATAGACTTTATTCAATTAAAAATTAAGGTCATTGGTCTTCCGACGTCACGCCCAGCAACATATCATATAAAGTATTGTCAGTCCCATATTCCTGTATATATATATATATATATATATATTTATATTATTTTATATATATATATATGTATATCAGTAGTTTCTGTGATAACTTTTTTTTCAACTTGCGATAACGATAAAACGATAATTTTTTCTCTACCTGTGATAAACGATAAACGGTAAAAAAATTCAAAACCCAACCTGCGGTAAGCGATAAACGATAAAACGATAGCGATAAAAATGACTTGCGATAACAAAAGCGATAAATGATAAGTACCTTTATTTAGTTGAAATATAAAAAACATAAAAACTATTTTTCCAGAGTGAAAATTAATTTAACTAGACAAAAACTGGAAACAGTCTACACATCAGTCTCTCTCTCTCTGACTCGGACTTTTCCTCCCTCCTCTCCCTCCTTAGGACAGCATCCAGGAGCTGCATATTCCCTTGGTGAAGACCAGCTTCTCAAACCTGTCGCTGGTCATGCTTGCACGCTTGGGCCTGAGGACGTCACCAGCAGTGCTGAACATGCGCTCCACGGCAGCAGAGCTGGGTAAAGCCGTGTTGTACTTTATGAACAGCGAGATCCACTTCTCCCTATCCATAATGGGGAATTGCCCAGGCATCACCTCTGCCACCTGGTCCTGCCCAGGTGTCCACCTCCTTCTTGATGAGCTCTTCAATGGTGGGCCCATCCTCCTCCATGACAGTGGGGCTCTCCAGGAAGGCAAATGGGGCGTCGCTGACTTCTATATGTTTTTCTGTCACCATGTCCTTGCTCTTGCTGGATGGGAGAGTGTCAGGTATGATGGAGATGACGATCTCCCTGATGAGCCATTTCTTGATATTTTCTTCAAGGGCAGGGGCCACATGCTTCAACATGAAGGGGCCATGGTTGGGGTGGGTCAAAGTGGCCATCAGGAGGTCCTCATCATTAAAGAGGTGCATGAATCTGTCGCAAAAAAGACGCAAATTTGAAATTTTGGCTTTCAAATTAAGACACAACTGATTTTTTATTTAGATACCCATAAAATGTTTACTTTGAAAATGATGCAACATACATGTGTTTAAACCCATAGACATTGCCATCCTGCTCTAACAAGGCATCCACCAGGGGGCCAGCAAAGCGCAACTCGCCCTCCCTCTTGATGGCCTGTAGCTCTCTCTTGAGAAGCATCAGGTAGGGTAGGAGGATCCCCATGTAGGCGTTGACTTCAGCCTACAGCCTGTCCAGGCAGATGGCGACAGGCTTCATCACCTTGCAGTACTCCTGCAGAATCTCCTTGTCGTCCTCAGTAAATGCAGGGGGTGCTGCCCTCTTCCCAGCTGTTTCGCTTTTAATGGCATAGTTTATGGCCTCCATGGTCTCTGGGTCCTTGAGCGCCGTCTCCAGGAGGCAAACTGTGGCGTCATAGAAGGTATTCCACCTACAAGGAAAAAATGTATTTGAATATTATGTGAATTTTGAGTTGTTTTGAAATTGAACGAGTTTTTGTTGTCTAACAATTGTTATTAGAACAAAATAAAAATCTGTATCAAAATTAGATTATGCTCAACTAGTTAGACCAGTGTGTCTTCAGCTTTCTGCCCATCACATCAATGATCTTGTTGGCCACCACAGAGGACCTATTGTGCAGGTTCCAGAGGCCCTGGGCGTTGAAGGCTGCCTTTGTAAACGGCTGCCTGCCTGTTCCATAGTTCCATCCCGCCACTTTGGAGACGTCTGTTGTCGCCAGCAGGTTGAGTGTGTGAGCAGCACATCTCCTCTGTGTGGGTAGCTTGGGCAGATTTTCTGCCTCATCTTGCATCTCTTCCTCCAGCAGATTATGAACACTGGCAATGGCAATATCGCCACCATCAGGATCCTCGTGTTGTGGCGCGACAGCAAGCGAATCATCTTGGTTGTCGCCAAAATGTGCAAATGCAGCACAGTAGTTGGCACCACTTTAATTATGTTTCTTTGTTGATCTACATTATCTGCTTATATTTTGAGTATTTATAATGGCAAAAAATAAATTTTAAATAAGTTAGAAATCATTTGGAAGAAAGTTTATTCAATTTTTTATATATATATATTTATTTATTTACAATATCCAACTTAAACAAAAACTATGGTGTATCATATGCTTATTTAAAACTGTATGCCTGTTTTAGTAAATGCTTAGTTTTCTGGGGGTCATTTTTTGTTGAGTGTTATTTAAAGATGATCAATTAAACAGGTTTGACTATATGTATGTTTAATTTTACTTAGATCTAGTCATAGATTATTTTTTTGATCGCAATTAAATTGATCGGATCGCTAATCGGAAAAGTCCCTGATCGTTATATCGCAATATAGCAAAGAATTCCTGATCGTTACTTTTGATCAGATCGCTATTTTTTTGATCACTCACAAGCCTGGTAATAACTGAACACACAAAGACGGTGCATGGGAGAGAGCAGCACACACCCTCCTAACTCGAGAACTCCAGCGAGATTGTCTCACTGCAGCTGTGATTGGCAGTTCTCATAAGGGGTTTTTCAGGGTTCACTTACAAGCCAGTGTTGCTCCTTCTAGTCTCTACCCTATATATACTCTCAGCTTGAACTGGTCTGAAAACGTCAGGTGGGCTGTTGTGACTATTGCCGCCGTTCACATTTTTGAATTTTTACAAAAGTCGTCTTTGAATTTATCGTTTATCATTCCTCATTTTTGGGACTAATGAATGAGCGATAATTTTAGAAAACTTTGCGATAAACGATAAAAAGTTTGACCTCAGTGATAATTATCGTTTATCGCTCATTTCATTGCACGCGGCAACCACTAATATATATATATATATATGTGTGTGTGTGTATATATTTATATATACACTTATATATTTATAATAATATTTATTAAATAATTAAAATTTCTTGGAAATGTTTAGTATTAATATACTTAAAATATTTACGTCCTCACTCAATTAAGTATAGTTCAAAATAATGTCGAGCCTTTTGGATAAAAATACTTGGATAAAAAATCTCTTCAAATTATGAAAGCTGTATGTATAAAAAAACATGATTATTTTTTTAACCCGTGTGATAGCCAAACACTTATTGTCCTATTAAAATTCATAATTAAACTAAAATATTAGTATTTTCTCTCTCCATTGAATGACATGATTAAGAAAATGAAAAGTTGAACAAAACTGCTCCAATATATCACGCATATTCATAGGTTTTATTATTATTACGAAACATTAGGCATTATTTTATTTACAATCCCTGATATCAATAACCGTTCTTTCAACTATAAAAATAATGTTTTTCCCCAAAACCAAAAAAGTATAAGGCACTGAATATTTAATTAAGGTCTATTATTCTCAATATAAATGGTTGCAATAAAACTCATGACTCAGCAGAATTTATAGTTATTGTAGAAAAGGATCTCTTACACAATATATTGGAGACCATTTTTTTATTATATTCAACTAGAGCTGTCAACAAATATTCGTTGTTCGAATTCGAATTGAATAGTATCCCAAAAAGCGAATTCGAACGTGAAAATTAATATTCGAATGTTAAAAAACACTTTTACTCTTTTCTAAATAAAAAAAACGTCGTCACTTTTTTAGAAATTCTTTTCTAATAAAAACGTCGTCACTTTTTTGGAAATTGTCGTCACTTTCTTTGAAATTATTTTCTATAAAAAAATAGAATTAGTTCGAATTCGTGATTTTGTTTCTAACGAATATTCGAATGTCATTTTTGAGCAATTTTGACAGCCCTATATTCAACCATGATGGCCCAAAGAGAGTACAAAATATGGTTATCAAAAAAATATATATATTTTGCCAGGGTGTTTTACCTCCTTCAAGAGGGAGCCACAAGAGCAGAAAGGACACGGTCCTTAAGCATAGTATAAAGTATTATGTATCTCTAGAATCAATCATTTTATAACGCTCAGAACTCATATTAGATATTTTCGGGCTACCGATTGAAGAGCCTTTAAATATTTCAGTATAACTATAGATCAAACTCACAAAACGTTACGCAATAAAATCATGTGATTCCTTGACTAAATTTGATTATATCGAATATGATTCAGCCATTTGAAATCCTATAACTTTCCCGCGTAATATTATTGCTAAAAAAATCCTAAAGATCGACTGAGATATACTTTATTGAGTTTTGATGTTATTTATGGATCTATGACAAGCCTATGATAAATAGTCAGCTTCTCCAATTATCTAAGGAATAGCATGTCTTCGTGCAATAAGTTCACCAAAGTTTAGATAAGAGTGCCTCATAGTATCTTTAAAGAAGAAGAATTGGATAGGATATTGGATAGTGATACGACAAATATTTGCTTTTTTCATAAATAGGCATCTGTCATGAGTAGTTCAGGGGAATTATAATTGCATTTCCCGTTCCACATCGATACGAATATCAAGGATTGGTCAAAAGATCGTTTTAAGTTTCTATCATCGAGATTATATCGAATATATTATCCAAAATAATAATGAACTTTCAAGATGGCTTGACGTTAATCATTAGTTTGTTCAATATTAAATTGTGTCCCAGTACATTATATTGAAACTATGAAATATAAAACTACGGGTAACGAATGTGCCGACTTCTGTGAAAGCTCACATATGGCAAGCGGTTGTGCCTATATCCGTGGATCAAACTTAAAAACTCTCTCCAGAGCATCTATCTGTATCAATAGTTGGCCATCATGGATCCTGCAGTCAATTGAAGTATGACTCTCTAAAGAAGACGATCCATGTCATCAGCACGTCCCGAACGAGGACGGAGATGGGCGAGTTGTTCGATAAAAAGTTCATTTTCGTCGAAGAGCCTTATTGCTTCAGTGTGAATTTAATAAATTTCACAATAAAGGTTAGCTCCTAGACAATTTATTACCGGTTAAATACTATATTGAGATCCAGCGTAGCATGGCTGATTTAGGAGATAATAAACGAAGGGGTAAATGAATTTCAATTATCTGATCTAAACTAAGATGTATTTGAATTGAAGGGAATTATTAATGTATAAATTAAATGATTACGTCTCTCTTTGGGAAAAGAGAAAGAAACGTCTGTCGCCCCATCTGTTATCATTATTTTTATAAACATTATATAATAAAAGAGGAACAGAGAAACGGGGAGAGAGAGAGCTGTCCACTTAAGCAAGTTAAGTAAACAAATCAAGTTTAATTATGTATCAAACACAATTTGCTTGATTACATATTATAAACTACCCATCTTATCCGACATATTTCAGACATAAAAGGTCGGCTGATAAGTCCCGAGACTAACTAAGAAGAAAACATTTTCTTGACAAAATTCGATTTTATTATTCAACATCGTTTCCTTCCAGGGCGATACAGCGATTATAGCGATCTTTCAATTTTTCGATTCACTTTTATAGTAATCTTTCGTTTTATCCGAAAAATAGGCTTCTGTCTCGGCGATTACTCCATCCTTGTCCTTAAATTCTTGCCAGCGAGCATTCTCTTCAGGTCTGCAAACAGGAAATAGTCGCTGGGGGCCAGATCTGGAGAGTACGGTGGATGGGGAAGCAATTCGTAGCCCAATTTATTAATTTAGCCATTGTTTCATTGACTTGTGACACGGTGCATTGTCTTGGTGAAACAACACTTTTTTCTTCTTCAAATGGGGCCGTTTTTCAACAATTTCATCATTCAAACGCTCCAACAAGGCTATATAATAATCGCTGTTGATTGTTTTCTCCTTTTCAAGATAGTCAATGAATATTATACCGTGTGCATCCCAAAATACAGACGCCATAACCTTCCCAGCTGTCTGTTGCGTTTTTCCTCGCTTTGGATTCGGTTCATCATATGCAGTCCACTCAGCTGACTGTCGATCGGACTCGGGAGTGAAGTGATGGAGCCATGTTTCATCCATTGTCACATATCGACGCAAAAATTCGGATTGATTACGATTGAACAGCTTCAAACACTGCTCAGAATCATCAATTCGTTGTTGTTTTTGGTCGATTGTGAGCACTCGCGGCACCCACTTTGCACAGAGCTTTCACATGTCCAAATATTCATGCACGATATGTCTAACGCGCTCTTTCGATATCTTCAGAATCTCAGCTATCTGTATCAACTTCACTTTACGGTCATTTAAAATCATTTTGTGGATTATTTTTATGTTTTCTGGTGTAACCACCTCTTTTGGCCGTCCACTGCGTTTATCATCATTCGTGCTCACACAACCACGTTTGAATTCAGCAAACCATCGACATATGGTTGCTTTAGATCAGGGATGCCAGGGTGAAATCTGTCAGGGGGCAGATTGTTTTCAAGTGGGACCTCGGGGGGCCAAATTAGCGGTACACTTTTGGCCTGGCAAGACAAAACACTAAACAAATAGACATGCTATTTGATATAATTTATGAAGGCCTGTACATTAAAAATGAATTGCAATATACAATAGCCTCGCAACGAAGCATACAATTGTATGGTAGCCAAAAGCAATTTACCCTTTTTAACTGTGTAACATCAACCTCTGTATGTCAGTAACTTACATTTAAAATATTTTAAAAACAACAAGTTGACTAGGTCACATAAATAACACAAGTAAACTGTAAATTACTTTCATCAAATTTATTGACAACTTGCACATAAAATTATCTGGATGCACAGGCCTAATTAGGCAAATAAAAAGATGGCCAGGCTAAGTTGCCAAGGCATAAAGAAGTCAAAATATGTATCAAGGTTAAGTACTCAAACAGGTCAGGTGAATAAATATTAAGTAGATAAATAATTAATAATAATAAAAATATTACAACATTACAACAAGCAACTGATAGCACATTAACTTTGTCAATCAACTTTCAACTCCCACAAATATTTCCACATATATATCTCCTTTATTTCCTCCCCATCATTACTTCCCTGCACTATGAAACATGAGGAAGCCAGCTACATTTTACATGTCGAAGCCAGAAGCCTTTTAGTTTTCACCAGCTTGTCCACATTGGGGGACAGGCTCTGGGTCGTGGCTATTTTCATGACATCATTGAGATGTCCATGTGTCAGGCGATTGCGCACTTTCGATTTATTAAGATTCATTATTGAAAATGCCTGCTCACATTGTTGTGCCAAACATACAGAGGATTTTACCTGCAAAAGCAGTGATATTGAGTACTCGGGTGGCAAAGACTGGTAAAATGATTCAATACCAGTAGATGCGTACGCATCTTTCAACCGCGCACAGCATTGCAAGTCTATCAGTTCCATTTGCATCCCCTCTGGGACCTCGGAAGCATCCGTCGTGAATGGAGAGCGAAAAAGCGCAAAGTCCTTTTCCAGTTCAGTGAAAACCGTGGATCGATTGTCAAACTCGTGCATGAGGCCGGAAAGCAAGCTTGCATACTTGACCATGCTCTGATGGTTGACAGACAGAGATTTTACACATGGGAAATGGGCTGCATTGCACTGGCTGAGCTGTGCCTTCCATAACGCAAGTTTACTTTGAAAGCACGGACACTGTCATAACACTCGGTAACGAATTTGTTGCGACCTTGCATAGTAACATTCAAGACGTTTAAGTGTTTGGTAATGCCCACTAAGAAGGCAAGGTCTCTGATCCATTCGGGTCGTCCAATTCCTCCACAGGCTTCCCTTTAGCCTGCATGAACTCGGCTATCTCTTTGCGTAATTTGTAGAACTGTTTGAGCACTGCGCCTCGGCTCAACCAACGCACATCGGTGTGATAGGGAAGGCCCTGGTAAATGTCATTTCAAATAAAAATGCATAAAATTGCCGATGGTTAAGCCCTCTGGCCCTGATAAAATTGACAGTGGCAATAACAACACTTATAACATGCTCCATTATCAGACTTTTACAGCACAACGCCTCTTGGTGTAAAATACAGTGAAAGTTCCAGAATACCTGGTGGCATTTGTGTGTTGTTTTAAGCGTCATTTTATGTGCGTTCCGGGACCTCCGCTTGCCTCATCATACCTGCGCTGTCATATGTACCTTGCGTTCCGGCACCTCGTGATTTACAAATTAAGCATTGCTTAAAACTATTAAGGATAAAAAACAAAAGTAGATTTACATTTGTAGATATTGTATCATAATTTTATTTATATATATATATGAACTCTTCCAACCACTGATGTAACGGGGCCGGATGTGATGTCCATTCGGGCCGGATCCGCCCGCGGGCCGCCACCACGGCATCCCTGCTTTAGATGGAGCAGAGTCATGATAACATTCTTCAAGCCAAGTTTTAGTTTCGACAAAAAAAATGCCATTTAAAAATAATGTTTTATTAACACACGAAATTCGTCTTTGTCCATTTTTTCACAATAACAAAAGTAGCTTCACTTAAAACGCAATATCTCACAAACTAGTTGTCAGACAACGGTTATATTTATGCATGTATGATTTGAAGGTTGGTACTAGCTGACAGTCATAGGAAAACAAATCCACTGGCGCCATCTATGTGTTAGTCTCGGGACTTATCAGCCGACCTTGTATAAATGAAAGGAATTATTGCCAAGCTTAATATTGAGTTGTCAACCAATGAATTTGATGTTTACTTTCATGAAATTTTAATGGATTTGCAAATTATTCAAGGATATCAAATGTATAAATAAAGTATTTCCTTAAATTATTTATTATCGCTTTAGTTACATAGATCTTACGTAGTAGCATTTGTGACCTCAGAGGTCACTTAGTCTCCACTTTGGTGGGTGCTATTGATACATTTAAAGTAGGTGGTGTATCCTTCATGTCTAAACCTCCCGTGGATCTATCCAATCACTTTTGTTCTCATGGCCGATAAGACAGGATATCAAAAGGGTACAACAAGATAATTGTATTTTTCAAGTTTATGTTTTTAAACTATGTTTTTATTATCCACTTTATTGTTGTCTTTAAAATATTAAGGGTAAATTAAATAAAGTTTGCATTGTGGCCAAGAAAAACATGAGTCATTAAAGTACGGCCGTACATAGAAGACACAAAGCTAATGTAAATTATATAAGTATTAAATGGTGAAATATCTATATTTTTATTGTTTTATTTTCAGACTCGTAAATAGCTTTTTACTCCTCATGCCTCGATCTTTGAGATGGGCCACAAGTGGATCCTTTTATTCATTCTGCTCTCATGGCACCTATGGCCGAATGAAGCTGTTTGTACATCCCGGGCTTTGGCCAAGCGAGAGCTCCTCACAATCAACATGAACAAAATGTTCAACTTCCTGGCTCCAAAGTCCACGGTCAAATTTCTCGCGGTCACGGGCTCCATTCAGTTCATCGTTGGGGTTGGATGGTTTCTCTCAGGTAAGAAGAAACAAGATTAAGAACGTTATGAGGGTTTTGATTTAAAAAATGAAGTATATATGGTGAAGTAAGAATGTTTAATCAGGGATCATCTTACGTATTCATTTGGAACATCGGGTGCTAATCCTTATGGGGAAGGATCCCATTCATGTTTTGAAAGGTTGCGTTGTTGACTTTCGTCATGTTGCCATATTTCTACGTTGTTTATTGACAAAGAATCGATCCCGTCGTTTTATCTGGTAACGTTGGAGCTCTGGATTCCTATATTATGGAGATCTTCGTCCCTGGAGCCCCTGGGAACAGTGGGTCTTACTCGCTTCGCTAAAGAAAAAGCCTCACAGTTCCCTTTTGGCCCCAAAATTCTCAGATCGCCATTAAAAAGACCTCCAAGACAACCAACTGCCACTTATCATAGAGATACAAAGATAAAGAGAGCTTATTTCCTTCAATAACAGAGAAACTTCGTTCAGCTGTCGCCTGTGCCCAATATAAACAAGTAATTTGCACTACGTCATCGTAAGCTGATCATAGAGATAGATAGATTCTATCTCTATGATCAGCTTACGATGACGTAGTTATAATTACTTTGTTTATATTGGATACAAAAATACAGATGAAGGGAATAAGCTCTCTATATATTTTATCTCAATGGTCCAGACTCTCCTACTCTAAGGCACTGATCTACTCTTTCTTTATATCTGGGAAAGTTGAGATCATTGTTTGTATGGTAGTATGATAAATATCCACAACACAACCTTTCATAACAACATTAATGGGATCCTCAAACTTTATAATTGTCCATCGGGCTCGAAAGGCAAGAATTATTTTTTATTTAAGAGTCCAAACTCGTCACCATGAATCGCCAGATATCACACCCTATAACTATGGCGTATAAGGGTTCCAAAGCAATCTTCACCGAGCCCCCGGGGTTTAAAACGACGTAATTATGTCATATTGGAGTATCAAATAAATCACAAATGGAGCATCAGATAACATCTCGTATTGGAATTCAAAATAAGTGTCTTTTGATCCATGCAATCCCAATGTAACCATTCTTTCACATGTTTACCTGTTATTAATGTAGCATATATGGCTCTATTGATAAAAGTAAAAAAGATATAATTCAAAACTATTGGATGAAGGGAATGTAAAATTACTAGTGAGTGAGCATTTCACTTTTAAACTACGCGCTAACTCATTCATTATCAGATCAACAATTAATGAAGCAATACTGGATAAAACCATCAGTACTTTGTTAATAACACAAAACCATGAAAAAAATACACTCACACACAATAATATCAATAGCCATAGCCAATTACATATCTACTTATTGTTCTTTAGCATTGTAAAATATTTTACTGATGCTTGGGGTAAGGCTTCATCAGGCCCGGCAGCAGGCCCAGGCTTTTGGGGGACCCTGCAGTTGTTATGGGGGGGGAGCACAGTTGGCACATTCATAAAAAATCGTGCCCACGTCACTTAGTGGATGGGCAGGCCTACGTCACTCGGTGGGCGGGCCTGGCCCCCATCAGGCACGCCCATCCCGCTGGGCCTGGGCTTCATCAAGTTATATTCTTATTCCTTTTTGCATATTCATCGCACAGTTTGAAAATCCTTTTTATTTCGTTGACTGAAATAGCATCATTTAGGATGTAACTTAACATTGACGAGATAAAAATTAGCTTTGGTTGTTGATCAAACAAATCGTCCTCACTGAAAAAGTGACTTTGGAGTGTCAACTATCAAATTCGAAAGATTCTTAAAATATATATTGCTCTTCTTTATTGTTTTTTAAAGAGGTGAATAGTTTTGAATTAAAAGTAAACCTTGCTACCCGGTTCATAGCCCAAAAGTAGGTCAGAGCCTTTCATACTAAAATAATATCGGAGTACTGGTTTGTAACTGTTTCTATGGTAGGTTTGATCGTGCTTCAAGCCCAACTACCCCCAATATACTTTTAAGCGGAAGGTTTTGATTCAAACGAAATTTGATTCAGTTACATTACATATTTTTGTTTGTCAATAAATATTACACAAAATTATTCTGAACTTTGTTAAAACTTTTCGTGGGAGAGATTTTTAACATCAATAATATTTTACGACGAATGAACTGCTGGAGAGAGAGACAGAGAGTTTTACGATTTGTTGATTTTAGAACAAGGGAATTTGGTCCAAGGAATTGTTTTTTTAATTTTTTAAAGTTAATTACTAACGAAAGTGTAAGAAATATTTTAGTAGAAAATAAGTATAAAAACCTTTTTTAAACAAATACAAAGGAGAATGGAAGGTTATAGTTTAAAATCTTCCGTTTTTGAAGTTTTAAGGGGTTTGAAATCAAATAAATTGAGTCACTCTCTGTTTGGTTTAAGTACAGGGTGGTCACTAACACTTTGACACTAGGAAGCATCTATGGGAGGTCGCCAAATGATAGACTTTGCTTTTTCTGCCGGAACTCGTTGGAGACGTCAAGACATTTCATTTTAGAATGCCCTTATGTCTCAGATGTTTAGACTATTTAAAAATAGTTTTTAACGAGAAATTAAATATTCAATTATGTAGAGTGGAATTTGCCTATTTTTATACAGGACATCACCAAGACACTATTAATTTTATTACCACGAAGAAGCGGAGAAAGACGGGCTGCAGGCAGGACGTAGTGAGGAGAACGGTGGAGATAAGAAGGAAGAAAAAAAGACGGAGTCCTACTCAACAAAAGTGGGATCAACACGTTTTAAGAGAGAAATCAATAAACCGCAACCTGTTTGGGACAAGGTGTTTATTGACTGGAAGGATGGAAATAATAAAAGCATCAAGGGATTCTTTCCTACGATGATGAATTACAAAAATATCTTTGAAATACTCTCGTTTAAGGAAGAAGAAATTAAATCAATCAATGAAAACAAAAGTGGAGCGGGATATGTCATTTTGAACCTCAAAAAGCCGACAAATATATTAATAAAATTTTCAAGTTTGACGGGAAATTTTGAAGTGGAAGATGGAGTTTTTGGTTCAATACGAGGACTCGGAAACTTAAGAAAATTACAGAAACCGATGGAATTAAAAGTAAAAAATGGAGAGGAGGTGGACTTGGCTTCTCTTCTTTATTTGGAAAGTTAGAGGGAAACTTCGAAGGTGTGCCTCATTCCAAGGAACCAAAGAATGTGCGTGAAGAAGAATACGCAAAAGTTTTTAACAAAATAATGTCTGGTGACTTGAAAATAAAAATAAGACCAAACAAAAGACTCCCACTGGTTATTCCCATCGGGGGGAAGAAAGTGGAAATAATATGCGATTTTAAACTGCTACAGTGTTTTAAATGTTTGAGGTTCGGACATACCAAAGCAAAGTGTACTTCCCCCCAAAAAGTGTCCTATACGGAGTATGATAAATTTTCCGAACGGAATTTGAAATCCCTGTACGAATCGAAAGCGCAGAAGAAAGAAACCTAACAGAGGAAACTGCTCGGCGGGAGGAGGAGGAAGAAGAAGGACTCGGGGAGTTTGAAAACGGAAATGAAGGGGAGACGGACAACTCGGGGGAAGAGGAAAAGGAAGAGCCACCCAAACAACAAGACCCATCAACTATAACGGTCTCAAAATCCAAAGGAACTCTCCTAAGAAGCGACTGGCAAACTGTTTTGAGGAAACGCCCTGACGCTACAAAAGAAGACAAACCCAAACTAAGAAAAAAATAAAGAGAGGCTTGGAGAGCCCTGAGCTGAAAAAACAAAAAAAGCCAAAGGAAATGACCGTGTTGGATGAAGAAGATGATACCCTCTCCAAAGAAAACGACAACACTGAAGTTTTGCTCCCTCCCGAAGACGGGTGAGAATGTATGTTCTTTGGTTAGCGAATTATTTATTTATTTTAACTTTTATCTCATGTTTCCTTTACATTTTACGTTCAACTCTGTACCCCCCAGCTTTATATGAAAAAAAAATTCAATGGCTACTCTTAACTTAAACACGAATTCCCTTTTTAATGAATACAGGGGTGTACCCCAATTGAAAATTCTAACAGCAAATGTCAACTCCATTGTAAATAAGGAAAAAAGGAAAACTGTTATTTTTAATTTATTATCCCAAAAGCCTGACATCATATCTATTTGTGATACGCGCCTGACAAACATCGGCTCAGGAAACCTATTTCCTACAGAATATATTATTTTTTTAGTTCCTGCGAGGAAAAAAAAAAGCAAATCACCCCTCAAGGGGTATACTTTTAGCTATAAAAAAGCATTTCAACCCAAAAATTTGGCACTTGACGAAAAAGGAAATTATGCAGTAGTTGATTTAAAAGGAAGTGGTTTCAATATCAGGTTGATATCTGTTTATGGGCCTAATCATGATGATCCTAATTTTTTTGAGACTATTGACTCTTTGTTTCTTGTGGGCGAAGAAGAAGAGGATAAGGAATTAATTTTACTTGGGGACATGAACTTAGTTTTAGAACAAAACAGAGACACGCAAAGTTATCGAAAAGAAAACAATAAAAAAGCAAGCACGATACTTAGAGACATTTTAGAAAAAAGACGCCTCTCCGACCTAGCAATAAGATTTAAAGAGACCCCTGACCATACGTTTTTTGTTAAACAAGACAATAGCACAATTAAAAGCTCAAGACTCGACTACATATTTGCAACATCAGGACTTATTGCTAACACAACGGAATACAGAACACTAACAAATGTACTATCTGACCACCTGCCCATCTCAGCAACTTTTAAAGCGACGGTGAAATCGGATAAGAAAAGATGGAAACTTAATGTGAGTTTGCTGGATGATGATGCGACGTATTTTAAGATATCAGACATCATAACGGATGTCAATTTAAAACTGGCATCACACCAAATTAAAACTGCATCACATGCCCTCAAACTGGTTTTGGATCGCTCTCGGGGCGAATATATAAAACTTGGAATAAGGAAGAGTAACGAGAGAAAAATGATGAATCCCACATCAGAGAATGTGACCATTAGTAAAACGGAGCATTGTTCTACTCTTGATAAAAACACACAAGCTAATAAGGTTAGAGGATGCATGATCAGAGCAGGCCTCACTAAACTTGGTAAAGATCAGGTGATTTTGGGAAGGATAAGGAGCTTCGAGAGGAGCAAGGAGAAGAAGAAGGCCATCAACGTATTGCTTGGAAGAAATGGAGAGGAAATAACAACCAAAAATGAAATTCAACAAAAAATTACGGACTTCTACCAAGAGTTATACACATGTAGGGAATGTAGAATAAAAAAGAACCAAGTTTGTGTTGCGTGTCCCATCCATAAACATGACTTTGCCCCCAATGTAGATTACCAAGCGACTCAGTACAAAAACGCCCAACTTCCTCAACTTCCTGATACCCTAAGATCTTACCTAGACAGAGACATCACTTCAAGCGAAATCCAGGCCTACATAACAGCCTACAAAAAAAAAATAAATCTCCCGGCCCGGACGGATATCCAATGGAGTTTTATAAAAAATATATTGACTTACTGTCCCCTCTTTTGGAAAAAGTTTTTAAAGAAGCAGTTCTTCAGAGGCGCTTCGATAAACATATAAGCCTAGGAAGCCTAACACTTATTCCCAAAAACGGCAAGGATCCCCGGCATATCGGAAATCTCAGACCCCTCACCATGCTAAATTCCTCTTACAAAATTTATAGTGGAATCCTATCTCAACGGATGCGAGAAGCTTTGCCTCTTATAGTGCACACACCTCAGAGAGGTTTCATCAAAGGAAGATATATGGAGGATATCATTAGGAGAATCCTGGACTCTTTATCGGATGCGGAAGTGAAAGGGGAGAATGTTGCGCTGATGGCCATCGACTTTCGTAAAGCCTTCGACAGCATTTCCCACAATTTTATTATTGTGTGCTTGAAAGCATATGGCTTTGGAATAAACTTTATAAATATGGTTGCTGCTTGTCTTAGGGAAGCCCATACTGAGTACACCCGGGGGTTCAAGCACATCGAAATAGGCAGGGGATGTCGTCAAGGAGACCCTTTGGCTCCAAGTATTTTTGCCATAGCAGTTGACCAACTCATCAGAAGGATAGACTCATCCCCATGTATAAAAGGCTTTACAAATGGTCATAAGATAGAAGCCTTTGCCGACGACATGACCACTCTTTATTCTGGATCAAGGATGGAAATAAAACGGTCCGTGGATGAGACCATCAAAATAATGGAAGAATTCAGACTGACATCAGGATTGGAAATCAATCTTGAAAAAACGGTCATACTTTCAAATATACCGGATGATTTTGATGAGCAAGGGATAAAATGTGCTCAGGAGTTGACTTTACTAGGTGCCAAGATATCCATGGGTCGATCCTATATTGATAGTAACACCAAAGAGGTTGAGCAACGGATTAGGAGGGCATCATCAAGATACTCGAATCTCATTTCGAGCAATGTACCTGGGAGAATTCACGTATGGAACTCCCTAATCCTCCCGAAAGTGACTCATCTCCTACGTATAATCCCTTTTAGCGATAAATTAGCAACTAAAATTGACCAGTTGTGCCATGATTTTATCTGCAAAAATGAAAGAAGTGGAAGAATCACCTGGAAACGAATATCGTGTCCTAAAATATATGGAGGGCTTGGTCTACTACCCATTCAGGGATTTTGGAAGGCTTTACATTTCTCCTGGTTTAAACGGATTCTAAGTTCAGACTTCTCTTACCTTAATATTGAGTCCAATATGGAAACTAACCAAACAGGGGAGGAGGCCCCACTAAAGTATTCCAAACCCTAGAATCCACCAATTGTTTCTGGAACAGTATTGCAAAAACCAGCAGAGACATTTCTACAAAAGTTCTTCCCCTAATGGCTTGGCAAGAACCCACCAAACTTAACTACAGACTTGACTTCCTTGACAAAACATCGATCAAAAGGAAACTAGATTTTATGGGTGAAATCTTTAATGAAAATCAAAATCTATCATTTAATGAAATTTTAGAAAAAAAGGCAATCCAAAAGAACGTTAAATTTAAAAAAAGAGAAATAGGCCCTAGGGATAGTTTTTTTAATTTTATTAATTTTTTAAAAACAAACAGATACGACTCTTACAGGTGGAGGATGAATTAAAAACAAAGTACATAGTCCAGCTTGAAAGAAGGATGAATAATCATGATGTAAAGGCACCAACAAGCAGCATTTTAAAAAGTTTATCCAACATAAAGTTCGATTTCACCTTGTATTGGTTCAAATATAAAATTTTAACGGGTACACTAACAACAGGAAGTATTTACGGCAAAACATACGACGAAAGAATGTGCTTCTTCTGCAAAACGTACAGAGAAACAACGAGCCACTTATTGTCAGGATGTGATGTCACAAAGGAGATACGAAATAGGATTTCACTACACGTATACCAGAAATTCAAAATAGTTTTAATACCTAATCACTTTAACTTTATTTATACCGGCCCTCATCAAGATGACATCAATTTTTTAATAACAAAAGCTCATAGCATTTTATATAAATTCAGATCAACAAGAACCCCCCTCCCCGATAATTTTATCAAACTTATTGAAAACTTATTGTCAATGTGTATATGAATCACAATCCGTTGTAATCTAGATATCATTTCTATTTTAATAATACGTCAGATTTTAAGATCATACGTTTTTACAATAATCCACTTACAACACTGCCCGTGCTCCTTTTGTTATTATTGTTGGAGCTAATTCATATGATTAATATTGTGCGATATAATGAATGAAATAAACACCTTTTGCATGTCACGCAAAAAAAAAAAAAAAAAATTATGTAGAGTGGAATTTGCCTATTTTTATACAGGACATCACCAAGACACTATTAATTTTCGTAACAGACTAACCCCCAGACAATCACCCCCCGGACTAGCACCCCCGACAATCCCCGGGACTAGCACCCCCGTGTCAATCACCCCCGGACATTTACCCCCCGTTAGTAATATTTATTATCTCTTAAAGTCCAAGTATGAAGTTAACTATGTTTTCCAGCTTTAACAAAGTGACGTCACTGGTAAACCACTTTCTTGATCTCCTTTTCCGCTGCTTGCGAAGACTAATGGGGACTTAGTTATCTTTAAAAATGCCGTTTTCGGGTGTGAAGAAATGAATATAATAAATTGAGAATAAAATTATATGTCAACTTATGAGTGTATGAGTTTTTGATCATAGTCTTCGATTTAGGACAGTGGTTCCTTGATGAAATCTTAGAATAGCTTAGACCTACATGAGATAAATAAGATATCTTGAGTTGATAGGTTACAAACTGTATGATTGTCTAGTTGTACATAATATCCCCTATATAAGGTCTAAGACACGAAATTTGCAATTTATGCACCTTTAATTTATACAGATTCCAATTCTAAAGGACTGGGACGCATACTAACCAGTGACGTCATCTTTGTTAATAACTAGAATACATAGTTAACTTCATAAGTGGACTTTAAGAGATAAGAAATATTACTAACGGGGGGTAATGTCCGGGGGTGATTGGCACGGGGGTGCTAGTCCAGGGGTGATGTCGGGGTGCTAGTCCGGGGGGTGATTGTCTGGGGGGTGATTGCCCTAGAACCATTAATTTTATTACCACGAAAGCACAATATTTTTTATATAAGTTAAGATCGGAAAAAGTAACTCCACCTGTATATTTGGAGACATCATAGATGGCATTGTGAGGACTGCACACTTTTTATAAATAATATGATAATCTATAGTTAACCCTTTGTTTTATGTTTTTATGCATACTGTTTTCTGTGTTTTATATTTTGTGATATAGATTTTATATCGAGTTTCGTTTCAACTTATTGTGTTTGTTTTGTATGATTGAGTGAAATAATTGTAAAAAAAACGGTTTAAACCCAAGAGGTAAGAAATCCCTCCATCAAAATCGTTAGGCCTAGTAGGTAAGGAACCTCTAAATGATTCGTAGATATGTTTTTTTTGCAAACAACTTAAGTCATTATTCGTAGTTCCATGATATGAATTCATGTAAATATGTTCATCGTGCTTATTCATCATTGTAAATGTATGTAGAGTATTGCTCTCGGCATCATGAATCGGTAGCCCATTACATCCAGTAGCAAATAATATAGTATTTTTGATCATCTCCACCAGATAATATCCGTTTTAACTTATTGATGCTTTGTTATTTCCTTCATAATAATGAAATCAAACCATTTCCAGACACATATTTATTTTGTGATTTATAAGCAAACTATCAACAAGATGGCTGCCGAGGGTAGTGTAATGTTTTTGCATCCTCTTTTTTAAACTGTTTGAGTAAACAATATTATATTTGAGGCATCTTTCCACAAAGTGACGTCACTGACAGCAAAAATACATTCTTAAATTAAATAAGATGGCGTTATAAAATGCATGTGTCAAACAAATAATAGTCAGGGGGGTACTATTATGTTTGAATGCATTTTCGCTGTCGGTGACGTCACTTTGTGGAAAGATGTCTCAAAAATAAATCTTTGCACTCAAACGTTGTAAAAAAGGAGGATGCGAAAACATTAACACAATCCTAGGCAGCCATCTTGGTGATAGTTTGTTTACAAGAAAAAATACCAGTGCATCAATAAATTTCGTACGTCAGCAACTATTCCATAGATTTTAACATCATCCGAAGAAAAATATCCTTTTGGGTCAGGTATCATAAGAACAAATTCATATAACTATATAATATATAAATATTGAGTAATAGTGTGTGACTGAGAAGATTTATTACAATATACAGTGTGTTCCATCAGATATGTAACTTTTAAATTGCTAATTAGAAGTATATTAAATGATTCAAATCGTATAATGGAGGCACCATTTTATTCAAAAAGAGGGGATTTTTTATTAATTTATAAAAATTAGCACTGATTGTCAACCATCTACAACCAGAAAAATGTTTTCTGAACTTAAGAAGAATGGATTTCCTGCAGTTTGGCAAAGCACCTTCTTCTTCCACTTTACTTCAAGATCAGTGGAAGGGCAACAAATATTCTCAGCCGATACAGTTCACAAAAGTTCTTGATCATTTCAATAAAGCTGTTTCCATCCACAAGAAAAAATAAATAAAACAAAATCATAAAGAACAGAAACAGTGATTCAGAAGATGAAGAGTTTCTTTGAAGAAAGAACCAACTCAACCCAGTTGCCAACTCAGAAAAGCTTCTCATCAAATTTCACTCACCATAACAACGTTATGGAGGATCGTTAGACATGATCTTTATGATTACACTTCAGTTCAACCATTAACTAAGGCCCTCAACCTGAAAAAGGCAGTTTAGCCAGTAGATTCTGCAGTAACTATCCAACATTGTCGATAGAATCATTTGGACTGAGGAGAAGTTCTTTAGCCTCCATCAAAAACACATTGAAAATACAAAGAACTGTGGACAAATGAGAATCCTTGAAATATCTGCGAACAAATGATAGGAATTATTTTAATGTTATGATCTTCGTTGCCATTATTAATGGAATGACAAGAATGCCCTGTCTTTAGGCTGGAAGGGGCATTTCCAGGAGTAACTTTTGTGAGGCTTCAGAAGATCTGCTTCTCACAATATAGGCCAAAAATGTTTAATAATCATACAAAATTCATTCTATTCCTTTAAAATAATGTATCAAAGAGGGAATTTGACGTATTTTAAGTATTTCGTATTCGCAATTTTAAAATTACATTTCTGATGGAACACACTGTATATAATAACTTGATATTACTCCACCAGTCTGCTGGCATGCTATTATTAATTGAATAATGTGAAACTGCTGGTGTTCGAGTAAATAATGAATGTTTATTTTGTTTGTTCACGTCTCTCGATAAGGGGATCATCACTTTTACCGTTAGGCGTAGAAGGATATAGAAAACTATGTTACCAACTGAAAAAAAATTGGAAGTTTGCAAGAACCATAGAGATATAAGGACATAGAGATCTTATTGGATTCTTCAGAGGAATACGTTTTTGTGCCCATGTTAAACCAATATTTTATCTTTATGATCAGCTAACGATGACGTAGTGCAAATAACTTTGTTCATATAGGACAATGGCGACAGCTGAAGGATGATGTTTCTCTGCTATTGAAGGGAATCAGCTCTCAATATCTTAATATTTCGATGGCGAGAACAGCCTTTATCCAAGGAATACTGGATACATGTTATCAGTATTCCTTGCTTTATCCTATTCTACATAATCTATAACAAAGAAATTATTCCTGCGACACCCCATAAAGATATAAATATATATAGAGCTGATTGGATTTTTCAGAGAAATACGTCATTTTGTCCATAAAAGCCATAGAGATAAAAAGATATAGAGAGCTTATTCCCTTCATCGGTATTCAGTGTGTACAATATACACAAAGTAATTGTACTACGTCATCGTAAGCTGATCATAGAGATAGATTCTATATCTATGATCAGCTTACGATGACGTAGTACAAATTACTTTGTTTATTTTGAACACACAGAATACAGCTGAACGACGATGTTCTCTGCTATTGAAGGGAAACAGCTCCCTATATATCTATATCTCTATGGTTATGACTCATCAGTCATGCGTCCATACTCTCCTACTCTAAGCATAGATATAAAAAGATATAGAGAGCTTATTCCCTTCATCTGTATTTATGTGTCCAATATAAACAAAGTAATTTGTACTACGTCATCGTAAGCTGATCATAGATATATATCTATCTATCTCTATGATCAGCTACGATGACGCAGTATCAATTACTGTGTTTAAAGTGGACACACAGAATACAGCTGAACGACGATGTTTCTTTGCTATTGAAGGGAATCAGCTCTCTATATCTTTATATCTCTATGGAACACCCTCACGAACATAGAATCAAGATCTCTTACAATGACGACCAATTCTATTTTAAAACTAATTGATCTAACAAGTACTCAAGTCTAAGCAATCATTTTGAAAGATGCATCATTCTCCCCTTTTCCCCTAGGAATACTTTGGTACGCCCTCTCGGTTAGCTTGGGAGAGGACTCGAGTCTTAGAGGGATGCTGGACATGACAAGTGACATTCTGAGTCCCACCTCTGCGGCTATCAATGTTCTAAGATGTCTTACAGCCTTCATATTCCTTGCCCTGGGCTTTCTAACAAAGACAATTCTCACATTGGTGGTGTGGACACCATGGACTATTAAAGAGGATCCCATAACGGAAATGGTTGCCTCTCTGCTCTCCAGCAGGAAGTTTGTCTTGGCACCATAGGAAGGGCTCTTTTGGGATCTGTGTTTCAGGTAAGAATATATCATTTTATGTTCTTACTATCGTTGACCGATAAGTTTTTTTTTCTTAATTAAAAGTAAGAATAAATAATATGAATTAAAATTGTAAACACGCGTCTTTAATGTCTTTATTTTTCAAATCTATTTCAATAGCGAACCAATAAGGATAATTTAATGGACACAGATACTTTTAGAATCATATCAGACAAAGGGTAGTAACTGCAGCAACAATTCATCTAGGAACCTAGTAGTTATTTATTATAACAATATTTTTACATTCCAGTTGGTATACAGCCTAAATAACACTGTTTTTTTCTGATTGTGTGTCGTGTTTGATTATATATATATATCAGACTTGTTGACGTTCGCGAAAAATTGTCGTTCGTTTGTCGTTCGCTAAAAGTTATCTTATTCATCGTTCGTTTGTCGTTCGCCATTCTGAAAAAAAAATTGACGACGTTTTTTTATAAAGGAACTTCTGAAAAAAATGATGACGTTTTTTTTAGAAATAATTTCTGAAAAAGGTGATGACGTTTTTTTTTAAAGGAAATTGTCCCATGAAAATTTACTTTATCTTTTTTCGGCGCCAAAAACGAATGACGAAAGATAAGGAATTTTCTTATCGTTCGTCAAAAACTTTGTCGTTCATCTCGTTCCGAACGACAACAAATGAACGATGAATCAACAAGTCTGATATATATATACAGTTAACTTCGCCTAAGTCGATTCTCTCGGGACTGTGCAAAAACAATCGACTTAGGCGAAATTCGAGTTACAAATTTTGATTGCTAAGTCGAAGAAAAATTCGA
>CP045904.1:7266294-7280578 GCA_013387185.1 Caligus rogercresseyi | reverse complement strand
TGTAGAACCAAAGAAAATATAAAGAACTAGAAGCGCAATGCAGGCTGGAAAGGAGTATTGGCTGTGTTGCCTTCAATAGAGTTACACAGCTGACCTCATAAGATTCACAAAAATGTAAACAAATTGAGTTAAGAACCTTTTTCAGTATAAGTATGACTCTCCTATATTCAGATAAAGGTCTGTATAATAAGGTCTGGGCAATACAAAAATAAACATGTAGCAGTGCGACTACTCAATGACGTCATTGGAGAACGATTATATTTATCTCATATATATAAATAATCTCTTTATCTATCTATAAATATAACATACATGTATATATATATATGTATGTGGGTTTGTATAAATAAATAATAAATAAATATTTATAAAATAAATTATAGATGTAAATATCGTTCTACACTGACGTCATGGAGTAGTCATACTGCTAGGATTACATGATTGTTTTTGTATTGTCCAGACCAAACGGAAAAGGGAAAGGCATATGAAGTGAAAGAGGAGTGAAGAAAAATGCAAATCCTTTAATTAAAAAGATTTTATTTATCCATCACAAGATGTAATAACTGTTTGTCAAGAAGCGGAAAGAGTCTTTTGTCACTTTTTAATCATTGACAAAGCTGCTTTATTAAAGAAAGATATAAATTCACTTGCATATTTGGCCCAGTTTTGCAAAACATTTGTGAAAAACAACGCTGGTTTTTAATGATCTTAATGAACATATGCTAGACGTTAGCCCAACAAACAATCACGTTTATAAAAATAAAAGATTTGGCAGCAACTTATTCCGAATAAGACTTTATCATCAAGGAAGAGTGACGAATAAAAAATTATTGACTACATAAGAAAAAGTCATGATAAAACTGTATTATTCAAAGGACAGTAAAAGTATTCATTAATATTATTAAAAACCTATCACATTGTTATTCTCATGTTTATTTATGTTATGCAAATATATTTATACAATAATTACATATCTTTAAAATTGTACCATGATTTCCCTAAATATATCAATAATATTTTCTATTTTACAAAAATTATTATAGGACTAATATTAAAAAAATATAGCGAATCTTATAAATCGTACTACATAAAAATCTCAGTTTTCACTTCTTCATTATGGTTACTAAGTTTTTCTTCTTTCTGTTGTTCAGGTTTTTCCTTCGGCGACGCGTTGCGCTTCTAGTTCTTTTATATTTCTTTGATGTAGACATATATGATTGGATTGTAATTCTGTAATGTGATTCATTAGGTGGGGATCGGCGGAGTTTGCACTCTCTGAGGTATATATGCCTCTAGTTTCACTGGCGTTGGTTTGTTTGTTGGTTTGTTAGTTTGTTGGTTGTTTGTCAGCAGGATAACTCAAAAAGTACGGGACGGATTCGGATGAAACTTTGTGGAGTTGTTGGAAATGCCAAAAGAAACAAGTGATTAATTTTGGCATCTCGAGTGTAGAATTAAGATGCAAAATGAGTTAAATACTAATAAATATTTCAAGTTAGCCTACTCTGCCAATAGATGTCGCTGTGCTGTGAAATCGGGTGCCGGGAACGTCTCCTCTCGGAACTTCCGTCGAGGGGAACCCTCTCCCCGTCCCTCTACGCCGCCACAGTCGTGAAAAATCCGCCTCGGAAGGCTCATGACGGCGGAGGTTGCACTCGGCAGTGTATATAGCGTTATGCGATGTTCATGTTCCGTGCAGTTCACATTCCGCTCGCAGCTAGCCTCTACTTTTATTTGTTTCTAAATATTGCACACACAAAATACTAAGCATGATTATTTAGATAAATAAATTAAAATGAAAAAAGCTTTTGAAAACAATGAAAATATTGTCATAGATTTGGAAGCTCTCAGGCAAAAAAACAGTTTCGTGTCTTTGATTCTTTTCTTTATAGAATATCGATTAGGATAATATAAGGCGTCAATAAGTAAATGTCCCTCTTAATTAGTTTTTTATTCCTCCGTAAATAGGGAAATGTGATATATGCATTAAAAACAACAATTAGCTCATTAAAGTTACGTCTATGTACAATACTTTGAGCCCCCACCCCATCCCAATTGGTTTTAACAAATTACTCTTTATCTTTGATAATTATCCCTGTATGTGTTTTGTTGTAAATAAGGCTATACAAACTTTGTCCCAGAAACTAATAAAAAAGTTATATAAAAATTAAATTATATGCTGCATAGAGGGGTTTTTATACGAGACAGGGTGAGTATTTGAGGCAAATATGCTGTAGTGTCCATGGTGTTATTAATATCAAGTACTTTTGTAAATAGTGTTTTTATTATGTCAATAAAAAAGATAAGATGTTACAAAAAAAACGAAAGAAAATATGTTAAAAACCTAATTAGACATTATAGTTATAAAAAATGCTCCGTAGAGAAACACTAAGCATTAAAATATGATATACTAAATTATGTATATATCTCATATATATATATATATCTATTTATATATATATATATACATATATATATATTATCTATTTATATTTAATTAATATATATATATACATATTTGTATAATAACAATGTCACGTTATTATATATAATATATATTCGTGTATATATATATATTTATCTATTTATATTTACATTAGTATAGATATACATATTTTAAATATATATATATATATAAGATGTCACGTTATAATATATAAGTATATATATATTCATTCAATAGGATTGCATTCATACGTTACAATTGAAAAGTAATTAAAACTTAGAAAACATAAAGATATATTATTATATTACAAAGAGAGAACACAAAAAAATATTTCAACAAAATAATATATAAGTAAAAACACATACTTATATTTTTCACAATGAGTTAAAGAGATACACCATCTCCTTTACGTTAGATAAAAAACAGTGATTTCACCATACTTCTTTAAGTAAACCACATCAAGAATGTTGAGATATGAGTAAAGGTCCAGATTATATATATAATATATTTATATTTGTTAATATATAATTTTCCTAATGTATATCATAAAACGATAAAATAGTGATCATTCACGAATATGTAAACATAAGGAGATAATAATAATACAATACACCTTGATCGTTACAGCTAAAGATTAATGTAATTAGTTGAGAGGTTAATCTGATTGGTTGAAAATTATAGAATCTTAAATAGAGGAAACAAGTAAATTTTGATACTTTGTTGAAGAAAAACGCCACAACAAAGTTTTTAATTGTCATTTTGTTTCTTCTCTATTGCCACTTCTTTTAATCGTATTTGGCAGATCTTATTGAATGTTTCAAGCTTATAAAGGATATCGTTAGACTAAATACCTTTGATTTCCTTTTCACTGGATTTCACTAAATTTGGAATGAATAAATATGGATTTAAGCAAAACATTTTTCTCAAATGATTAAAAAAATCTCTGAGCAATTTGTTAATATTTTCACAAAACCATTTTTATATCAAATATAATAATAATTGACGTAAATCCTTCATGACGTATGGAAAATCTGATTGCTCAGTAGATCAAAGGTCTTTTTCTTGTTTTACATATTTCAAGTTTGTTACTTCAAAGAATAGGATTAATAAGACATAAAGTAACAGAAAAAATAAAATGTAAGCAAATAATTTAAACTTTAAATAGAAATATAAATGAAAACCCCTATGAAATCTTTATCCCACTTGAATGGGCAATTATAAAACAAATGCTCATTCGCGTTTGTTTATTGTTTATATTATTTTCAACAAATAAAAGCATCATGCATTCATTAAATAAAGGTGGAAGCTCAGAATATTGCAATTCAGATTTTAAAAATAAATGCTTAATGAGATTGACCAAAACGCGCACCTTCCTCTATCGGGAGTCGAACCACCCCCTCAATATTTAGAGTTAAACAAGCTTCTACTGAGGCTCTCCCTTATTTTTCTAATTGAAAGATGTGGACGGATGACATCATACGTCTTCTCGCCTAGAAGATCTTCTCGAATTGTACATAGGAGCTAAATGCCGAACTAAAGCAGGTTAATATTATAGCCCTAAACTCTCTTTCCCCCAAGTGGCTGGGCTCGGTTTGTATTTCGGCTATAAGCCTATGGATCAATTTATATTTAGATATATTATTTTTATTTATTTGAAATATATATTTATCCAGAACTTTAATTTTACTACACTTTTTAAACAGTCAGCATCTTCTTATAATCAATGATGACCTTTCTTTAGTTATGTGTGTCCTAAGTATATATACGAGTATATATATATATATACGCCTGCACGAGTTCCGGTCCGGCTGGAGGCGGTCATCGAGGCTTACGGGGAATAGTGTTTTTTATCTCCTTTATTATTTATAATGTTATATAAAAAGTATATATAAATAAAATAAACAATCGAGCTTATAATAAAAATATAAATCAAAGGCGTTTCAATAAAAACATCATAAGAGCTGATGAATTAAAATGTTTCATTATTCTTTTCAAAATTCAAAATATCTCTTGACTTGAAGGAACCACTTGATAATGTTTCCGGCACTTATCCATGAATCATCTCGTGTCTGTCGGATGGAATCTTGAGGTGAAGGCGGTAATTCGGCGCAGCAGCAAATCTTCGCGGAACGAGGTTTGAGTTAAAGTCAAGAATGGATTCCCTTGAACAACTTTTGTAAAAAAAAATTCTTGCCAACTTGTTTTTTAATAAAATATAAGAAGATATATCTTGACTACTTTTTTACCTTATTGTAGTTCTGCATCCTGTATATATATATATATAATATATATATATAATATAAATTATATATATATGTATGTATTATATATATAGATATAGAGAGAGAGAGAGAATGAGAAAGATATTTGCCGGACGATCCAACTCCAGTTAGTATAAAAATACATTTTGAAATGTTAGTTAATTGTTTTCAAAACTAGAATATATAACTTTATTGTTGCATTATATTTTTTATTTGCTCAATTTTTTGAAAACTCATGCATCACGTAGAAGTTTGTAAAAAATAAATTAGTAAATCATCATCCTCCTTATCTTTTATTAATAAATATTGAAAATGAAGCTACCAATAATAAAAGTTATAATACTATTTGCATATTATTGAGTTTTTTTATACATTGATCTGCGATTTTAATGAGAGTTGCAATTTTTAGTTATGTAGATATTTTGTAGTACTATATTCATTCTGGTTATCAGATAATTTGTCTTGAGTTGTCTTATTAGTTTAATCATTGATTTGTTGGGTGACCTTTTCTCTGTAATTGTATTCCATATTTTCATATTGTTATTTACAAGAAATTCCAAAAGCTTTCAAAAACATGTGGATTATGATAATGTTGCTCATATACAAAAACGTCATTTTCATTTCCTCTAACCGAATAGTCCAAAGCTGAACAAAACGTTGAATTCAAATCTTAGAAGCCAAATGGTTTCCAAATGTTTTTTCTTCTTTAAATTATGTTCAATAATTTATTTGTGTGACTCCAGGATGCTCCCATATATCATTACAACTCCAGAGAACTCATTAATGAAAGCATAAAAACCCAATGATCGAAAGCCTTTAAGACGTCCTTCTGTAAAGTAATATTCTCATTATGCATTCATCAACAATTGACTCTCTAATATTAAATCTTTTGGAAAGTCGTAAATGCCATCATTACTTTAAATAGATCACTAATCGCTATAGGCCCTGCCAAGCCCATAATATTAAACAAATGAGGGGGTTTGTATGTCTGTAGTGAAAATGGTGTTTTGCCTGTTTTCTTGATCCATACATATATACATTTATCTATTTATATATCATTGCAAAGATGGGGATGGAAGCAACGATTATATATACATTAATTAAATTTTAACTCAACATACATTTTTAATGCCCTTCCCATTCACATTTTTGTATTGTGGTTCGCAAAATTTACACTTTTCGCAATTTAGATTTTGTTAAGATTTGGATGTTGTTTGAATAAAGTTAGTTGGTTGCTTAAAAAAAGAATGCCTCTAGACTTTGTTTGTAGGTTTAAATATTATTATGAGTAATTTTTCATATATGTATATATAAACCTATATATGTTATATACCTATTTATATAAATATATATATATTTTATAGCAGGAAACGACCGGTACACCTTTTTTCGCCGGGACCCGGGAAGTGACTAAATTTTTCAAGCCGGCCCACAATTGGGTCGGGACTTAATATAAATTTCGTTCCTTCGACATATTGAAGTGGCGACATTTTTAGAAAAGAGTATTTTGAAAAATTCCTCTCAAATTTTTTTTTTAATGACAAACGAATATTGATAAAAATATTCATGTTCCCGGCTCGGTGTATAAAAAACCGGGACACTTTGCCGGAACGCTCAAAAAATGGCCGTGACCTGGGCCGGGTACCCGGTCGTTTCCTGATATGTATCTATATATATCATTGCAAAGATTGGAGGCAGAATATTCTATAATTGAAGGGAATAAAAATGACATAGCTATTAGCTACTTTCTAATAATGAAGCAAGTGTTTTAACACGAATTTAAAACATTCTAAGCAACATACATAGTTTTACATTACAAATTAAATATTTTCATGGATAAGTTACACAAATATGAAGCTAAAAGGTTAATTTGATTAAGTCATTTTAATACTATAATGCATGTTTAATCCTCAGAGATGCAGTTAACCAAACATAAATGCGAAAAAGTTAATATATTATAATAATATAATGTAACAGAACTATCTCCTGCAAGTTTAACCATTGAGGTGTTGCGTACCTTAGAGTGTTCTAACACTTATTTGTTTTATCTGTATGAATAGGCCCATCTTTTTTAACCTATTTGGTATCCGCTCGTAAGTTGAATATTCATTTTTTACTATTTCAAGAAAAGGTGTTTACCATATATCAAAGAATTATGTAATAACCTTCATACTTTCTTTGATTCACAGTTCTCAAATGTCTCGTCTACAGACTTCTCATTGCAATGCCGCATTGAGTGATCACACCCTGGGTACAGAAATGATACAAAAACACAAACTAGAAATTAAACAGGGAAGCAGTTTTTAATGGTGAATTAAAGTCTAAAAATTCATTATTCTAATATTTCTATTTTATAAAAATATGGAAGTCGGAATGATGTCATTGCCATTGAAGTGGTAATGCACTAAAGGCAATCAACGTCAATAATCTAGTCAAATATTTCTAGTATTTAAAAGTATTCTTATAAAAATATATGCAAATATACAAATGCCAAATGTAGATCATATTGAGTCCTTCAGACAAGGCTCTCCAGGATATTTATATTTCTTGATGCAATATAGTTTTTATCACATCATATTAATGGTCTATTGCAGGGCTATTCAATTGGCGGCCCGCGGGCCAGATGCGGCCCGGACACGGCCAACATTTTGGGTCAACATACACTTGCGAATCGAGCTTTTATCACGTGAATGCAATTAAGAACAGTTATCGGTGTTCCCTAACAGACAACAAAATTCACCAGTGCCTTAGGATTGCATGACATCTTATGAGCCAAACATCAGAGATCTTGTGCAAAACAAGAAATGCCACTTCTCTCACTAAATTCACCGGCAGCAGTGGGCTAAATAGCCCTGTTCTGTTTAGCAGCCAGCCTCATGAACAATGAGAATGTTGAGTTAAATGTTCATTTTTGTTTGTTTAAATAAAGGAGATGGAGCAGAGAGTTGTTTGTGTGCATTTTATAGGCCTATTCAATTTGAAAGCTAAAAAGGTCATATAAAATAGGCCTAATAAAAAAAATAATAGGCATAGTAACCATCGGCCTAAATACTGTGTCGTACTCTTAGGCATAATAAAACAATGGACGTGTTAACACTTAAATAACTATATTATCACTGATTCATTTAGGCGCCAAAATATATCAACAAACCCCCTCCTTGTGATGAGACGGCCCAGAGTGATGAACCGGTCCAGTTCATGGTTCGAACTCTTGCTACACGGCCCCATGATGTTAACATCACCTTTAGTTTTTGAAGCAAGGAAACTTAGTCGACCCGATTCCTCAGTCGTATGTCTGAAGAGTGTCTTGGTACTCCATTAACGTCTGCTTGGAAAGGAGAAACGACTTTTGTAATAGTTCCCTTCAACCATTTTGTCGTGCACTTTGCGTTGTTTGGTTTCACCCAAACTTCATCACCCTTGACAAATTCTCCTGCCTCCGGGGTAGGTTTTTCTGTCCGCTTTTCATCTATCATGGAAATCCGCCATTCTCTCTTGAAAAGTTTCTCAGCAGGAATCACTTTATCTTCCGATCTTGGTGATGCATTGTACCAGAACACACACGTTGATACCGGACTGCCCGTTCTTGCTACCATGGATTTGATAGTTCTATGGTTTCTCTCCACTATACCGTTGCCTGATGGTTTGTAGGCGCACCTGAAGGACAAGGTAACGTTCCAGGATGACATAAGGTTGGCAAACGCTTTTGATCTGAACGTTCTACCATTATCGCAAAGAACTTCCATAGGAGGGCCCATATGACCAAACAATTGACCCACAGCGATGCACACCTCAAATTCACTCTCGCTCCTTATGTAGGTCCAAGTGGAGAATCGGCTGGGTCCACAATCCACAGCAGTGAGATATTTTTCTTTGCCAACGTGTGTCACATCGATGGCAATTCTGTCCCAGATCTTCGCCACAGAGAGTTTCCCCCCCTCTAAAGTCTTAGGTGCTGGATCAATTGATGTGCATTCTTCGCATCCCTGGATTGCCCTCGCTACTTCATCGGCTGTGACCTCTTTATCCAATTTCCTGGCAAAATGGAGGGTTTTCTCTCGTCCCATATGATTCATGTCATGAATTTCCCGTATTCGTTCTGGTGTTATATTATTTGCTGAATTGCATAGAGACATTTTTCCTTTACTTATCCAATTCTTGGGTACCCTAGTCAGTACGTCTGCTTTATTCTTGGCTGAGGGGACAAGAACGATTTCCCATGAGATGTTGTAGGCTTCCAAAGTTTCTTTTAGTGTTGAAATTCTTCGTTTTACAAGCATCTCAGAGAGGCCGGACACTCTTATCTTTTTATCTCCAGTCCTCAACGATCTCAACCAAGAAAATACAGTTGCCGAATCGGTCACAATGTTAAGAGTTTCAGCTCCCCATTTTGTAGCGAGATTTACTCCTTTCACAATCGCAGTCAACTCAGCTAAATTAATATGAGCCCCGTCTTCTTTTTTCCTCAACCATGCACCATCCTCGATCACAACTCCATTTTTGCACAATAAAGCTCCATATGCGATTGAACTAGCGTCAGCCCACAATTGAAAGGAACCTCCACTTTCTACGTTCCACTTCCCTTTGACGGGATCATCTCGAGTGATTCTTGAAATCACCTCTTCCAGTAGATTTTCTACGATGACTCCCGCTTTATCGTCCCATTTTTGTCCTTCACAACATCTTTTGATGTAACTCGTTGCAACCCTCAACCAACCGACAATAGGGAAATGACCAACGAGTTTACCACACAATGAGAATACCTCCCTCCTTGTGACACCTGGGTTCACAGCAAGATCAGCACAATTTGGTCTTCTCCACCACAAGGTTCCATCCTTTGTTTCCAATTGCAAACCGAGGACCTTTGACTTGCTCAACAAAATGTGTTCTTTGCATTGTAGCCCAAATTTCGCTAGATGGTCCCTTACGTCAGTCACCGATATCTTGTCCAAGTTAACTATCAGATCGTCGTAGTAGTGATCCACAGAACCTTTCATTCTTGGGTTTAAAGACAAGACCTTAGCTATGATGACTTTCATTATTTCTGGTGCACAGTTTAGTCCAAACCCTAGACGGCAAAGTTGGTAACATTGGCCCTTGTACCTTATGTTTTGGTATCTGCTGCATCTCGGACTGACTCCTATTTGCATATAAGCATCTTTCAGATCCAACAATGCACAATTCTCAGGCCATTGCCTCCACGTCCGCAGCTTTTCCCCGCAGACATCAGCTTCAGCACCAGAGCATTCTACAAATTTGTTGAGCTCCCTAAAATCCAAAACGGGTCTCACTTTGTCCTTGGTTTCCTGATAAACGGCCATAAGCGGTATAACTCCTTGGTGACTTTCTTCGCTCTTGACCAACCATCCACTTTGGATCCATCTATTCACTTCACTCTCGAACCTCGTCCTCCACCTCTCGTCAACGTTGTACTGTCCGACCCGACCTTGGATCTTGGGATCTTCAATCCATTCCCACTCTACAGACCAACGATCGCCACAAAAAGAGGCCCTAAAATTTCTTCCCTCGGCAGACACCTCGGGACTCGGTTCGACCTCACTCACTAATGCTGGAGCACTTATAGACACAACTCCTCTTAACAGCGAGAAGTTAAAGTGTGCAAGGACATCGGTGCCCAAAACAACGTCAATCCCAGGCATCATGCTAGAACTAAGGATACACTCATTCCAGACAGACTTCCCCACGAGCTCGATCCTCCTCCATGATGTTCCTTGGCACACAGAGGTCCTTCCATCGAATGCCATCACCCGTACGCTCTTCTCCTGCTTCAATGGTTTATACTGGCTGAAGCGTGCCCCCAAAATTGTTTTGGAGCAGCCAGTATCGAGAAGGCCACTAACCTCCTCTCCGTCCACTTTTACTTTTATTGTGGGGATGGTTGCGCCTGAGAGCTGTGATAGACCGCCGTTGGCGCAGGCGCCGGCCCCACTCCGTTTCCCGTCCTCCTGCACATTCGCGCATAGTGCCCCGTTTTTCCACAAATGTAGCACGCTCCCTTCCTATTTGGGCAACTTTTAATAAAGTGAGGGCCTCCGCAAGAGAAACATGACATTTCTTTTGTAGTTCTTTGAGATACGGCCCCAAGACTCTCTCCTTGATGGGAGCTGGACATTAAGGACTTAGCCATATGAACAACTCCACTCATTTCCATGGACTCAATGTTGGGTGTCGCCCTAATATGGACACTCACATCCTGAGGGAGACCCACAACGAAGGCGAATCTCACTGCGTTGTCAGCCTTGTCCATTCCAGATATTCTGGCCAGTCGTTTAAGGTCCGTGAGGAAAGCTTCAACGGTCTCGTCCATCCTCCACCTCCTTCCGCAGAATTCCTCGTATGCCGTCCACTTGCTCACAGCAAATGCTCTTGTTAACGCGTCCTTGATTTTCCCCTCCACTCCCTTATCCTCCGGAGCCAACTGCTTGAAAACCTCAAACGCCTCCCCGTCCATAAAGAAAGGTATCACCTTCGCCATGTTGTCGATCTCAAACAGTTCCTTGGCGAGTTCCACCTGCTCGAGCCACGCACTCACATCTTTTCCCTTCGTCCCATCAAACCGAGGAAGGATATCCGCTATCTTCATGGCCGTGATAGCTTGTGTCGTACTCTTAGGCATAATAAAACAATGGACGTGTTAACACTTAAATAACTATATTATCACTGATTCATTTAGGCGCCAAAATATATCAACAAACCCCCTCCTTGTGATGAGACGGCCCAGAGTGATGAACCGGTCCAGTTCATGGTTCGAACTCTTGCTACAAATACTAATAGTAATACTACTAATGTTAAATAAAAAACATAATAATAGACTTATTTGAAAAAAGTGTTTGCGGAAATTTTGCGGCCCAGCTCAAGTTCTTGGATTCCAAATGTGGCCCTCGGAAAACTAATTGAATAGCCCTGGTCTATTGTGTTGGGGAAAAAGCTAAATTGATTTTCTTTTGCAATCTCTACAAATATGAGATTTTAAATACCCAAAAAGATATAAACTTGTGACAAAATATCTGAATATTAATTAGACTCCAAAAAAACCACTCTTTTAGTTCTTTACATACACCCAGCGATTCTGGTTCATTTTTTGATGCTGAAAATGAATATTTAATAAAAATCTCTAGCTTGTGTTAGAAATCAGACGTCAGTAGTGTCAAAGGTTTCGTTATGAAGCAAAACTTTTTGTTATTAATTATTTTGAAAACAATTAGTTTGAATAAATTTAGCTATGATCAATTTATGACTTTGAATTTTTTTGTAATTTTTGGTCAAATAATATTTAGTGCCAATAAATGAAATGAGTGCTGACGCACCAACCATTTTCAAATAACAGCTCCTACTAGGGTTCTTTATAGTTTCAAGAAGGAAAAGAAAAGAGGGTACTCATGTTGATGTTTTTAAGTTATATTTTAAATACGTTTTTAAAACGACTAATGATAGTGGATTTTCCCCATCGAATCCCAATCTACTCCCTCTCAAATATGAGCATATATATAGATATATATTATATATTTATTTATTTATATAATAATAATATACGTTGAACAAAATGTCTATTGGCGAATTCACAAGATTACCATAATGGCATTTCCATTGAAAAACTGCATTTTGAGAAAAACAAAATTAAAAGAATTGGTATCAATACTGATGAGAGGGATTCAGAGGGATAGATTGGGATTCGATGGGGAAAATCACTATCATTAATCGTTTTAAAACGTATTAAAATATAACTTAAAAACATCAACATGAGTACCCTCTTTTTTTTTTCCTTCTTGAACTATAAAGAACCCTAGTAGGAGCTGTTATTTAAAAATGGTTTGGTGCGTCAGCACTCATATTCATTTATTGGCACTAAATATTATTTGACAAAATTTACAAAAAACATTCAAAGTCATAAATTGATCATAGCTAAATTTATTCAAACTAATTATTTTCAAAATAATTAATAACAAAAAAGTTTTGCTTCATAACGAAACCTTTGACACTACTGACGTCTGATTTCTAAACAATGCTAGAGATTTTTATTTAAATATTCATTTTCAGCATAAAAAAATGAACCTGAATGCTGGGTATATGTAAAAGATAAGAAAGTGGTTCATTTCATTTTGGAGGTCTAATATTAATATATATGTATACTTATATTTTAAAAAATATATTATATATATATAAATATATGTATTTCTTTATATATTTTTATATATCTACATAAATAAATATATCTAATCAATAAATCAATCTAAATATTAATATATATACTTATAGACTTAATATATATTTTATATAGTCATTTATTGCATATAAATATGTTATTATCTAATATATATATATATATATCTATATATATATATATATATATTATATATATATATACTATCTATATCTATATGGTTATCTATATAGTATATATATATTGGTATATATTTATATATATATTTATTTATATGTATATATTATATTATTAGTTTATGTATTTAAATATATCTATATAAATATAGGTAAGCATATTATCTCTCTAATATACATATATTTATATGTAAATATATTTTTTGTTTATTATTTATGTATAATATATGTATACCTATATATAATATACGAGACAAAATTTTCTAAATAGTGAGAAATCTTAATTTTATCACCCTACCCAAATTCTCTATCCTCCTCTTTGCAAATTAAGCAAACTTCAAAGGACATACATGAAAAAGGGTCAAATAAAGAGATTATTATATGTCACGGCGTGAATAATAATAAGTACATATAATTGAGAACAAGGAGTGAAATGAATGTAATGCTCAAATAAATATTAAAATACTTCAAAACAAACTCGATTTATGAGACCTCTTTTCTAAAGATTACATCAAGGACTTTTAGGCCCTTTGAATGGTAACTTCCATTGAGCAAAATGTTTAATGAAGCCCATTGGGCCATGCTTATATATTATTGGTAGGGAAAGAGTTATACTCATATGAAGCTCAACCAGTTTATATATATTTTTCCCTTAAGGATGTTATTCTATTGAACTAGGATGATGAAATATCATAATAATTTGGTAGACAAGTTTTAATATCGACTAAGTATCTTTGGGCTGGGGCAGGGGGGGCAGAACTCATGTAAACAAAGAAGGATATTTTCCAATAAAAAAATGTGACGTCATCATAGCTACGATTTCCCATGTATCTAATAATACCTCTAGGACAACAAAGCTAAGAACGTAACGCTCTCAAGGAATACGTCCGAGGCTCCCTCCTGCCCACCGAACCACCCGTGGACGCACAGCTTCAGCTCAGGAGGAAGTGGAATCCTGAACACCGCACGGGACTCTGAGGCCTTGGCTGGTAGCCCGCACCGCATCTAGGAGCTCCGGAGCAACGTGGCCGTCCTCTGCAGCTCCGCCGGAGAGCTCCCGGTTTCAAATTTTTATTTGCTTTTGAAATTCATCACTGTTTTTAAATGTACATTTGATTTGATTTAATAACAAATAGCTACTTTGACGTCATCCGTGACGTTTCAGTTTTTCTTTTCTAACATTGCGTTCTGGCATCTTGTATTATCTATTATCTTTGGG
>CP045904.1:7254007-7266194 GCA_013387185.1 Caligus rogercresseyi | reverse complement strand
TACGGAACGAAGAATTTTAAACAATCCACGAAACCTTTAGAACGATGATCATAGATATGAGGAGCATAGGTGCCTAATGATTTTTGCTCAATTATTCGATAATAAAAGTCGTTTTTAATGTTCTAATGGTCTCGATGGCTATTCTAAAGCCTGGAACGTATGTAAATATAACTTTGCAGCTGAAAAAATTGTCCATGAGTGATATATCTATCATAACGTGAAGTGTCCGTTTGTCCCTATTTTACGACTATAATGCAATTATCTCATTACATAATCAGAGTTTGGAATATTACTTTACCAATAGATTTATTGGATCTTTCTTCGAAATTGTAATTGTACTGCATTAATGTTAATTGCTGCCTTGTCCCTGAAAATCATAGATCCGTATGTACCATTGGCCAAAACATGAAAATTTTAAAATTTAAATTGTGGCCAGAAAAACAAATCACGACTAAATAATCATATATATGTAATCCCCATTCTCTAATTACTAGAGTCATTGTTTTTTTTGCGTTGGCAAGACAAAAGTCATTTTTTTTGTTGCATAGTGTAATCATTCACATATAATTTGTTATCTTTCTAATAGTGTGTAATCGTCTTTATTTTTTCCCAAGAAACATCCTAGCACTTTGGCTAGTCAGGGATGTCAGGATTTAAAAAAAAAATACAATGTTAAAATAGATATAAAACTAATATAATTGAAAATACTACAAATAAATATATAATTAAAAGCAAAAGGTTTTTTTTCGAAGAAGAGAAAAAAACCCCTTAAATTTAAATAAAAATAAAGAAATATTTAAGAAAACACTATCGTCTGCTATATAGGTGTTATATAGGGCACATTTTTCCAAAGACTTGGCACTACATATGCTTCCCTCATGGTTTTGGCGTTGCGAAGTTTAGGGCTACTGTTTCCAAATAGCAGCAGCACTGTTGACGAATGTGCCCACTGACTTAGGGAGAGGAATCGGATGAGGCCGGCAGTCCGAGAACGAGTAGATCTGACCCCACCTAGGGCACCGATAAGATCTTGCCTACCGGTTTCGATCGTCATTGCTAACATCCACGAGCATTTCCAGGTTTCCATAGCCACAGCCCAAACCGATATTCCCATTGAGGGATGGAAGCCCGGCCTTGTGGAGCAGAAATCGATCCGCATGTGACTGCTAGCCCTTACACCTAGTAAAGATCTAGCTGCGTTGTTTAATGGAAACCTGGATCGATCTTGCAGCCTTCAATGGCCAGTTACGTCGTTTTTTAGTCGAGGTACATTAGTCACCGCTGCGGCGTAGCTGACTCGACCCCTCATAAGACCTTTGGCCAATTGTCTCAAATATACTCCGCGTGAGAGGTGGAGCGAAAGGCGATGAATCAGCGCCCCAATGCTTTGCTGACCGCACCACATTGGTCTCATGGGGACTGGTGGAGAAAGGTGCGTCAAAACGTAACTCCAAGGAGCTCAATTGTCCTGGATGGCCTCACATCCACTCGATCTATTGATATGGAATTTTTTTGACCTCATAAGCCTTGGCACTACCACCAACGACGAGCTGCGTCTTGGAGGTGTTCATTTTGAGACCATTCCCCGGTGCAAAACGATAGACACTTTTGCTCTTTCTGTTAAAAGTCTCCCGATGGTGGTGAGGTCGTTGGCCACACCCAAATGCAAGTGTCATCTGCGTATCCGGAGTTGTCCACGTCATAGATGCCCAGACAGGCAGGCATATCTGCAACTAGGTCAAGTAGAGCAGAGGGCCCAAGATGCTTCCCTGGCGAACACTAAACTTGACCGGTAGAAGGGAGGACTTCGCACCATTCCAGTGTTTTTATAATCAATACTGTCTTCGTTCAGAGTTCTATCATAAACTATTATGTTTATTTTATTTTTATACATGTACATATGCCCATTTTTATGCTCTGAGCAATAAATGAAAACAAACATTGCTTTGATGATGTAATAATCTGCAGAAGAACGATCATTCTAATGCATGTAATATTCTGAAGTGGAAGAAGAAAAATCCTCTTCAGATTTTTTAAAATGCTAAGCCATTGTACTTCAATTTAATTTTTTCAACCCTGTTTGTGTACACAAATTAAATAATCCCCACGTAGTGATGCATTCAATGCCAATAATGAATTAAAAACCAAACATAAGTTTGCATTAGAGATTTTTAAAAAAAATATTATTTCGGGGAGAAAATAACAAAAAAATAATTTTAATATTTTATTTATGTGTATCTTGATGTATTATATTTGGCTTGGATTATTTCTTTTCCTTCATACATATTTTCAACAAATGACTGTTGAATAATAATAATAATAATAAAATTAAAAGAAACAACAAGACATCGAACGAAAATACCAACAAAACAATAAAGACATTTCATCTAGATTAAAAACCTAAGAGCATATATCACTTGAACAAATATTACGTTAATTCTATAAATACAAAAAGAAACTCATATGAAAAAGTTTGTCCTTTTTCATTCTCATGTCTTATAAAATATGATTTGAAAGTATCTTGAGCCAATCAAATTTAACAGACTCACTAATTGAAAGACTTGAAAGGACTCTCCATATTATCCATAGAGTTGGCTTCTTGCTTCCCGATGTTTTTCATGACGTCATATCTGCAAGTGGGGAAAATAACATTTCTAAATATTGTTTTTTTGCATCATCATTTTGTTGTTGTAGTAATCCATTTTTGATGACGTGAATATGATACTAGAATTGATAATGTTTCATAAACCATACAAGTGTATAATAAACTTATATTTTATTCCATATACCTCGATCTTTCGGAGTCGGCAACTGATGAAAAGAGAAGACTAATGTCCTAATGTCCCTTGAACAGCCTAAATACCAAGCCCTATGGCGTACATAAAGGAGCAAATTGCAAAAAACAGTAACGCAATGGCTAAAGTCTTTCTAAAGAATCAACAAAGCCTGATGACGTCACTGGTATTTTTGTAGGATTTTCTCTTCTTCTATTCCCTAGTATTAATTGCATTACAAAGTAGATAATATTTATTACTGACCTCTCGTGGCAGCCGTTTTAACTACATTACTGACATCATTGATATTTTATGGTAGGATTTCCCTTCCTCTATTCCTTAATAATATATCACAATGTACAGTGTGGCTAAGCAAATCGTGAACAGGATTTTATGCATTGTAGCGACTGCAATTTGAATTTTCCTGCCTTATTACTCACTGGGCAAAAAGAACAGACAAAAACAAACGAGCTTTTGTTTTGAATGTATTGTGTTTTGGCAAACGACGGTGACAATGGAGGAGAAAAGGATTCGGGTCTCTAACTTGCTCGACGCCCAAATGGACTTCAAGAAGATTGCTGAGCTCATCCCCTGCTCCTTGGGGCTCGTTTCCAAGGTCAAGAAGCTCAAAGATGAGGGGCAAGACCTTGGAAGGAAACCTTGTAGGGTAGGCACAACAAGAAGAGGAGTTCCTGGCCAACCTCTCGGACACCATTGAGGCCTCCCCCCACACCAGCATGAGGAAGCAGGCCAAGAATATCGGGGTCAGCAAGGACACCATCAGGAATGCTGTTCAGGACTTGGGCCTGGTGTCTTATGTTCGTAGACGTTGTCAGCTTCTCTCGGATCCAGCAAGGAGACCAGGGTCATCAAGGGCTTCTCACCTGGATGAAGCACAACAGGTCCACGGTCCGGATTTTCTCCGACAAGAAGCTATGGCATCTGGGGCGTCGTGGAGAGAAAGGTTTGTAGCATCCCCCATGCCAGTGTGGATGCCCTGAAGGCCCGCCGTTGAGAAGGAGTGGGCCGAGATGTCCGTGGACTTCATTGTCAAACCTGCAAGGCCTTCAGGCCCCGGATCGAGGCCATGCTGAAGGCCAATGGTGGCCATTTTGAACTATAAGGTTACTTTAAGATGGGTTAATAATGTTCTAAATCTCTGTGCCCTACCCCTTTACTTATTAAGAATATTGATGAAGTTTGCTTTTGCATTTTCTGTTCACGATTTGCTTAGCCACACTGTAGATAATATTTCATTGTTCACCAACGCGATTGGCAGCCATTTTAACTATATTACTGACGTCTTCAAGTTGATTGTTTGATTCTTCTCAGTAAAAGTAACCATAGTTATATAAGTCAGTGATCTGAATACACATTATATAAATAAATGATAGATACCATAATACTGCTTTGTTTGTCATTTTTTTTCGTATCTTGTTATTTATTATAAAATCTTATGTCTTGAACTGAAGCTACATAAAATGTAAAATAAACTGAAACTAATATATAAATATATATATATACATATAATATTTACTTTCTCCACCATGCAGAGGACTTTTATTAGAGTCCTTTTGGTCGAACTATATGTAGTTCTACTAAAATGTTATTTTGGCAACACCATTCTGGACACTTACAAGTATTATTTAAAAAATGTGGATTTTAAGTGCCTTGAGCTAAAATTATTGAAATTATTCAAGAAAGGTGCAGAATTGAATCTAGTAGTGTCCAGTCTATATTTAGATTTTAATCATTTCTACTAGAAATATAACTAGAGAAATTATATTTTGTCATAATTTTACAAAACATTACATTCTAGTAGATTTTCTAATATTATTTTATTTTTACATAACTTTATTTACTTAATTCAGTAACATATGCAAATAAACGTTATATTATCTTACTCTTTTGCAAGTAATAACAAAAATGAGTAATGTGATTAAAACAATGGATGTTTAAGAACACAACAATTTACAAATATAATAAAAGGAGCAGAATGAATGGGGGATACAATACACAAATTTTGAATGTATAAGCTGGTACATATAAAACTACACATAATGACTTTTAATTGCGATTATGTACGTACAGAAAATATGGTAAAGACGTTGGAAATGATAAGATACCCCCTTGTGGATCCCCCACGCGTTTTAATTGAATGGTACTATTAGACAATTTCATTGCTCTGTGTCATATACTGCCTTTTATGTATATATCTGTTTATAAAAGGAATAAGAGACATATCCTTTTTGAGTTCGACAATCCTTAAGATATTATTCATTGTCGCAGATTTGTATTACCTCCGCCGAAGGAGGTATTGTTTTCACTGGCGTTGGTTTGTTGGTTGGTTTGTCAGCAGGATAACTCAAAAAGTACCGAACGGATTCGGATGAAACTTTGTGGAGCTGTTGGAAATGCCAAAAGTAACAAGTTATTAAATTTTGTATCTCTGAGTGCTTCTTTAAGATGCAAAATGAGCTAAATACTAATAAATATTTCAAGTTAGCCTACTCTGCCAATAGATGTCGATGTGCTGTGAAATTGGGTGCCGGGAGCGTCTTCCTCTCGGAATTTCCGTCGAGGGGAACCCTCCCCCGTCCCTCTACGCCGCCCCAGTTGTGAAAAATCCGCCTCGGAAGGCTCATAAGGACCCCGTGACGGTGGAGGTTTGCACTCTTTGAGTGTATATATGCCTCTAGTTATATTTTTTTTACAAGTTAAAGTATATAATGAACATAATATATTGAAAGTTTTACTAGCTCGTACTCAAGAATGGGACTTGAACCCATTTTGTTTTATATGAGTTAAATCAATACATTTAAACTATTGGTGCCACTTTACGGTTCACTTTAGATCCTCATCATCAACAAAAAGTAAAGAGTTGACTTTATATCCAAACGTGAAGATAGTAAACTAATTGATAGCGAAAATACCGTAATCGTAGTAATATTTGTGACACATCAAAAATAAAATGTAGCAATATATTTTTGTTGACGTATAAAGGAAATATAGTATTACAAAATGTCATTTTTACCGCTTGCGGTGTGACGTCATTAAAAATTGCCGGCCGGCAAAAAGGGCGTACTTTGTTTTTTCAATATACCTTGGATTCGACTAGGCATTTTTACTACCAATTTGATTTGATGGAATTACATTCAATGAACAATATGGCGTTCAAATTAGTCCATCGAACCTAGTATATTTTCGACGAGCTGATCAATTTTGTTCTCCCCTCAAGGGAGTATTCGAACTTGTGCATATATATGTATGTAACAGGTGCATATCAGTCAATTAAAACTTACGAATTAATGAAAAAGTAAATTATTTTTATGTAATGTTCTATTTTAAGAATGATCCAGATTTGAAATGAGTTGAAGTTGATTTGAATTAAATGTATAAAGTTTTAATAAAATGACACGTGGAAATGGAAACGTGAGCCTCACACAAGTTGCCTTTTCTAAGAAATATGGAATGAAAAAGTATTAAGCTTGGGAAGGAAAAATTGTATTTATTTGGGTATTTTTCTTTAGGTACGACAATTTCTTTCGTTCCAAACAAAGGAATATATTGAATTAGTGAATATTATATAATTATATTGATACAATTACGATTGGTAATGTTTTAAACTTAGCATATATATATATATATATATATATATCTATATATATATATATAATCACCGATACCAATCAATATAGAAGTTTGTGCTCCAAACATATTTTTTCTATTCCTGCTGATTTAAAATTAAGAGATTTGAACTATTATATATTTGCATCTTCCCATCAGTTAATTCTCATAGTTTGAAAACCAAAATTTTGTATATGTAGCTTCAGTCTGTTATTTAGTATATAATTTATTCGGCACATATTTCCTTGTTCACCTCCAAACACATGGTGTAATTACATTTAAAAAATATTTTCATTTATGATTCTTTTAGAAATCAAAGTGACACTCCTTTTCGCATTTTATGAATTTTATGTAAAATCAAAATTACATATATAAGTTACAGTCAGAATTCGACATCAGGCCACAAATATAGCTTTTGATGGTCCAAGCACACACCCAATGAACCCTCATCTGTAACAACTAGGACAATTTAGGGGGTTTCTAACCCATAGTCACTTCGATCTCTCTGCAGTTTTGGCTGTAGAGAACCGTAGGTGACGCTTAAACCTGTTATCACATAATTATGTCATATTATGGTTCCAAAATCAGCTTTAACTAATCTTTCGGCTCGTCATGATAGTTCTTAATCTCAAATCAGCCATAAGTGGTCCTATTACGCGGTATCCATAGTTATGAGTTTTCTCTTTACATATATTCTCTATGACGTAATGTCTGCGAAAATTAATACATCGATAATTAATATATACAGTCAACTTCGCCTAAGTCGAAATTGCATAAGTCGAAAAGCCGCCTAACTCGAATATAATCAAAAGTCCCATTTTTTCTCCAATTGACATGTGTAATAAAAATCGTACAAGTCGATTTTTGTAAGTCGATATTTCGCTTAAGTCGAACCGATATTTTGACAGTAACACATACATACAAGAAAATAAATTTGCATAAGTCAAAGAGGGCGCTCACTTTCCAAACACAGCCCCCATGCACTGCTGCCTCGCCGATGATTTGCGACTGCATGTGAGCGAGTGCACACACACACGCCTACCTGTATATCAATTTTTCTTCGACTTAGCAATCAAAATTTGTAACTCGAATTTCGCCTAAGTCGATTGCTTTTGCACAGTCCCGAGAGAATCGACATAAGGCGAAGTTGACTGTATATATATATATAATATATATAGTATATTGATATACATATATAAATTTGATATATATATATTCACTAATCAACATATAAGCCGGTTATATATATATATATATATATATATAGTTGATATACATATATAAATTTGATATATATATATTCACTAATCAACATATAAGCCGGTTATGGACTGATGTTTCAGTTACCTATGGATTGTAAGCAGTGGCGTAACGACACATCAATGGGCCCGTAAGCAACATTATCTGCGTGGGCCCCATATGAAGTACAACAGGTGTAAAGGTCCAGGATAGGGCGGCAGTTCCATAAATTGCCCAAACAAATACAATTATGCAATTCTCAGTAGTATATGATCACACATCACACACGGGAAAATAGCGACTGCGCACCTTGAATGCAACCATTGGTGACAGCGCACCACCACATCCACTAAAACATTGATGGCGCACCATGCATGTCCATGAAAATATAGGCTATTTGGTGATTTGGTGGCAGAAATCATAAAGCCCAGAAAAAAATCAGACGAGCCAAAGCTCAAAGCGTATATTGTAAACGTTATCACTTTTCACAGTAGACTACTGACTGAAGCCTCTTGCACACCAACCCGATGTTTGGCTATTGTCGTGCAGTGCACACACAGTGAGCGCGCACATAGACGCGCGACAGACCAATCCAGGACCCCACTTGCTACTACTGTGTTGTGTTGCCATTTTTTTATCCATAACTATTTTAAGATATATAAAGTTTTTACTCACATCATAGATGCAGCTTCCGGGCCTTACTCTGCGCAAACTCTTCGATCAGGTCCTGCACATCCAGCTGCCGGGCACGAACATTCTCAATCGACAGGATGGCGAGTCCAGAGAGACGACTCTGTCCCATTGAGCTCCTCAGGTAGCTTTTAATTAGCTTTAGTTTTGAAAAGGAGCGCTCTGCGGAGGCCACTGTCACTGGTATTGTAAGAAAGAGCATGATAACTGTGCAAACTGCTTCGAAACTTGCTGTGATGCAGCTGTTCTCAATGAGCAGCATCTTTGCGAGCTCTCGCACTGTCTTGACTTGTGAGATGCGCTGTTTCAAGCAAGCACGGAATGACAGCAACTGAATGGGGAAATCTTCAGTAATGTCATCTCTGTAGATGTCGACCAGTTTGCTTGCTTGCCGAAACCGTTCGTCGTCTGTGGCGGTGCAGAGTGTCATGGGCTGTATAGCTTTAAAACGTTCCGCTGTTGATCGTCGACCAGTGAATCGCTGGGTCAGCTGAGAGATGACGATGTCCAGACAGGTGTTGAAGACGTGCACTCGAAAGTAAGAGTCTGCATCTGCTAGGCGTTCGTCTTGACTCAGTTCGTCAAAATACGCTTTCACCTTTCTCACCCGAGTGTTCTCAAAGGCCTTGCTAACCCCCCACTTCTCCGAGAGGCCCTGTGCTGCTTGTTGGACTCTTCGAAGTGCTCGCGATAAGCAGACAGGTCTGCGATGGCGCAGTCCAGTAGCTGGACTGCTATGGACAGGTCAGTTTCGTGAGACTGCAAAAGTTTAGACACCACATTTGTTCGCTCCAGGATTTTGCTTTGGAGGACAACCAGACATACAAATGAGAACTTCTCCATTGCGCGTGTCAGTGATGCTGCTTCGTCCCGCTCCTCTTTCTTATGGCTCGTCAGCCCGATTTTTGACAGTGCCTTCATCACGTCCCCATATATGTGTCGTAGAGCACTGACTGCATCGTAGCGGGATGCCCATCTGGTCGGGCATAACTTCTTAAGTGTGATGTTGGAGTCGTTTTCTGTTGTCTCACTCCGATCTGCATTTATGAGCATTGCCCATCTCTTTATACTGTGTCCAAAAAACACTAAAAATTTGGCTCATCTGGTCCACTTTCGCCACATCTTGTGTTGATCACCGAGAAGAATGGAGATGAGCGTAATTCATCTAGAATGTCTTTCTGGAAACGTTTGGCAAGGAGTTCGATCAGCTCGTTTTGTATCAGAGGGCTTAAGTACTTGATCGAGCGAGCGGGACGGCTTATCAGCTCCTGTAGCACTGGGTCATATTTTGCCAACAGTTCGATGATGGAAAGGAAGTTGCCGTTATTGGCTTTGCCAATTTTTCCCTGTGTCTTCTAAATGGGATATTGTTCATGGCTAATGTGAGGGTAACATTAATCACTCGGTCTATTACCTGTCTCCAAAAGCTTGTCTCCTGAAGTATATTTCTCTCCATTTCCATATCCATAACTTTATTCTGACGCCAATGGTCGTAGATCACACATGCAGCTGTATGCGCAGTAGATGTCTTGTGTATTTGAATTTTCCTCGATAAATTGCGCCAGGTATTTGTTTTCCAGGAGTGCTTTGCAAAAAGCCAACAGGGCTCACAGTAGGCTACGTCAAGGATATGAGAGTAGCATAGCCATTTCCTCGGTATCTCCAATCCAGACTTGGTTCTGCTAATGTAGAACGATGCAGAAAAGCGCCGGTTTGACTGTTCAGGGTCCCGAGGGAAAGGACCTGTTGGCTTATACGACTCCATCGACACTATAAAACGTTTCACGTCTGCATCAAGGCTCTCGGGGAAATGTCCTATGTCAGTTGGGTACTCCCTCGTTGATTTTAAATTGGGAGGGGTTTCAACTTCGGTCAAGGAGCTGTCACTGTCAGACCCACTGTTAGCGCAACAAGGGCTAGCTCGAGCCTCACAGCCCCCCCTCCTAACCCACGCTCTCTCCATTGTTCTCTTCTTGGTTGCAATCTTCACTCACTCGACTAGTAGCAGCAACAGTGTCCACCTCTCCCTCTCCGGTTCTCTGAAAGAAGGAGTTTATTTTCGGAAGTTTTTTCCTTTCTTCCTGCAGCTCTTCATACCTTTTTCTTTTCTGAAATCCGCTTCGGTACTTCTTTTTGTTATCCATCGTCGCTGATGTATTCGTATCCTTGATGGGATCGTGTCCAGATTGGAATAATTAACTATGTGGAATCTATCTTTAATGTCTTATCCCTTCACGCACGAAGAAGATATAGTGTAGGGTAATTTATATTTGTTATTATCGGAATATATATTTTACATTGTAGTCACGCAACCCTACAGTCGCTAATACGATGTTATGGTTTAATCTACGCTCTGGTTTAGTGTAACGTGATGTGACGTCTTAACACGCTGCACGCACGTTACGTACGTAATTCGTAATATGTCCAGTCAGTTCATCATAACCCATAATTCCAAGTCGTAGCGTAAAAAATAAAATACTCAAATACATCGTTCTATTAATACCTTTATTGCGGTCTGAAACATATTGTATGAGTGTATTTTATACCAACCGTCTAACGAACTATAAATAGTTACTAACATAGTATTAAAGTACCACTGATTTGCTATTGGTGTCGTTTTTAAACGGCACACCGTCATGTTGAAATCTGGTATGAGTTGTGGTATAAATACGGTCCGGCCAGGAACGCATGTATCAGGTGGGTTTGAGAGGAATTTACTGCACCATCTCAAGTGTAAAGAGACGCCCTAGTACGCAATTGCGTTGGGGCCCACCAGATATCCGTGAGGGGGCCCCTAAGAGGTCGTGGGCCCTTAAGCAACTGCTGCCTCTGCTTACCGATAGTTACGCCCCTGATTGTAAGTACATGATTAAGGAACATATAATTTGTATATTCCCAATCATTTATATCGGCTGCTGCGATTTCATATTTGTCAGCCTCTAGTGAAAAACACATAATGGTTACTCTTAAAAACGATTCGTTCGAAAGGAATTATCAATCTTAACTTGGTACAAACAAAAATGTATTTATATTATTGAATCATATCGTACAACCAACACCAAAGTAACAGTGTCAATAATTAATTAAATTTAAAAATTGTAGTTGTAAATATGACCTTTAATGACGAATAGAACAAATTAGCCGGGATTATAAAATCCTTTTGATCCTCTTAGAGGCCTATGAAGCCTTTTTCCATAGATATAATAACAATAAGAAATGAATCTTCTCAAATTTCACATTTCTTTGACCTCGAAACTGAGTCCAATTAACTACCATTTTTCATCTCCTTTTGAAGGGATTCCTAGAAGGATCGTCTGCAGCGTGTGATTGTATGTATTTAAGGAGAACACCAAGCATGATGCGTCATTGCCTGATGTCATGACTGACATGTATAATTGACACTTGTAAGAAAAGGAGTTCAGGGGCGAAGGATCCTTTACTTCGTTTTCTTGTCTATCTAAGTCTGACATGGGAGCGTCTGGGAGTTTTGTCTAAGTGAAGTAGTTATGTGTATAACATAAATATTAATTTAAGTTTGCTATTCTCAAAGTCAAAGGCTTTATTGAAGTCTATGGCCATCAATGAGGTCCTCTGAGTGTATGAGTGTTTGAACGGTGAAATCGTCCAAAAGTATTGTCGTAAAGAACTCATATTGTGAAGGGTGCAGATAGGCACTCGTAATCCCTTGTATTCTGTTAGCCAGGATATAGAAGAATGATTTAAAGAAGCAGCTCTGCATTTTTAAGGCTCAGTCGTTATTTCAAGAACGCAGGATACTTATTTGGCTTTGATATATCAACTATATCGTTTATTTGACTTTTCTATGAATTATATATATATATCATACTATATCATAT
>CP045904.1:7234184-7253907 GCA_013387185.1 Caligus rogercresseyi | reverse complement strand
GGAAGTATGTGGGGGATCTGGTACGGTTTTATCCGTTTTACTCCGTGCTGACATCTCTAATTTCTACAACGGCAGTACAGGAAATTTGCCTAAAGAACCAAAAACCATTATATTCAATCCTATTCTTTTTTTTTGCAACATTATTTTTATGTCTGTATTTTTGATAACACTTTTGTTTCCTTAATTTTTATAATTAATTTTTCTAGATAGTGCTGCTAGATTTTAGATTAATTTAAACTATAATGTTTATTTATATATTATTTCATATTTAATATTATATATCAATAAAGTCTTTTTAAAAAATTATAAGAAAGTTTAAATATTATACATAACGCAAACTATTTTTTAACCCAAAGATACCTTATACATATGAAATTTTTGTAGATGGATATTTTGTCACTGATACGACTTTTTTAAACCCCAGGATGGAGCTATCTTATTATTCTCTTTCTTAAAATTTTGAGAAAGTTCCCTGAAAGTTAGTAGGTAACCAAAAGCGAACGTTAGTTTCGTTAGTGGAACGTTCCCCGAACGTTAGTTTCTTTAGTTATGGGAACGTTCCCCGAACGTTTTTTTTCGTTAGTTTTTTATGTAACCATGAGGAAACGTTATTAGAACGTTCGTTTTTTGGTTAGGTTTGAACCTAACCTTTAGGGAACCAAAAACTAACGTTAGAATAACGTTTGTGTGCTTGGGTACAAACATAATACTTTATCCTATTCTATCAAAACGTACCTTTTCTGAGAAACAGACTTGACTTAAATTACTAATCATTGATAGGTGTTAAATACGCATATTCTCAGAGTTAAATGAAACCACTAATCGCTTTTACAAAAAAACGGATTAGGAGTCATGTATTCAAAGCCAGGGTCTCGGGAGTCTGTCGAAGTCTCACTCCATCAAACGAGGGCGGGCTTAGTTGATGACTCCTTCATCGGAGAATCTGCCGCTTTGCCTAAGAAGGCGGCTTCTTCTATGATGGATGACATTCACTTCCTCATCAGACCTCAGTCCCATCCACATCAAGAAACTGGAATCATTTCTTGGGACTCCACAATAAAAATATTCTTGGGCACTGCCAGGGGGGGGCAGAATCACATGTAAACAAAGAAGGATATTTCCAATATAAAAATGTGACGTCATCACAGCTACGATTTGCCTACGTATCTAATACCTCTAGGACAACTAAGCTAAGAACGTAAAGGCCTCTCAAAGGAATAACTTCCGGAGGCTCCCTCCGCCAACGAGCCACCCGGGGACGCACAGCTTCAGCATCAGGGAGGAAGTGGAAGTCTTGAACACCGCACGGGACTCTGAGGCCTTTGGCTGGTAGCCCGCACGCATCTAGGAGCTCCGGAGCAACGTGGCCGTCCTCTGCAGCTCCGCCTCCGCCGGAGAGCTCCCGGGTTTCAAATTTTTATTTCCTTTGAAATTAATCACTGTTTTTAAATGTACTTTTGATTTTATTTAATAACAAATAGCTACTATGACGTCATCTGTGACGTTCAGTTTTTCTTTTAATAATCAGAGGAATCTAAACATTGCGTTCTGCGCATCTTGTATTATCTATTATCTTTGGGCACTGCCTATAGCTGGTTGATGAAACAGAGGCAAGGTGACGTCACCAAATAATTAACTGGATGATCCTATGTCCATTCTTTATTTTCGACATATAATTTTTCCTTGAAAACACATTTGTTAAAGTTAAAAAAATCCCAACTTCAATTCTTGCTCAACCATTCTTAATGAAAATGAATATAATTTGAATAATATAGAGTAAATACATATTTTCTTTTTTAAGTCAATAAGTAATCACAATATTTCAATATCAGTTATCGAAGTTTTGTGTTACTAATAATTGCATACCTTTGAAAACCCTGGTAAACAATCCTTCAGTGATGTCACGTTTTGTTTATGTTTGAGAGTGACCTACCGTTTTCTATATACCTTGGGTAAAACTAAAGCTTTAAAGTAAAGTAGCGCATCAAGAGCTTTTTGTTCTGATTTTTGATTATTTCTTGGCTTCCTTTCGTTTTATTTATCCGCTAGAGGCGTTGATGCTGCTGCAGCTCAGTAAATAAATACAGTCGGCCCTCGCTACTTCGCCCCTCGACATCTCGCAGTTCTTTTACTACGCGACGACGGCTTGGTTCCCGTTTTTTCACGAGATATATATTCACGAGATATATTATTTCATAATATATATCAACATCGCGACCCTCATATATTGCGGTGGTCGTGTACTGGATCCGGGCCGTCTCGACTTTGCGAGGGACGACTGTACGTAGGAATTTTGGGATATATCAAGTATCCTAGTGACGTATTAGTGACGTAAACTTCAACAATTGTATTAATAACATTGAGGTGTCTATTATTTTTATTGCTCCATGGAAGTCTTCTCGATTCTTCAGGAGTCTGAGGAGGATTGGAGAGCACATACAAGGAACAGACCGGAGGGACAGTTAGGAGTCTTACCCTTTGTCCTCACTTCTCCCATTTCAATTCGTCCAAGACTCCGAGTCATTTGAACCTCAATCCCTTCATTCTCGATAGAACAGAGAAGTCAACTCGAATGTGCTCGGACTCAATTGCCATCGTTTTGTAGAACTCATGCCTCCCTTGTAGGACTCCGGTATTTTCAACTCCTCTTCACGCCTCTGTCTGCCTTCTCACAGTCCTCCGAAAATCAAAGAGCAAAGAAGACGTCTCCTCCCCCGTTCAAGGAAAGAAGGAAGGATGCTGTCTTCTGGAATTCAAATGGACGTAAAAAGTATGCCCCCCTGGAAGTCAGTTCAACGTCATGTTTTGGATCTATATCCAGGTTGACTAAATAGAAGAGCAAATCAATCCGCGGTTTCTCGACCCTGGATACTAAGTCTACGATATTAGTTTCATGGACATCCTCCATTCAATTCTCTACATCCTTGTCCTTGACTTTTTCTGTTAAGAAATACTGCGTTCAAAGGAATGAACTAAAGTAATTCTTATTTGTATTTATTTATGTATAATTGTTTGGTTTTCTAATATTATTTGTATTACTTATATATATTAGAATCGAGTTAGTCTAAGTTATGGGCCTCCGCCGAAACGAATTCAGAACAGAAATCCAATTCCAAAGCTCTGAGCTGTCAAAGGAGGGGTCTGTTTATATTCATATCCACCTCTCAAATGTCTGAGGCGGTACTCGTGATGCAAAGAAGAAAAAGGTCGACGAATCCATCAAACTACCTAGCAAGCAATGGTCGCTGAGCTTGAACTGGCGTGTCTGGACCACACAGATTGTGGCATATGTAGATTATCAACTTCATCAATTCCATTCAACAAGAAACGGTGCCTCAACAGCCTCAAGCCAATGCCGAACAGATAATGAGCGCAGCAAGAGCTAGAGCATAAGTATTAAGTCCAATGCCAAGAAGTATGAAACCAAAACCTCTCCGTGTGTAGAGACCATCACTGCACACGAATCTGGGATTGTGAAAACAATAAATATGATTCAAGTATTAATTTTTATGAATAAATGGGAATATATGTATTGAATAAATAACAATGCAATTTAACTAATTAATATTTTGTTTATTTAATTCGCTTTGAAATATTAAACATGGGGGATCAAGGGGAAGGGGTGGGTAATGGCTTGAGCATAGCTAGAAGGGGGGGGGGGAATAAACATTTTGTAATATAATCTACTTTTTAGAAAATCTAACTGCCATACTTTTGGAAGCAAGTTGGCTATTTCTTTTATTTACATTTTTTTTCTTGTTTTTTTTTAATTTTTAGAAAATATGACAAGTCTTAATCGTATAAATCTGTTCATAAGTTTATCTTTTAGAGAATGGCATTGTGGTATTAGGTTGAAATCTTTAGTAATCTTGTCACACGCATGTTTTATCTTTAAGGATATATTTTCTTTTGAGAATTATATAAAGATTCTTCCATATTTCTAATATTATTCTCAATTGGTAGAATGAGATTTTTAAAAATTTCGTGGGAACAATAAACGAGGCTATTCCCGGTATAATCAGATATACTTATAAGGTTAGATATACAATCATTGCGATGGCCATTATTAATTTTTTAAATGGATAAACATGACTAACAATGAGGTTCATGTTTTTCTATTCAAAAAATAATGTAACCTGCTAAATAATATAAGACGTCTGTTTCATGTTTCGACAGCTGAGGTGAATGTGAAAGATTTGATATAAATTGTGGAATAAAATCAATGTCCCACAAAACTTGGTTTTCATCTCTGTAAAGTTGCTTAAATTCAAGCATCTCTGCCAAGAAAGAGGAATCATCATAATGATAGTTGCTGGATTTAACATCTTTCATATATTGACTTAAACAAATCATTCTTAGAATGTATATGAACTCCTTAGCTGTAGTGTAGGGTTGGTAGCTCTTATCATGCTGAATATATTTTCAATGCAGTCTGATGAAAAATGCGATGTAATTACATAATTGAGGCCTGCTTGAAGTAAAATATCTTGGATATCAATTGTGGAAAGAGTTGTTAAAATTGACCCTGTTTGAATTGGCTTCCATCCAAACCTACCATTACTTTTGGAATATATTTTTAAGCTGTTTATAATTTTTATAAAACTTATAAGAAAAACAATTGCATTTTCATATTCAGTTTCCTCTTGAAGACTAAAAGCATATATAGTTTTTCTTGAACAAACAAGGTCATACCATTTCCTCAAAGAGTCGATAAACCATGCTGTCGCAAGAATACTCTTATCACACATTCGTGTGATAAGAACAGGACACCCACCCATGGTGTATAAATGGATACAGAATGGATAACTAGACAATTAATCTACATAAAATAAGAAGAAAATTTTAAATTTATAACAAAAAGGCATAAAAATGATTCCACTTAACCAAAAGTCCTTTTTTTAATACTTAAACACAATGAGTGTTGTAAAATAAGTATGTTGTAACAAAAAGTGAGGGTAATTTGAATGAAAGTAGTTGTGAATGAAATTATTTAAATGGATGAGATGAATGAATAGTTAGAATGACATCACGGTATGACGTCATATATCTTGTCATAAAAGCGACATCTGCTGGACAAAAAGATAAAAGAGACTCAATGAAAATCCTTCCAGGCTATCTGCCCGTGATGCGCTACTTTACTTTAAAGCTTTAGGTAAAACCAGAGGAAGAAAGATATCCCCCTATATTTTCTCAAATCACTTATGTTTACAATTTAGGTTGTTGTGATGACGTCTCACACAGGCTGCCAACTGCATTCCTGGAAGAGTATTAATATAGCCAACTATTAAAGAAAAGGAAAAGAAAGAGAGAAAGAAGAGGAAAGAGTGATTGACGTCCACAAATCAACTATCGAACGTTATCCCTATTGTTACCTATGAATAAACTGATTATTCCTATATAAAATATTCCTATTATGAGATTTATTTAAATACACATAACTCAATCCTTTATTGATTTATAAAGTTAATGAAAATAAGAGCAATGCTCAAAGTTAAAAGGGGCTCGGAGAAATGAACAACATAGGATAACGTTCGATAGTTGATTTGTGACGTCAATCCCTCTTTCGTCTTCTTTCTTTTCCTTTTCTTTAATAGGTTGGCTATATTAATACTCTTCCAGGAATGCAGTTGCAGCCTGTGTGAGACGTCATCACAACAACCTAAATTTGTAAACATAAGTGATTTGAGAAAATATCCCCGAAGAGAGTGCCAAACTAAGGATAAAATGTGTCTCTCGTTTAAACAATGAGGTTGCGTGTCTATGGTGGGCAAATCAAAAATATCAAACTCTTCTATCTTTTAAAATATTTTTTGTATTAGTTCAACTAAGCTAATAAGTTTTATTATAAACTTATTGATCAATATAGTGAATGGATGTGTAGCTGTGGATTGCAGGAATTCTACTCATAATGAAAATGGAGTGTCATTCCATAGATTACCTTCTGATTCACATTCAAGGCAGAAATGGATACGTGCTATGCGAAGAAAGAACTGGAAGCCTGAGGATAACGTCGATTATCGAGTTTGTCCAAAGAGCATATATATAGAGGTCTAGCTTCAGGCAAGCGCTATTGGTTAATTATGTTAAACAACGACCACTTGAGGGCGCTCCTATTTACAGAAAGATAAAAAATAAAAACAACTAAGAATTAGTTCATGATCCCTGGAGGTTGGGAGATGTAAATGCCTAATTTATTCCGTATTAATAATAATATATCTTATTAAAAAAAATTCGTGATTTAAAAATTAAAAAAATCCTTGAAAAAATTGGATATCAGTAATACTAATCGGGAATGAATCTTTTGTTAAATATAATATATATGATAAAAATGATAAATAATAAGTATCAAGAAATAAACAAAGTCTCTATTGTAATAGTAATCCTCGACCGCATGACGGCGCCACCATCACCATTCGCCACAAAATCTTGTAGCTGGGTCTCTAGTTATATATGCTCTTTGTATATATATGCTCTTGGTAAAAACTGTGTCGCTCTTCCTTTCTTGCATGCATTTCTTACTATTTCATCAGAAATAATAGTAAAATAATATAATCAGTTAGTGTACATGTAAAAAAGCACGGCCAAAAGCAACATTTATAACAGCTCGTTCAACAGCATCATTTGAAAACCCATGAAGCAAAAAATAGATGGAGGTATGTAAAGCGTTAAAGTAAAAGTAGCGCATGCAAGGAAAAAGTAAACAAAAAGAAATTGGCCAAAATTTTGTAATTTCCTTAACATTAGATGTCGTTGAAATTACGTCACAATCCTATTTAAAACCGGTTTAAAGGGATTAAATTTGATGATTTGAAATATATCAAATAACTACAAGATAAAAATCAAGGAGAATATAAAGGAGGTGAGGGAACAAGGAAACTTTACGTTGTGTTTTTTATATTTTTATTGGACTTATGACGTCAATGTTGAAAACCTTGTTTATTTATTATTATATTTACGAAATCAATTTTCAAAGGAATTGCTTTGTTGTAGAGTGATGTGTGAGAGTGCTAGGAACAGCCTCAAGTCAATTGTACTGTTCAAGAAAAAGTCCACGAAACCGACAGTGACTCGTAAGCCTGGATAATGGTGAATGGAGCCCATGGAGTGCACATTAGGGGTATTATAGAAATCTAATATTAAGATGTCGAAATTTATCCCCCCGGGAAAGTTGCGTCATAAGAAACAAAATTATCGTAGAAAAATGGATTTGGTTTGACCCCCCCTTTTAACCCCCCCCCAAATTGCGTTCAAAGGTTTCGTTATGAAGCAAAACTTTTTTGTTATTACTTATTTTGAAAAGAATAAGTTTTACAAAGTTTAGCTATGATCAATTTATGGCTTTGTTATTTTTTGCAAATTTTCGTCAAATAATATTTGGTGCCAATAAATGAACAAAAGTGCTGACGCACCAACCATTTTTGAAATAACGGCTCCTACTAGAGTTCTTTTATAGTTTCAAGAAGGAAAAAGAAAAAGAGGGTACTCATGTTGATGTTTTTAAGTTATTTTTTAAATACGTTTGCTTAAGAGGATTTAACTTGGTTTGAAACCATATAGGAGCGTAAAAATTTAGTATAAATTTTACAAGTTTTATGTGAGACTCACATGGACTTTTTTGTGAAATATAGGATCTTAAAATTCTGTTGGCTTTGGTAAGACATTTTGCCTCATGTAATGCTCCTGGAGACCTGTAGCAAAAGCTTGAATTCGAAAATTTTCTGTTTGTATTTCTAATGGAATTACGTATAAATATTTTTATCTGAGCTTAAAGAATACAGTAAACTTTGATTTATGTATTTTACTTTTCCTACAAGTATTTAAAAACTTTTTATTGATTTTTTGGTAAAGTCTGTATTAATTAATTTTCCTATGGTACCTTCATAAGTCCTAGGTCCTTTTTGTGCGCCATCTAAATGTTTAACAACTTCTTTAAAAGGTAACTCATTCATGTGTAGAAGACAAATAATCCACTGAAGTGGTCTTTTAAGACATAACTCGAGTCTTTTTATTACTCCTTACCATATTCTGACATTGGTGTTGCATCTGTAACACACATAAATAAAAATAAATAAAATAAATAATCTCTTAGGAGTACAGGCGCTTTCTCACCTATTTATTCGATTAAATAGACTTCCGAGAGACATGGGCTTCGTCTACTGAACCTAGGACACTCTTCAACCTTCTGGATTCCTGTTTTTCGAGGATTAAAAACCTTTGGAACTACTAACCAGTGACGTCACATTTGTTAATAGCTATAAAACAGGGTTAACTTCATAAGTGGACTTTAAAAGATAAGCAATATTACTACGGGGGATACATGTCCGGGGGTGATTGGCACGGGGGGTGCTAGTCCAGGGGGTGATTGTCGGGGAGTGTTAGACCGGGGGGTGATTGCCCTAGAACCGTTCTAAAAACATTACAAAATAATACAGCTTGGATGGAACAGCCGAAAATAGAGTTCATTAGTTAAAATAATTAATATAAATATTCATGAGTCTCGAATATATAAGTCCTCATAGAATGGAGCACAAGCCTTCGAATAAAATCAGACTCCTTAAATTGGAAGAGTCCAAGAGTTCGGATCCGATTCGGTAGCCGTTAGCACGAATGACATGGAATATATATTCGTCATAAGAAGTGCCTTCTTTGATGATCACAGAGACCTGGGTTCATGTCCTTAGAAGAAATGAAGTGAAGAGAAATGCTGGATTCTCCACGACTTCAGCATCCTTATTTGTAACCCGGAGCACTACAGTTTTTATGCAATTTCGAAATGGGTAATCCTGTACATCGGCCCCCAGTGCCTTTTTTGAAAGGTTTCGTGAGGGGAAAAAACACAGAAGACCAACAGTATTATGATATTTTTATTATTGAATATTGACTAAGTAGCATGTGAATTAAGATAATTTTATTAATAATCGTTTTTATACAATACGTTCTATGGACACGTGTTGGTCATCCCGCCTAATGACCGTTATACATGGGACTGAGGCACGCTGGGCCCAGGCAGCCACTAGGTCCCAGCCTACGGCTGGAACCTACGCGGCCCGTCTTTGGGCCCAACGGCTTCAACCCCATGTATAACGGTCATTAGAATGCGATTGCCCTATACGTACACTTCCTAACCCTATCTTTCTCAGAAGAAAGCAAAGCATTTACTACTATTGGACCCCCTGCGTGTTTTTGCGTTTTTCACTCACGCAACCTTTCATAACAAAATGTGGAGGAAGATGTACAGTAATGTCTCGAAATGTTTTATTTGTACTTAAAACTTATCATTATCAGGAACTTTATTTATTTTGAGACGTCAAGATATTTGGAAAAAAACTATTTCGCTATGTAGGTTATTTTGATCAGCATCAATTATCAGATGTTGAGTGCACGCTTTATTCTTCCTTTTTGCTTCATATTAAAACGGAGGAATCCATTTACTGCAAAGTAGGAAGACGGTCACTCACATTCACGGAGACAACAGAAACATTCAAAACAGAAACATCAAAAGCGGGTACGGCCACTGCGCCTAGTGCGCAATAAAAGAAGGATGAACGACTCCTATAAAGTAAGTAATGAATCGCATATCTATATGTAGAGATCAAGGAATACTAGAAGCTAAGTTTCTAGTATTCCTTGGTAGAGATAGAAAGTCGAGGGATATTTTGGGCGTGTGAAAGGGTGCAATTGAGTTCAAGCTCCTTGTTATCACTATTCTCTTTCCTCAGAACAGAAGCAAAAACAGAGATTCAAATATAAATAAATACTTCCGTCTGGCCGACTTGGCCTGCTTCATAAATGAAATAAATATTCTCAAGAGAGGAAAGAGAATAGTGATAACAAGGAGCTTGAACTCAATTGCACCCTTCAGACATTCTCCCTTTCACACGCCCAAAATATCCCTCGACTTTCTATCTCTATCTATATGCCTCCTCTGGTGAAAATTATAGACATTAACTAAGTTAATCAAGGCAATCAAAGAAAATTTCAAATCAGTCTTCAATTCATCATCATCCCTTAAGGCAATGCAGGGTGAGCCCATGCACATTCTACAATCGGACCCGCTGCGTCACGCCCGTTCGAATCCGTTTCTGCGGACCTTTTCGAATATAGAGGAAGACACTTTTTGGTAATAGTGGATCGCTACAGTGGCTGGCCAATTGTCCACCACCATGACAAGGTACCGAAAACTGCGCAGGTCATCAAGGTATTTAAGACCATAATCAGGGATCACGGCATTCCTAATAAAATCTGGTCGGATGGAGGACGACAATTTGCGTCCCGGGAGTTCCAGGACTTCTGTCAGGACTATGACATCGTCTCAGTCGTCTCATCCGCCCACTATCCCCAATCCAATGGCCATGCGGAAGCAGCCGTGAAGGCAATGAAACTTCTGGTAAAGAAGAATTGGAGAAACGGACACCTAGACTCGGAACGCGGTATACATACAATACAATAAACATTCGAAGGTACTACCACCGTTGTATGTTGGTCAAGAAGTCCGTCTCAGAAATCCGATTTCGGGTGAGTGGACTCGTCAGGGTATCGTCGCCAAGACCAGGATCAATGGACGATCCTATGAGGTCACCTCCGAAGGATACTACTTGTCCGGAAAAGACGCCATTTGCGAGTGAATGGATTGCCGACATAATCCCAAGTATGCTCAATCCATTGGGGGGCATGTAGTAGTATTATTATATATTATGTTGTTAATGAGTAGTTGCAAGTCATGAAATAAAGGACTCTTCTTATAATATTAATAAGTGAATGATAAGTGTTTGTTAACGTCGTTCAACCTACCGCGCATTATAGAACAAAAGAAGTATATAACAAAAGTTTTGGAGAATCAATAGACTTCCATGTCTCCTAATGAGTAGGGCTATGCGATCTACTCCTATAAAAGCTATGGAAGTCATTCTTATCATTGAACCACTCCATATAAGTATTAAAAAACGAGCATTAATGACTAGATTGAGAACCAAGGATGATGTCCCGATAAACTGGTTGGCACATTCACAAACTAAAGGTGGAGGAAGCATTCTTCAAAAGGAATTAAATATTTTATTCAAATAGTATGGAGTTCCATACTATTATTAGGAGTTGCCTAATTTTTTAACCTTTAAGGGGAGGACTTCCATAGATCCTACTTACCTTAATGTTTTTACAGATGGATCAAAATTGGAGAATGGAATGGGCTATGGACGGTGCATTTCCTTAGGGGACTACAGTATTGATGAAGGATTCGGAAACCTTAGTTGGTTCAACACAGTTTTCCAAGCTGAGTTGGAAGGAATCCTTCAGGCAGTACGGGCCCTAAACCGTTTAGAAAAATATCAAAGCTACCAAGTAGTCATCCATGCAGATAGTATGGCAGCCATCGAAGCACTATAAAAAGTGAGGATCGTTCACTCAACAGCAGGAAAATATTTTAGAAGAAATAAAAAATCGAAAAAGGGCTATTAATATTTCATGGATCAAAGGCCATGAAGATCACACCGGAAACGAATTTGTAGATGCTTTGGCCAAGATGGGATGTAATATAACATTTCAATTTACTTAGAAGTACCACAAATAACTATCAAAGAAAAAATTAAAAAAATATTTTTGCTCACAATGGCTCAAAGAATGGCAAGATTCAAGTTGTCGACAGAAGAAGTTTTTCTTCCCGGACCTTATTAATGGATGGAAGTTGCATATGCATACTAGAACATCAATAAAAATGTTTTGAGCTTTGTTTCGGGCCATATCCCTATGAAGAACTTGTCTTTATTCTGGTGTTTTTGTGCGAGGTTGCATGTTTTAGTTTTGCAAAAGCCATAAAAATAGAAATAACTACTCATTTATGCAATTTGACGAGTTAGATCAGTTCAAAATGGGTGATAGGTGCGTGTTTAAGACTTGCAACAGCCAGAAAAATAGAGAAAACTAGTTACTTATGTAATTTTACGAGTTAAATCAGATTAAAATTGATAAATTGTCATCCAATATTCCAAAATTAGTTATTTTTCACTTCAATTAGTGTGAAATCAAGTTGAGATCCAAACATTTTCCACGATTAAAAATGGATGGTAAAGAAATAGTGTTCTCAACGCAAATGAGATACTTGGGCATTGTATTGACCAAGGGCTTACTTGGACGGGCCAGAAAAAGCTGCCAAATGTAGTCGACTATGGAATATGGCTAAGGCAGTCATAGGACAGAAACCTGGGATGGTATTGGCAACCTTCCAAAACGCCGCAGTCACCGCTTCTCTTGCGATAAAATACTTAAGGAAGCGAAATTAATCAATAGAGTGACTATATGAAAGGCAACCTTATTTGGATGGAAAATTCTCCAATTGAAAATCCTGATATGATCATTTACACTGATGGATCCAAAGATGAAAAGGGTAACAATGGTGCTGGATGGGCAATCACTATTGGTGATCTCTGCATTCATCACTCAATGGTATTTTTGAATAAAGAAGCATCAGTATTTCAAGCTGAGGTGTTTTTGCTATCAAGCAAGCAGTCGAAGATCTCGAAAATTAGAAAAACATGGAAAAAAGTTTTAATTCGATCTGATTCCCAATCCCCAATTGCTGCTCTTCTCAATCCACTTACCTTAAGTGTTGGAGTCAGGGAGTGTAAAGAAATCATATGCAGAGGAAAGAACGAGGAAAACATATACATTGAATGGTGCAGAGGACTCAATGACATCACAGGAAATGAATTTGTAGACTACCTTGCAAAAAGTGGCACACAAAGCAACAACCGAAAATTTGTTTGTGTGCCCCCAAGTTATGTCAAGAAAACAATGAATGATTATTTCTATAACGATGGTGTGATCGATATAAAGATAGTCTTCACATGAAACACACACATATTATGATAAAAAACCTAAGATCAAAGGTTGTCAACTCACCGTTAAGGACTGAAACAACTTATCCAAGCCTACACAGGACATGGACAATTCCTCTCCCACCTAAGTAAATGGAAAAACACAAGTGCAACCTGTGATCTTTGCAAGAAAGAGCCACAGACTGCAGACCACCTGATTAACAGATGCCCTGCTCTGTCCCTCGAAAAGGCATGAAGTGTCTCAAGAATAAGACGCGGACATCCAAATTCTAAAAAAATTAAATGTAAAAAAATGAAAATATTATACTCAATAGTTTCAGTATTTAAGAAGGAATTCATTTTGCTGTTGTAACACAGATACCCCATTGTGTGGTTGTGTTCTTTACCTTAGTGTCTATAGTTTGTATGTACAATTGTAATCGGCAAAAAATTTTCTAACTCACTAAACTAGTGTGTAATCAATCACTTAAGTCCATAAAAATATCGTTTGTAGCCACTTTTTCAACAGAATCCCGTGTTTAAGTGGTTGTTAGCTATAATGTGAGTGTCAAATAGTGATTTTGTAAAGTATTAATGATGTATTTGTGTGTTTGATGGTAGTTTTATTGAGAGGTTGCGTGTTTAATACTTGCAACAGCCAGAAAATAGAGAAAACTACTCATTTATGCTATTACACTAGTTAAATTAGATCATAATTGATAAATAGTATTCCAATATTCCAAAATTAGTTGTATTTCACTTAAATAAGTGTGAAATCAATCATTTAAGTTAATAAAACATTATTTCTAACCACTTTTTATACAGCATCACGTGTTTAAATGGTTTTTAGTTATTACTTTGAGTGTCAAATAGTGATTTTGTAAAGTTTTACTGATGAATTTGTGTGTTTGATGGTAGTTTTAGTGAGAGGTTACGTGTTTTAGGCGTGCAACAGCCAGAAAAATAGAGAAAACACTCATTTATGCAATTACACTAGTTAATCAGATCATAATGGAGAAATAGTCATCCAATATTCCAAAATTAGTTGTATTTTAATTCAGTCATTTAAGCTCTTATAACATTGTTTCTAGCCACTTTTTAAACCATATCCCTTGCTTAAGTGGTTGTAAGTAATTAATGTGAGTGTCAAATAATGTTTTGTACAGTTTTAATGATGTACTTGTGTGTATCGAGGTGGGTTTGGTGAGAGTTGCGTGTTTAAGACTTGCAACAACATGAAAAATAGATAAAACTAAATATTTATGTAATGTTTCGAGTTAAATCATATCATAATTGATAAAAAGTCATCTAATATTCCAAAATTAGTTATATTTCTTTTCAATTAGTGTGTAACCAATCGCTTAAGTCCATAAAACATGTTTCTAGCCATTTTTTATTACAAAGATACCGTCTTAAAGTGATTATTAGTTATAACTGTGAAAGTCAACACCGATTTTGTAAAGTTTTACTGATGAATTTGTGTGTTTGATGGTAGTTTTAGTGAGAGGTTTCGTGCTTAGGCTTGCAACAGCCAGAAAATAAAAAAAACTACTCATTTATGAAATTACACTAGTTAAATCAGATCAAAATTGATAAATAGTTATCCAATATTCCGAAATTAGTTGTATTTAACTCAATTAGTGTGTAACCAATCGATTAAGTCAATAAAATATCGGTTTAGCCACTTTTAAATAGAATCCATTGCTTAAGTGGTTGTAAGTTATTACTGTGAGTGTCAAATAGTGATTTTATAAAGTTTTATGATGTATTTGTGTGTATGGAGGTGGTTTTGGTTAGAGGTTGAGTGTTTAAGATTAGCAACAGCCAGATTAATAAAAAAAGACTAGTTATTATATATAATTTTTCGAGTTAAATCAGATCAAATTGATAAAAAAGTCATATAATATTCCAAAGTAGTTATATTCATTTCAATTAGGGTGTATCAATCCTAAGTCCATTAAATATCGTTTTTAGCACTTTTTAACATAATCCCGTGTTTAAATGGTTGTTATTTATTACTGTGAGTGTCAATCACCGATTTGTAAAGTTTTACTGATGAATTTGTGTGTTTGATGGTAGTTTTAGTCGGAGGTTACGTGTTTAAGGCTTGCAACAGCCAGAAAAATAGAGGAAAACTACTCATTTTTGCAATTACACTAATTAAATCAGATCAAAATTGATAAAAAGTTATCCAATATTCCGAAATTAGTTGTATTTCACTCAATTAGTGTATAACCAATCGATTAAGTCAATAAATATCGGGTTTAGCCACTTTTAAAATAGAACCATTGCTTAAGTGGTTGTAAGTTATACTGTGAGTGTCAAATAGTGATTTTATAAAGTTTTAATGATGTATTTGTGTGTATGGAGGTGGTTTGGTTAGAGGTTGAGTGTTTAAGCTAGCAACAACCAGATAATACAAAGACTAGTTATTAATATAATTTTTTCGATTTAAATCAGATCAAATGATAAAAAGTCATATATATTTCCAAAATTAGTTATATTTCATTTCAATTAGTGTGTAATCAATCACTTAAGTCCATTAAATATCGTTTTTAGCCACTTTAAACATAATCCCGTGTTTAAATGGTTGTTATTTATACTGTGAGTGTCAAACAAGATTATGTTAAGTTTTTATGTTGCAAGTCTTAGACACACAGCCTCTCACCAAAACCACCTCCAAATACACAAATACATCCTTTAAACTTAACAAAATCACTATTGGACACTCCAAGTAATAACTAAAAACCATTTGAACAGGTGATTCTGTATAAAAAGTGGCTAGAAACAAGGTCATATGGACTTAATGGACCCACTAATTGAATTAAAATACAACTAATTTTTGAATTTTGGATGACTGTTTATCATTATAATCTGATTTAGCACGTAAAATTGCATTAATGAGTAGTTATCTCTTTTTTCCTAGCTGTTGCAACCTCACCCAAAACAACCTCCAAATACACAAATACATCAATAAACTTAACAAAATCACTATTTGACACTCACAGTAAAGTAATAACTTACAACCACTTAGCAAAAGATATTGTTTAAAAAGAGGCGAGAAACAATGTTTTATGGACTTAAGTGATTGATTACACACTAATTGAAGTGAAAATACAACTAATTTTGAATATAAGATGACTATTTATCAATTATGATCTGATTTAACTCGAAAATTACATTAATAAATAGTTTTCTCTATTTATCTGGCTGTTGCTAATCTTAAACACGCAACTTCTAACCAAAACCACCTCCATCACACAAATACATATTTAAAACTTTACATTACATTAAATGTTTTATGGACTTAAGCGATTGGGATACACACTAAATTAAGTGAAATACAACTAATTTAGGATATTTATGACTATTTATGAATTATGATCTGTTTTTACTCGTAAAGTTGCATTAATGAGTAGTTATCTCTATTTGTATGGCTGTTGCAAGTCTTAGAACGCAACCTCTCACCAAAACCACCTCCAAACACACATGTACATCATTAAAAATGTACAAAATCACTATTTGACACTCACAGTAATAACTTACAACCACTTAAGCAAGGGATATTGTTTTTAAAGTGGCTACAAACGATATTTTATTGACTTAATCGATTGGTTACACACTAATCGAAGTGAAATACCACTAATTTCGGAATTTGAATAACTATTTATCAATTTTGATCTGATTTTAACTAGTGTAATTGCATAAATGATAGTTTTCTCTATTTTTCTGGCTGTTGCAAGCCTAAAACACGTACCTCTCCATAAAACTACCATCAAACACACAAATTCATCAGTAAAAACTTTACAAAATCACTATTTGAACACTCAAAATAATAACTAAAACCATTTAAACACGGGATTATGTATAAAAGTGCTAAAAACGATATTTAATGGACCTTAATTGATTGATTACACATCAAGTGAAGTAAAATACAACTAATTTTGGAATTATATGACTATTTATCAATTATGATATGATTTAACTCGACATTACATAAATAACTAGTTTTATCTATTTTCTTGCTGTTGCAAGTCTTAACACGCAAATTCTCACCAAAACCCCCTCCAAACACCATGTATATCATTATAAACTGTACAAAATCACTATTTGACACTAACAGTAATAACTTACAACCACTTAAGCAAGGGATTCTGTTTTTAAAGTGGCTACAAACGATATTTTATTGACTTAATCGATTGGTTACACACTAATCGAAGTGAAATACAACTAATTTCGGAATTTGAATAACTATTTATCATTTTGATCTTATTTAACTAGTGTAACTGCATAAATGAGTATTTTCCTCTATTTTTCTGACTGTTTCAAGCCTTAAACCCGTACCCTCTCACTAAAACTACAATCAAAAACACAAATTCATCAGTAAAACTTAACATAATCGGTGTTTGACACTCACAGTAATAAATAACAACCATTTAAACACGGAATTATGTTTAAAAAGGGCTAAAAACAATGTTTTTATTAACTTAAATGATTGATTTCACACTTATTTAGTGAAATACAACTAGTTTTGGAATAATGGATGACTATTTATCAATTAGGATCTAATTTAACTATGTAATTGCATTAATGAGTAGTTTTCTCTATTTTTTCCTGGCTGTTGCAAGTATTAACACGCAACCTCTCACTAAATACCATCAAACACACAAATTCCAGTAAAACTTTACAAAATCGTGTTTGAACACTCACAGTAATAAATAAAACCATTTAAACTGTGATTCTGTGTAAAAAGTGGCTACAAACGATACTTATGGAGTTGATTGATTTATAAAACGCTACATGACATGCGATACAACTAATTTGTAATTTTACATGACTTATTATCAATTTTAATTCAAATAAACTCGTGAAAATAGGTTAAACTGAGTAGTAATCTCTATTTATCAAGGCGGTTTCAGTCTGTAACGCGCAAACCTCTCACCACAACCACCTCAAAACACACAAATACTTCATTAAAACTGTACAAAACCACAATACACACTCCAAATTGTGACAAACAATCACTTAAACATGGGATTCTGTGTAAAAAGTAGGCTACAAACGATACTATGGAGTAATGATTGATTATCAACGCTAATTGACATGCAATACAACTAATTTTGAAATTTTACATGACTTATTATCAATTTTATTCATATAAACTCGAGACATTGCTTATTTGAGAAGTAATCTCTATTTTTCAAGCGGTTGCAAGTCTGTACACGCGCAACCTCCCACCACACCTCACCTCAAAAACACACATAGTTCCTTATAACCTGTACAAAACCACAAGTACACACTCACTCCAATTGTGACAAACAATCACTTAAGCATGTGATTCTGTGTAAAAAGTGGCTACAAACGATGCTTTATGGAGTTGATTGATTTATAAACGCTAATTGACATGCAATACAACTAATTTGGTAATTTTACATGACTTATTATCAATTTTAATTCAAATAAACTCGTGAAATTGCTTAAAGGAGTAGTATCTCCATTTTCTGGCTGTTGCAAGTCTGAAACACGCAACTATCACCACAACCACCTCAAAACACACAAATACTTCATAAAACTGTACAAAACCACAAGTACACCACTCCAAATTGTGACAAACAATCACTTAACACATGATTTGCTGTGGTAAAAAGAGGCTACAAACGATACCTATGGAGTTGATTGATTTTATAAACGCTAATTGACATGCAATACAACTAATTTGAAATTTTACATGACTTATTATCAATTTTAATTCATATAAACTCGAGACATTGCTTATTTGAGAAGTAATCTCTATTTTTCAAGCCAGTTGCAATCTGTAACGCGCAACCTCCCACCACAACCACCTCAAAACACACAAATAGTTCATTATAACTGTAACAAACCACAAGTACACACACTCCCAATTGTGACAAACAATCACTTAAGCATGTGATTCTGTGTAAAAAGTGGCTACAAACGATGCTTTAATGGAGTTGATTGATTTAATAAACGCTAATTGACATGCAATACAACTAATTTTGTAATTTTACATGACTTATTATCAATTTTAATTCAAATAAACTCGTGAAATTGCTTAAATGAGTAGTAATCCTCCATTTTTTCTGGCTGTTGCAAGTCTGAAACACGCAACCTCTCACCACAACCACCACAAAACACACAATACTTCATTAAAACTGTACAAAACCACAAGTACACACTCCAAATTGGTGACAAACAATCACTTAAACATTGTGATTCTGTGTAAAAAGTGGCTACAAACGATACTATGGAGTTGATTGATTTTTAAACGCTAAATGACATGCAATACAACTAATTTGGTAATTTTACATGACTTATTATCAATTTTAATTCTAAAAACTCGTGAAATTGCTTAATGAGTAGTAATCTCTATTTTTCTGGCTGTTGCAAGTCTGAACCACGCAACCTCTCACCACAACCCCCTCAAAACACACAAAATTCTTCATTGCGCTGAACAAAACCATAAGTACAACACCTCAAATTGTGACAAACAATCACTTAAACATATGATTCTGTGTAAAAAGTGGCTACAAACGATGCGTTATGGAGTTGATTGATTTATAAAACGCTAATTGACATACAATACAACTAATTTGTTAATTTTACATGACTTATTATCAATTTTAATTCATATAAACTCGTGAATTTGCTTAAATGAGTAGTATCTCTATTTTTTGTGGCTGTTGCAAGTCTGAACACGCAACCTCTCAACCCAACCACCACAAAACACACTCTACTTCATTAAAACTGAACAAAACCACAAGTACACACTCCAATTGTGACAACAATCACTTAAATGTGATATCTGTGTAAAAAGTGGCTTCAAACATACTTATGGAGTTGATATATTTGTAAAAACGCTAACTGACATGCAATACAACTAATTTTGTATTTTA
>CP045904.1:7220207-7234084 GCA_013387185.1 Caligus rogercresseyi | reverse complement strand
TGGTCTCGGGTGTGTGTTTTACAAAAGAAACAGTTCTTTCGATCGTCTTTGAAAAACTTGCCTGCAACCCTCCAGCGAACCGGTCAAAAGTCGGTATTTGAACCATTTCTCTGAGGACGTAAGAAATCTATTATTCACAGCGGCGACACAATCGCTTATACTTCTTGGTATCCCACGTCTCTTTAAGTAGGCTTTAAAAGGTACTATTGTTGAGACTGTGGAAGCATTGCGTAAAATCTTTGTGGATAAAATGGAGATCTTGATCCTGAAGGGTAAAAAATGGACGATTCACTCTAGAAAGCTTCCCGAAAACACTAGTAAAATACTTATGTGCAAGTCTGTTTAAGAATTTCGATGAATATATAACATCGCATGCAATGTGAGCATTCAAGGTTTTGGGATCGATACATTTAGGCAATTTAAAAGAGGCATTTCCCAAGCTAAGGACGTTTCATATGTTTTGATGCACTCTGTTGAGCTATGACAGAATTCTCTTATTCTTCAGACAACATAGAGATAGTGGGTAAAACTTTTGATAGCCCGTGATAGGGGATTCATTATAGTCGATTCCATTTTTTAAATATTGCTTGATATAACAAGACCAATAGTGGCTGTTGTCCCATAGTTTTCGAATCCAAAAGCAATTTAAAGATTTCCATAAATTTTGGACGTCCAAGACTCCCAATCCTCCAAGTCTGAGTGGATTGTGAATTCGTTTTTGGGATATATTCTTCTTTTGTGGAAGCCCAAGAGAGAAGTCTCCATAGTTAGAATCTCTTCGGATGTTCCTTGGTGAAAAGGTGTAACACGAAGTATATGAATTACACCTGGGACAATATAGGTATTCCAGGCTTTGATTTATCCCACACGTTTAAGTTGAGGGAGTGTGGAAAAAAGAACACGATTTCTATATTTATATATTCAATAAAATGGACAAACGTTTGATTTAAGAATGAATGTATTACCTGAAAGCCTTTTCTATTAGTTAGTGCACGTAAAATTCTATTACTTTTGCAATATTTTTCCTTGTCTTCTAAATTATATATACTATATATTGATATACAAACATATTTTAAAATAATTCCTTTACAGTAAAAAAATCATTTTACTTTTTATGTACTTTTTTCAATTGAATTAGATACCAAAATACTTTTTTTTGTTTTCGTAGAATCGTGACGCCACATTCAAATTAAAAAATATATTGAAGGCTTCTAACATAAGGCTGAAAGAACAAAATAGTCTTTAATGTTAGCCTTTTATTGGGTTTTCTAGCACTACTAATATAAACGCAGAGAAAAAATAGTCAAGATCTTATAATATTGGATTTAATATACATTTTATAAATAAAATAAAAAGTGAACTTATTCATTGTTTGTGATGTATTATTTAAAATAAAAGAGAACCGGTGTTTATTAGGTTTTGTGCGATTTTATAGTCATTTATTGCTTAATCATTTTTAGTTTTTGTTATAATTGCTGTCGTTCTTCTCAAAAAGTAATTATTTTGGACAAGAATGTCTATTTATGTTTTTGGTTTAACGCAATTACTTTGGAATTTCTTAGAATTGAAATATAGATAAAAATCTAATCAGACACCATTCTTTGTATCCAAGAATCAATATGGGAGATCGATAGCCGTGCGTGTTAAGGCTCTCTCAATGTTGGGGGCGCTGGTTCGATCCCGGAGAGGGGATGGTCATTTTTGGTCTACCTCATTGATAAGATCCTAGATTCGATAGACTAAATTTTAATGCTATAATGCTTATTATATCCTATCGGATGCAATTCTATCGAACCATAAGGGCAAAAAAAAAAGCAAATCATGTGTACGGAGTTTTTTGTCTATTTTTTCAAATATAAACTTATTACATTACTAAGTAGATAATATAACAAAATTGAATGAGGTTATAAATAATGATTGATTCTGCAATTAAAAATGTAGAAAAACTACAAAAATGTCAACTTCTTACAGTCATAAAATTTCAAAAATCGATTTAAGTCCAGCTTTTTTTAAATGACGCTCAGTTCAACAGGACTATTCTGATATCATGGATGGATAATTGTCCTGCCATTACTTCAATACAGAGTGTTTATTTTTCGAAATACTTTTAATTTGTTTCAATATATATATGAAATATTTTCATATTTATGTAACATATATTAATACTGATTTAAAGTAATGGACTGATATTTTTACTTTTATCAACTTGTAATCATAACTTATACTCGTTTGTTCCGGTTCCATGGTAGCTTAGAAAATGGGAGTAACGGGTGGTAGCAAGTATAACTTAAACATGGAGGAATTTGTAGTTTGAACTTGAAAAATGAAGGTTTAGTGAAAATATATTTCACTTTTCCATGCTATGATTTACTCTTCAAAGTAAATAGACGATGTAATTCATGGATAGTTATGATTCAACAAATTCAAAACAGAAATGAATTTTCCAGGTGCTTTATCATGAAGTTCTGAAAGCTATTTTAAAAATATGCTTATTATATACATATATCTGATATTTACATTCATGTGGGTTCCAAGTATGAAAATATTGTGGAAAAAGTACATTTTTTAAAATGCATTTCGAAGACAGTACATGAAAACATATATATATATATATTTGAGATCAGACTTGTTGATTTATCGTTCATTGCTGTCGTTCGTTTTTGGCGCCCCAAGACAAAGATTTTGATTTTTATAGGATTTTTTTTGGGGAACGACAAACGAACGACGAACGACCAATTTGTGCGAACGTCAACAGTCTGTTTGAGATTGTATATTTACGATGACTAGCCAATCCATAATAAACAGTAGTGGAAATATGCAGGACATTATTGACGAATGAAAAACGTAGAAAATATTTAATATATTATAAAGTCAAATAAATCTTTTTTTAACATAAAAAGATAAAAAAAGCATGTTTTTTGGGCAAATACTCTAAATGTAATTAATTAGCCTTATTTATTTTTTGAAGAATGTGCAAATTTAAACAGACTTAAACTTTTAATAAAATAGACCAATTTTATTCCTTTTTTTTCATATACATATATCGTATTTCATATAAACAAAAATAATATAATTACACATATATTATAACCACTTATACACTGATATAAAATTGCTACTATCCATTATAAAGGTAGTGTTTTTATTTATGTGATAGCGTCTTCAAATACCAGATTCGACTGCTGTGAGAAGAAAGGCTCGTATGGAAAACAGGAGTAATTATTTTTTGAAGACAAAGTTTAAGATTTCAACACCTCATTATAAGTATCAAAATATTGGTAGAGTCCAGGGAATTACAAGCTTTTTTTTGGGGACAATTCAGTATCCAATATTGTAGTCTGCAAAATATTATATAAAAAGATGTATATACAGGGTGTTAGTAGCATATCGTATTTTCTTTGATTTGTGTTATATGATAACAGCAGGATTTGTCAAAAAGAAATGCTTTAATTGAATCAATTTATTATATGTAGGTAGATATAGGCAATTCTAATGAGTACAATAAGTAAATAAATCAGTCAAAATTCAACTAAAAAGTATTTGGTGTGCTTAGCTTTGTCACATATCATATATATTTATTTCATTTCTTCAATACATATATACATCAGACGCAAAAATAATGATAATACAAGATTCGCAGAATGCAATGTTTAGATTCCTCTGATTAGAAAAGAAAAAACTGAAATGACACACATGACTTCATGGCCTTTATCGAATTATTCCACCATTTATTATTTATTATGATATTTATTTAGATGGTGTAGGTATTAGATATACAGGCAAATCGTCTAAGTGATGAACGTCCACGTTTTGGTATTATTATTGGAACTATCCTTCTTTGTTTACATGAGTTCTGCCCCCCCCCCCCCTGCATCAGACGTTAAAAATATGAATTACATCAAATTCACGCGATTTTGTTTGTATGTAAAAACTTCAAACTTTCGTCCTTTTCAGAAGTCGCTGATGTGGTGTCGCTAATGAGAAGTTTAGCTTTGTATTATGAAAATGGCTGTTTAATATGCCAGCAGGGAGACACATCTTCTATTTTATGGGTGAATGCCATTTATTGATCAGAGAAAGATAAAAATGGCTCTATATGTAAATTATAAAGCAATGTTTTTATTTTTATTTTTTATTCACGGCTCCAAAAAATATACAATGTATAAAAGAAAAACGATGCTAATGCGTCATTTTTACATAAATTAGCATTCTAGCTTAATAGCAATGTTAAGTTGCCAAATTAAACAAATTTATATAACAGAGTTCAAGGCGACAAAATCCATTAAAGTTTATTAATTTATTAAGCCACATGATGGCCTCCATCTCCCAAGACATAGTCCAATGTCAACAATATCAAACCCATACGTGTGATACCAGCTCATCTATTTTTAGACTTTTAGTACATATATTTAGTATATTGTTGTTACAAATATTTGAAGCATTTGGTTTAAGATGATTTTTTAAAAATAAGTAATTATACAGTTTAAAAGTGCGTTTAATGGAGTATTTTCTTCATTGTATACCTTTAATCATCCATATGCGCAGTTAATAAAAATAGATTTATTATACATGAAACTCTTCAAACAATTTTTGTATGTTCCTTCCAATTTTATTTCCTTATACAAGCTGAATTAAAAATTCAGTAGGTTCTCATGGCTTTGTTAGCATAAGGAATTAGGGATCATAAAATATGAGTTGAGCATGACAGGAGGCAAAACGATGAGTTAGATTTACTGCTGCGTCTCCACTTTGTTATTTAACAATTCATGGGCTATGACTGTATATGTTGTTAGTGGGATATGAATAGTATTGTCTTTGTTTAAACTATGATAATGAAGGTATTGTAGAACGTGATTCAGTGGTATTCTATAAAATTACGATTACGATTTTGACTAATGAAGTCAAAGTGTTTAATGTATACCAACTATAATTTTTATAAAAATATAGTCCTTTAGGCCCAACTTTAGACAGCTGAAGACAGCTTTTATCCAAATTTCAGCATATATGGAGTCGAACCAATATTACGTGTCTTTAGCGATCAATCTATAGAAAATTAAGTATTATAAACCTTCTTTGAATAGAGCTCCCCCCCCCCTACAACGGCCACTTTTTTAGATTCCCTTTAATGGGCACCTTAAACAGGCTTGACTGTGTGCTTAGTTTTTTTTTTAAATGCCCTCTGAATTATAAGCCTCTATAAATAATATACTTAGATCGTATTTTTATTGCCAGGCAAAAGATAATAAATACAGTTTTCTGGTATATCCAATAAGACATCTAAGAATGATCCTTGGATTTTTTATTTTTCTCAGTAATGTTCCACGTTTTCCCCGGAAATCTATGACTATTTGGCAACTTTTATTAGGCAACTTCAGATAATTTGCCAATATTTTTCACAATCTTAACAAATACCTTTTGACGCATTTCATTACAGCCATATATTATCATCAAATACACTAAAATGAAAATATATGTATATCAAAATGTATATAATATATTACGATAGAATCAAGTTGTATATTTGAAACAAAACAAGTTTATTTTGAATGTATCAACTATTACCTTAATAAAAAGGTGCTGCAATATTATGCATGGTGGGTTTGTCCTATATTTTTTCGTATATAAAAGTTTTATGAAATATGTTTAGTTGTTTGTAACTTCTTTGTCAACTTTGATCGTATTAGTTAATAGGCAACTGTAACCTTAAGTACTTGTAAGCCAAATGTTGACAATCATACAATTCATATTTACTTACTATATTCATATATATATATATATATAGATATATATATATATATATATATATATATATATATATATATATATATATATATACAGAGTCCCCCGATCTTCTATAGGATTCTTTTAAATGATCTCCCTCAGCGTCAATTACTTTCTGTATGCGGCCCCTGAAAGCGGTGCAGGCCCTCTTCAAATCTCTCTGTTCCTGGACACCATCTCCTTCTTGATGGAGGTGATGAGGAAGGCCTTCTTGTTGTGAGCACGTCTACAAGTCCGTCCTTCAAGATAGCCCAAGACAAAATAGTCCATTGGATTAAAGTCTGGGCTGTTGGTAGGCCACATCTCCTTCCTTGTTCTTGGTTGCAGGGTTAAGATCCGACCCATTTGCTGCCTATACGATTTGCAACTCAAATCTTCTTTCACAAAACTTTCCCAACCTCCACCTCCTCAAAACTGACGATAAAGATCGGGTGGAGTCTTTACCGATGATCTCCTGGACCTTTTTCACAAAGTCCATGTCCCTGACCTGTCTTGTGGACAATTCCGGCCTAGGCTCTCTACTAATCATTTTACGTGGATCCTTGCAGTCCTCCAGGGATTTCATCAGTCCTTGACAGCTTCTTAGAGGCATAAAAGTCAACCATGACAGCTCAGAGTTGGATATCATGCCCTTCATGCGAACCAAGATTACCAAAACGGCGCATCTCCGTTCCTCCTCGCTGAAAACAATCCCCTCCAGATTGCTGTATACGTCCCTCATGGTGTTTTGAATCAATTGGCTGTATAGCTTAAACCAGTAGCTTTGTACTGGTATAACTACCGGCCTCCTATCTATCTAAATGACTATGTTACACAAATTTTAATTTTGCGGCAATTTCATCGGGTAGTTTATGTATACAAGGATAGATATTAAATGCTTTAACTAATAAAAAGACACAAAGATCTCTTTAGTACTGAATTATTAAATTCGTGATGACTCTTTAGGGAATTATACATTTTCTTCGTTTGCTCAAAGAGGAATGATTTGACACATTACACAAACATATACTCATTTGATATCCCTGGGAACTTGTCATTTTTATTACAAAAATATTAAGAGGAATGAAAATGAATCCCTTCGACACTTTTCCACTTCTCTCTAATTGTACCTAAGAATACTATCACGGAATACTTAGTCCTTAATGTAATTATTATAGCTCAAGAATGAGTGTTTCTGTTGACGAGAATCCTGTTCTCTTAAGATATATATTTGTAGGTATATATATATATATATATATATATAGATATAATATATATATAATATATATATATAACACATAAAATGTGCAATAACACATAAATAAATATTGTAGTTTAATAATTCATTTAAAAATAAGACACTGTTATTTCAATGCTTTTGATTGGAATATAAAAATATCAAAACGATATGTTTATATTAATGGCTTTCTTTAGTAACTTCAGCTCTTATAGCTTTTGATATGCACATATGGAATCTTTTTAGGTACCGAACATCTGGCAAAACGTTTTGTTGTCTTCCACGGAATTATTAATATAATAATTGATTTATTTTTGCTCTTTATATAAAATAGTATGTATTTAATTATATACTAATAAATTTAATAAAATATTAAAATAGTCTGTAGTTAATTTGTGCTTCGTAGAAGCAGAAAAACATGAACTTCACTACTTCAAAAGGATATTTGGTTGAACAGAAAGGTAGTCTACCCAACAAACTGATTATTTAATTATATTTGTTTTTGTTTAAATGTTATTTTATATATGTATTGTAACTTGTGTCAACATCATTTAGTATACATATTGTGAAACTTTTTAACACTTTGATATGCCCTTATTGTAGCTTGGTAGTCTTTTGGTAGGATGTCTAATTTTAAACTATAATGTTTACTTATGTTTTTTTAACTAACCAGTTCGTTTATTATGTAAAAAAAAAATGAGACATTTACAAAAAACCCAAAGCATGCGTTATAAAAATATAAATAAACATATAGTTTAAATTTTTTGCTCTGGGGAGGAACACAAACTATAAAATATTATATAAAAATGTTAATAATAATGATATTATTTTCATAGACAATTCCACTGCCATTTTTACTTTGTATTTCCTGTTACAATTGAAATAAAGACCTAATATTAAAAAAATTGATTATTTTTATGAATGCTTTCGATTTTTTAATACTTAAGAAATAATACTTTTAATAATAGCAATTGGGATACAATATAAGGGCAAGGATACAAAAACAATGAAAGGTAATATTAAAAAATATATATTTTAACTACCATTAACGGCTTATTTATTAGTATGTTTATCGCAGTAGGAAACCTTTTTTGGGATATTGACAATTTAATTATTCATTTAGATATAAAAGAATGGATTTGATGCTTATGAAGAACGGAAAAGATAATTAAGATTCTAAAACTTGTACAACACTTTAGAAAAATGTCAGTATTGATTGGTTTATCTCTTCCGTGATAAGGGATATCTCTTTTTGCATTCTTTGGTAGATTGATTTGAGTACCGTGTTAAACTATTTAACCTTATAACCAATTAATATTTGATTGCGTTTTACCAATATTTTAGCTGAATGTTGTGTTTATCAATAATTTACTTCTTACGAGATCATATATGGCTTTCTAAGTAAGGATCCTAAACTGAGACTGGCATTGAAAGTCATTGCAAAACTTCAATCTATACTGGCGAGGGCCAGGATCAAGAGCCACAAAATGTCTACAAGGATAGCGGAACTGGCTTTAAAAAATATAATATCTCTGGAAACATTTTGAAAGATGTATTTACATTATAAATTTTATAAACCATTTGTTTTTCTAAACCATATTTCAATATTACATGTCTTTCTCCTTTTAGTCTTTATATAATCTGGGATTATTTTTTGTTGATTATTAAGAATTTATTAACTGATTGAATAAATTTATGTCTCACATTGGGATAATAAAATTTACTTTTTACACATGACATGAAGCTTACTAGTGTTATAGATTACTGTTATAGCCGGTACTCGATAGGATGAACAATTATATCCTTACACTCAAATCAAAGTACCGAATTATTTTTAAACCACAATTTCGCTTTAAACAAGATAGCAGGACGATTGAACATTGGAAGTACTTTCTTTATTTTTCTAATTCTGAATAAGCCCCAAGATTATATATCTGGTCAAAGCCGATAGTTTATCTAATAGTATTACCGATAGTAAGTATCTTTTTTATGAAATAATTTATATGTATGTACTTAAAAGTTTTATGTCTTTAGATGTTGATATTCCATGGATAGCTTTCTCTCTGAGAACCATTGAGGAGAATTCACCCATTGGCAATATGACCAAGTTTGCGAAATTCACTTTATTTGAGTAATTTTTAAAAACTTATAATTTCGACGGCAGTTCGATACCTGGCCTTTACAGTGAAGATCCCTACAATCAATACCATTCCGTGGAAATATGTGGGGGATCTGGTACGATTTTATCCGTCTTGCTCCGATGGACATTTCCAATTTCTGCAACGGATTATGAGGCAATACAGGAAATTTGCTAATAGACAAACAAAATAATATATTCAATCGTTAGTATTTAATTTATTATTTGCGACATTATTATTATGTCTGTATTTTTGATTACAATATTGTTTCCTTCATATTTTTTAAATAATTAATTTTTGAAAATAGTATTGCTATATTTTAGATTTAATTCTAAACTAAAATGTTTTTTGATATATATTTTTATAGGTAATATCTCTATATTAATAAAGAAACTCTTTAAAAAAAAACTTATCGACTTCAAAAATAATTTTTCATATATTCAATATGAAGTAAAGAACTGAATAATTAATAATATATTATTTTTATTGGATGAGGAATTGTTTCATTAAGAAAAGATAGGGTAGGATTTTATGAGTTTAAAACATTATAAAAAGCTTTCTAGCTTACATATCGTCCCTTGAAGAACATTTAAACATTAACTGTGATTCCTTATGCTTAAATAAATTCATATGTCATTGCACAATAGTGTATTTATATTGGAATACAAGTACGTCTATCGTAAAAAGTTATACATTTCTAAGTGGTCAATACAATTTTTTTAATGAATATATTTCAGTTCTAAAAAATTCCAAAGTAATTGGATTAAAAACAATACATAAATAGACATTGTAGTTTAAAATTATTAATTCGGAGAAGAACAACACCAATTTTAACAATGATTGAGCATAATCGAATAATAAAAATAACTATAAAAATGCGCATAATATACTTTAAAAAACGATAATCAATTATTATAAAACATCATTTTGAAGTTTTAAGAATGTGACGTAAAATCTTTAAATGAGATAGTGAACTTGATGGGAATATTTGATCTCCTCTGAAGCAATGGTCCACGAATCGTTGCGAGCAGACGGAATTTTGAGAGAAAATGCAGCATATCTGGCTGCAGCTGATACCAAAATTGCTCTTAGGTCCGTTGGCTTCATGCACTCCCGTTTTGTTAAAGAACTGACAAACCTTGCTTTGGCGTTCAACAAGGCGTAATCTATAAAAATACCAATTTGGTATTTTTTAAATATAAATTATAAACTACTCTCTTTCACATACATAAATATTAACTTTTTGAAAGACGTATTATTTTGTCACAGCAAAGTTTTTATTATAATCTTAAGATAAGATACTTGTAATGAAAGGCTTATAAATGCCTAGAAATATAAAAAGGAGTAGTCTACTAGAGACAATAACATCATCATTTTTTAGATCCTTCTAAAATATGTAAACGAGAGAATTCAAGTGTGTAAGTGTGTTGCAACATAGAAAAGCTTCTTTTTTCTTAGAGATTCTACTCTAAAAATATGTATATATATATATATATATATATATATATATATATATATATATATATATATATAGGTCTTCAACCACAGAGCAAGCATCAAGTATCTATTTAAAGAATTGAATATAATTTAATTTTTTACTTCCTTTATTTGGCGATGAAATAATCAATTTATAAGTTAAGCAAATCAAAAATATTTGAACGAAGAGAAATATTAAATCCATTTAATAGGGAATTTTGTAAACAATATTTGTGTTAAAGATTTTATTTATGTTTGTTTCTCTTTGGTCTTGAGGGTATCAATGATCGACATAGTCCTAGTTAGAATTAATATCATCATATAGCATGCTTTTTATCATATAAACATGGCTTTTATTTTAAGGGCTTAGTCATACGTACTAAAATATCAAGGTTTTTTTCACTTTGTCAACTATTATTACAAGTATCATTTTCATCATCTTTAAGGCTTTTACATATTATGAAATGACATTGTTTATATATATTTACCTCCGCCGAAGGAGGTATTGTTTTCACTGGCGTTTGTGGTTTGTTGGTTTGTTAGTTTGTTGGTTTGTTGGTTTGTTGTTTTTGTTGGTTGTTGGTTTGTCAGCAGGATAACTCAAAAAGTACTGAACGGATTTGGATGAAATTTTGTGGAGTTGTTAGAAGTGCAAAAAGGAAGAAGTGATTAAATTTTGGCATCTCTGAGTGCAGAATTAAGGCGCCAAATGAGCTAAATACTACTAAATATTTCAAGTTAGCCTACTCTGCCAATAGATGTCGCTGTGCTGTGAAATTGGGTGCCGGGAGCGTCTTCCTCTCGGAATTTCCGTCTAGGGGAACCCTCCCCGTCTCTCTACGCCTCCCCAGTCGTGAAAAAATCCGCCTCGGAAGGCTCATGACGGCGGAGGTTTGCACTCTCTGAGTGTATATATGCCTCTAGTTTTTATAATATTTATTTTACACTTTCAATTATTTTGCCTATTGGATTCGATAGAGTTGTAGTATTGGACTGGATATAATAAATAACATACTAGCATGTAATTTAGTTTATCGAACTTAGGATCTTATCAATGAGATTGAGCCAAATTGGCCTTCCCCTCTTGGGAGTCGAACATAGGTCCCTTACATTGAGAGTTGAACATGCCTAATCGATATATCTTTATATACGTTTGTTTAGCTCCTAAATTTGACCAACCTTACCAGAATTAATCCGGTATCAGCCGGTAGTGATACTCTCTAGGAGCTATCTTTATTTTAATTATTAGCTCATATATTTTTAAGCATTTAAATGATTTAAATTGAAATCTTCGAGTGATTAACGTTGGTCCCCAATTTCTCCCTCAAGTGCCATCATTTTTTGCCTTAATGGCGAACAACCAAAAATGAGATGATACAGAGTTTCTTCTTCCTCCTCGCAGAATCGGCAGATTGGAGTTATGGCCTCTCCCATCTTGTAAAGATGCCTGTTGAGGCCGATATGAACGGTGACCACTCTATCAATGACGCAGATTTGGGCTCGTTTATATATATATATATATATATATATATATAAAATCCACTTAAAAGCCTCATGCAAAGGATTAATTTTTATTTTGCTTAGTCATACTTGCCGATAATTAGATCCTCTCTCTGATGATCAGATGTATCAAAATAAAAGGGATCGTGATAGCTTTCAGAGGCAGCGTGCTGGACGTGATGAATTAGAGGTTCGACCAATTGGTTTGGATTTTAAGTGCAAATATATTGCCGGTCATTTTGTTTTTTTAATAAGCATAAAACTATAAAATATGAACTTTCAGTTTTACATGATAACTGTGTTTGAAACGCCTTCTTGGACTTCTATGATCCCCCCAAAAAGACAATAATATCTGATTTTTATTAAAAAAATATTATTATATAATTATATAAAAGATTATTTTTTATATGATTACATATATTTTTGGAAGCAATGAATATATTCAATAATTTTTTAAATCATATAAATGCTTACAAAATATGTGAACTAATATTTAATCATAAAGATAGAGAGTATCACTACCGGCTGATACCGGATTAAGTTCCGGTGAGGTGGGTCCAATCTAGGAGCTAAACAAACAATATTGAATAATATTTTTATAAGAAAGTCTAAGAAAAAATAATATATATTTATCGGAAACTATTAGTACCAAAATTTGAGGATCCGATAGTTTGAAAATATAGTATAGGGCTCACTTCACAGACAAAACGATATATCGGTCGACCTATACACTCTCAATGTTGAGGATGCCGGTTCGACTCTGTCAAGAGGGAATACTTAATATATAGTTCAATCTCATTGAAAAAATCTATGCTGGACGTATTATTTTAATGGTATGATGCTTAGTGACTACCATTTATAAAAAATGGTATTCCCTCTAAAATGCGAGTTGCCAACTCCCAAATGTTTTGATTGGCAGTTTATGGGAAAACCCCATAACGCATCGCAATTAAAAATAAGGCAATCTTCAAGTAAGACAAAGCGAAAAGAAGAAAAAAGTTGACCCACTTAAAGATATTCTATTACGCTTGTAGCCCCCACCCCCCATTAAAGCTACGTTCATTATATTAGAGAAACTGTCTATATAAGTAGTTTCAATAGGAATGTCCTGAGGAGCAAGTTTTAATTATGAATAAATACCTACACATTCGTGATTAGCAAAATATTTCAATTATATATCTGGGAAATGTATATGTTATAAAAGGAAACACAATAAGAAAATAATATAAAATAAGATATTATGACAGTTGGTCTTAGAGAAAGAAAAAGAATATTAAGAAAAAGAAAGAAGGAAATAGTCGGAAGGTCCCTGGACCAATGGAATCAATAAATTGATTTTAGTATGTGAGACGTGGTACATACCTACATGCATACATACATATTTCGAAAAACATTGCTTGAAGAAGGAAAAGGGACTCTAAGCCAGTAGCACTAGTAACTAAGGACAACTTTCTTCTTATATGTATCTACAATAACTGCACCAAGGATAATGGACGCTTCAGATAAGCCGGATTTCCTCCTTATAATTAATACATTGATTTGCTACTTTGAAACATATAATGCTTGTCTCTTATATGGTCTTAAAGGATAAAAGACGTAGGCAAAAAAATAGATTGATTTATAAGTGGACTTTTATAGAGGAAAATGAGCTTTTAAGAAATAGCCCCATAAAAAAGAAAATCCAATAAATTATAAATATTTTGTTTCATGAAATGAAACCTTTTTTTGTTGTTGATGCAACGATGGAAGCTTATGGATAATGATGT
>CP045904.1:7189196-7220107 GCA_013387185.1 Caligus rogercresseyi | reverse complement strand
TAGTTAACTAATCGGTGAATCACGTGACAATTAAAGCTTTGAAAGGACACAGTAGGCAAGAAGTATGGAAGCGATAAATGTTACACAAAGCTGTGTAACAGTTTAAATTCAAGGACAAATTGCTATTTTATGTTGTCTCAATGAAAAATCGACAAGATTTTACTTTTGAATGTTGAAAAATTGAACACTGACATCTGTGTTCAATGAAATTTGTTACATTTTCATTATTATTCTTACTTCGTGGTTGTGTCATCGAAAGAGTCTTCCTGTAATACTCCTATGATTCTACCACAACGCAGACGTCTTCAACGCAGACGCAGCTGCTGTGCATGGGAACATCAACCAGTTCAACGGTACCTTTAAGGTCGATGGGGTGGCAATGGAGGCCTCAGAACAACTTGAGGCCCTCTTCATCAAGCTTGACATGTGTCTCTTGCCATTATTATACTTGTACGCCATGTTATCTTCATCCCAATGAAAGCAATTGGAATTTTCTGTCGTCTAAGAGCAAAACTACTGGGCGACGCTCTTCATTTCTGACACAATCCATTTTGCTAGGAAAAGTACGAATGTACTCAAGGCTCTTGTTCAAGGCTAGGTTGCCGACGACGGATCCTCGATGACAGGTTTGAGGCCAGAAGATCATCAACGACGTGGTATAAAGCCAGGCCAAGTGACTGTAAAAAAGCTCATGGATAAGTTAAAACTAAAAAGCAGGTCGGAGTGGAATCGTCTGGACTCCTGGCTTGGAGGACGTTGAGGCATGACCATCCTCTACATACATCAACGTTTTTTGGACCAAGTCTGCCATATCCAGCCTCCTCAGGATCCCTTTAGTACTACCTTTCCGGTCAGATATCACTATCAAAACAGTTCTTATTTTGCCCAATTTGGTCCGATGAAATTGCATCTCTCAGGATATGATATAGAATTAAAGTTTTTTTTTCCGTCACGAAACTTTATTCAATATTATAACAAACAATACAGTGTAATACGTACTACACTAAAACACATATATAAAAAAGATAAATAAAACTCTCTTCAACAGTTGCGTAAAAACATAAATGAACACATATAGTTTCAAATTTACTGTTAAACAGTGATGACATTATAGTAAACATTACTGAATCGAACTTAAACAATTTGTTAATTTTAAAACGCTTTTGAGGAGAAGCCACCTCGAGCAATATATAAAAATGCCTCGTTATATAAACTCATTTAGGTGTCATGCATGCTCAGTAATTAGTTTAAGTCAATATTTTATCAGTGTACAAACAAAAAAGCTGTCAAATTGTAAAAATATATTTGCTTCATAAACATAGGCGTGTAGGTACAGGCAATGATGATGACATTACATATTGTTTGCTAAGGGACACCATGACGTGGCTGACTTGCTCACGTGCAATGGCAATATATTATATTAGGGTGTGCTAAGAGATACGAGCAAGGTTCGTATTCTCGAGAAGTAATCGAGATAGGTCAAAAATTGGAACGATAATTTTCTCAAGTTTGGGCCTATTTCTTGAGAATGGAGGGGGAACGAGAAGCAAAATGAGAGGAGGAAAGAGAGCGTAACTATGTATAGAGATATATATTGAGTTATAAGTGCTTATACAATACATAGTAAGAGGGGGAATTGAAGGCTACGTTTTTCATGTTTAATCTGAAGAGGATCAAAATATGAGGAAAATTTAGGACTTTTCATATATGTATATGATAATGGAATATCAATGGACAACAGTCAAATGCTTCTGTGGCCAAATGAGCTGATTTGTACTAAATCAAGGCAACTGAACACGAAAATCTTGTTTAAAACAGTTTATTGGCTCCCATTTTTAGGTATGCAACTTCCTAAAAATTGTTGAAGCGGAAGGCATCTCTATGGCATGCCAAATGTATACTTGGTTAATGGCACTCATGGTGTCATGAATGCTGATGAAATTCCATAGCTTTGGGAACTGTAAAGAATGAAGTGTAAGTCCAATATTTGGTGACACTGCATTAGTGAAGATCAAAACAACAGTGCAAATAGGTCTGAAATCAATTTGCCCCATATAAAAAGCCAACAGACTCAGGTTTGTGTTCAGTTCTCTTGTACTTTTGCTGGTGTGTAGTTGACATGTGAGATAGTCTCTGAAAATGCCTCATAACTGTGTGAATAAAGCAGACAGCTTCTGCTAAATTTGTGATGGAGTAACTTTTTCGTCAAGGAAACGTAAGATGAAGCGATGGCTCAAAAAGTCTACCACCTCTTCTACTTTGGCAGCAAGATTTGGGGCCACGACAAAAGCTGGGCTTCAACTGCTTGTTGCAATATCTGAAACAAATTGTCGACAATTGGCTGAGCAAACAGAAGGAGTCTGTGCCATTTGCCGTTCCCATGGTCTTGAATGAACATTTTAAATATTCCAACGCCTCCTACTTCTGTCTGATTCCATTGGTCAACAAAGGTTTGCCAAAGAAGAAGCTTCAAAGTGTGCAGTAGTACCCTGACATTCTCTCAGCCAAACGGCCAGTACCTATAAATATGTTGTACACTTACTTATAACCCAAAAGAGTTAAATATACATTCAGAACACTCTGATTATGATGAATGTTTCGACAACATCTGTGTCACATTGTAGATTCTCACTTTAATCCATCACATGCTGAATGTGACATGATCACACAATTGAACGTTTGGTTAGTGATGTACCTAAGTCCAAGACCGAGCTACTTGGATCTACAACCGTGGAAGCTCATGGCAGACAATGTTTCCTTCTCCAAGTTCCGCACCAGACAAAAATACCTTGAAGCATTCTATTATATAAGGAACCGCCAATTTTTCATATTTCCATTTTTTATTGATCCTAGTGCGGTCACACGAGCCAATTGGAGTTAAGTCTTAGTAAAGATTTCGATAAATAATCCATCCACTAAAGAAACAATATCAATTTTCATGGACTCCAGAGAGAAGATTTTACATGCTTATTGGCAAAAATAACTTTGCTCTTCTCTATGTGGCATGGTTGCCTCCAGTAATTAGATATAATTAACGAAAGGAGAGGCAGAAAAGAAAAGCAGAGGAGATACGCAATTTATTTAATTACGAACTAAAATAACATACTGTTTATCCCTTAAATGAAATAAAAAAAGCTTCTAAACTGATCTCACCTGAATGATAAACAGACATCTATTTGCACTTCTAATTAGGTTACATATAATTGCTCTCATTACGACTATAATAATCGTGTTGGGAGTTATTTAAAATTTAAATACATAAGAGCAATTGAATTAATGTTTGTACAGCATATTAATATTAGATGATCTAACAGTATAAAAAATAAGAAGTTGGTAATACACAAAAAATATAAAAATAGTTGTTGTGATAAAGTGTATTCAGCATTAAATATATAGACGTTACACAAATAATTTCATTTAAAAAATTATAAGGCAGTAAAATCGTTATTTTATAAAGATATATTTTCATTCTAACAAAATAAAATTAAATATATTTTTGAAAAGACAAATTATACTTTCTTCATTACATAAAAGCGGTGATCCGAAGAAATTGTAGCAATTTTTTTTATAAATTAGTCTATATTACCAAATATATACAAAAAGATATGTTTTCAAAACTCTAAATAATATAAATTATTTGTTTTATTACAATGGCCCTGATAGCACGGAAATAAATTTATTGTAACTAAAATACAGATTTTACTTTATAAATTAAGAAGCACAAAATCCCCCCTATCGAAAAATGTTTTAAATATGTAAATAGAATTGTTGATGAGTTTTGATTTAGTTTTGTTTAATATTAATTGTGTAAATTTTATGTTTGTACGTGTAATGATAAGTTTTTTTTGATGTTGGTAACATTCAAGAATAAATGTTGTACGAAGGTACAAAAAAAAATATTCTTTCCATGGCATATCAATAATATTAGATGATTTACCAGAGCTACAAAATAGTTCAATACTCAACTTACAGGGAATCTTAGAAATGGTTGAAGAAGTCAAATATGGAAATAAATAAATAATCAAGGCAATTGCTGATTGTCAAATAACGTCAACGTAAAATAATAAGAAACAGACTTTTGTAACAAATGAAGTGAAAGCTGAGTGAAAGCGGGATCGACTCCCAATGTTGAGGGTCCACTTCTGAAGTTAAAATTTATCACCAGTATCAAAAATAATCCTGCAGATATTTACAAAGTCAAAGTTAACTTTGAAAAAAGGTCTCAAATCTCTCGTACCTCGGAATAAACTTGGTTAATGTCGGGTACAAATGGTTGAAATTAATTTAGAGCTTTCGCCATTCCTGGCAATAACCAAATTATAATTTGTGTTAATTGAATCCCTTACGATGAAAATGATTCCATTTCAAAAGCCCGGAGTTCCCTAAAAGAATAAAATGGCTAATCCTTTCTGTTTAAGATATGACTGCTGAATCTATTTTGAAGTATAATGGGTTTCATGTTTAAACTTCTATATGCATTAGCTTTGGCCCCATGGCATCTGAAATAACTAGTGTGGACTCAGAAAATATCTTAGCCATTGTTTAAAGGATTAACCTTCTACTTGGATAAGAGGATTTTTTCGTCCATCTCAAAGTGTTTGAACTATAAATATCTTCCGAATGACGTAAAATGCTTTTAACCTTCTTTAAGTTGTTGGAGGAACGAAAAATTTAAATACAAATAACATCAAATATTGTAAATGGATTGCATCTTCGGGGTGAAAACTTCTATTGTCAAAGTAAGTGAGTTGTCGTTTTCTATTTAAATGCAAAAAGCTGAATAATGTAAATATAAACTAAAGGCAGAGTTATTATCCGGAGTTTGTTAAATTTTAGCTAATATTCGACGACACGTCCGCAAACCAAAGCTATTAAGTTTGTGCTTTCTACTTGCTAAAGCTAAATTACAGAAGGATTAGCTGCTTCTGAGACAAACATTGAGCTGGAGTTTGTTAAATTTTAGCTAATATTCGGACGACACGTCCGCAAACCAAAGCTATTAAGTTTGTGCTTTCTACTTGCTAAAGCTAAATTGCAGAAGGATTAGCTTCTTCTGATTAAAACCATCACCGAAGTCCATCATAATATTTGCAGCATTATATCATTACATGACACTTTATATCAGGATCTCAATATTAAGGATTATCCGTCGATGTATACAGGGGGCTTAGTTCACTAATTCCCTTCGTGCCCCGAGAAGAAGATTTCCAATATAACAAATTCATTTGCCATCAATTAAAATGCTAAGAACTTTTCTATTTTCGAATAAATATACCTATATTCCATTTTATATATAGTTTGATTAAATTTGTTTCATTCCCAACGCAAATATTAGTCCTTTGTTTAAATATTTTTGCACTGCCTTAAGTTTGACTAACATGTTTATTATAAACATCTATCATAAAAATTCTTAATATGAGCAAAGTAATATTATTATTATTAGAGAGAAGTAGGTTACTTTTATCATCAGATAATAAAGCCCTGTAATTGAGGCCATTATTCATAAGTTAAATAAAAGTTGGAAAAATGCTCCTAAAGCTCATTTTCTTTTATATATAGAATAATAATAAAAGAATTAGTTTTATAGATGTGTTCTGAAAATATACTCTAGTAATATCATGTGATCTTGACTTCCTCACATAAAAAAGTTATAGCGTTTTGTAGGATGCTGAAGACTATAACTTTTGAATGTTGTACTTCAAAGTTCTTAGAGTTGAGGGCACAGATGTGATTACCATGAGGGGAAGGGAATATCATTTAAAAGGATCTAGGATTTCTAGACTTATTCATAATTCATGGGCTACAATGTTTCATTGTAAAGTAATTACCGTGAGGGGAATGTTGATGAATCTCATTAAAAGGGATCTAGGGTTCGATATATTGTAATCCTATAATGCTTATTCATACCAAATGGATCAAAATATCGGAAAAATATGTTACAAATATATTAATAAAAATAGAAAAACTTGATACGCTAAAGAAACGTATCATCATATTGATTTTGTTGAAAGTTGTAGTGAACAAATGAACACTAGTAAGGTAAAATTAAATGACAAAAGGTCTGATGAGCAATCAAATATTTAATATTACGTTGGATATTAACAATAAAAATAATAATATTATGGGAATAATAGAATAAAGATTCAACAGTTGAACTGTTATTAAAATGGGATGATCAAAACAAGGGAGAGCATTCCTAAAGCTTATTTACTTTAATTCATGGGTTACAATGTTTTATTGTCAGGTAGAATTATTTAAGCAGCAACTTATTGATTGTTTAAAAAATAGGGTTAAAAATTACAAGATACCTTCCGTTTTGACCTTTTGAGTATGAAAAAAGTTAGTTTCAATTCCTCCTCATATATATATATAATAACCATAAGAATATAAATAGGCATAAGGTATACCTTTCCCTTATAGACTACAAATTAATATGCTTTTCAGGCATGTCGTCGTTTTGGTGGTTAAACTAATTACCTTTTTGGAAATTTGACTTTCAAAATAAATTAAAGCCCAGCTATTGTTAAAAACAAATATAATGATCTAACTAACTTTCCTCAGTTCATTTCATTCAATATTTTTACACACAATTTTATGCATTATAAAAAAAATCAGTCGTGTTCATAAGATGATTTTTTTAAATGAAAGCCTGCCCTTAAAGGCCGTAAATAATTTTTTTTGACATGATATATAAGAAATATTTGTTTTCGTAAATAGTTAGTCGTATTTATTATGAAAAATAACGTTTTGTATAATATGTAAATTTATATATTGGTAATGTAGGCCTCAAAAATCATAAGAAGATATACCCCAGCAACTGAATATTTGTAATATCCTAATGCCATTGATGACAACAGCATTAAATATAAGTTAAATTCATCAAATTTTCAATAATTCAATTTGCAAGTCATCCATCAACTTGGCATATGTAACGGATGCCCTTCTGAATTATTAGTTATTGAATCTGTAAAGGAGGACAACTAGGATATTTGTTATATAAGGAAAAGTTGAAATTATATATTTGTAAGTACATATCATACAAAACAATGTTTTTAAATAATTGAAAGTACATAAAACTTTTTAACATGCATTTGTATAAAAGAGCTCGTTTCAATCTTATTTAATTATCATAGTATTATGAAATTTCTCATTAAAAGACGAGAAGTTGGCAGTGGTTTGAAATACTAGAGAATTTCAATAATTTATATTATATATATATATATATATACAGGTGCGACAAAATAACATCCTTTTCAGAAGGCAATAAAACAAGATGGATAAATCAGAAAGGTTTTAATTTTGTTTCATAACTTTAAGACAAATATTTAAAGTTTTTTTCACATAGTTTTGAAATCATGTCAGATAGGTGACGTTCCCTATTGTCCATACACTGTATATATCTGTATACTGTATTTACGCACTTTATATACTGCAATTTGTCCCCTTGTGATTTTTATTTTGGGGGATATTTGAAATCCCGTGTTTATGACAGCCGCCCGAGAAGCCTACCAGACTGAAAGGCCAACATCAATGAAGAAATTGCCAATATACCCGCTGATATGCTGGTGAGGGTCATGGCAAACACCCGATATCTGTACATACAGTGTATGGACAATGGGGGACGTCACCTATCTGATATGATTTTCAAAACTATGTGAACAAAACTTTAAATATGTACTAATATCATGAAGCAAAATTAAAAAAATTCTGATTTATACATCTTGTTTTATTGCCTTCTGAAAAGGAAGTTATGTTGCCGCACCCTGTATATTATATATATATAATATATATTTATTTATATACATGTATATATATATTATATATACGAAGAACTTCAATAATGCTAATTATATGTGCTATTTTATCGACAATTATTTTTGCAAGTATAAATATTATTTCCTATTGTTGCTTGAAAGAAAATGTCTGATAGAGGTGATATATATTATTATTTTTTGCAAACATTTACAAAAAATATAAGCTAGGACGATTTTTAATATTGTGTCCCGATGAGCCCCTATTTTTACATATCATACTTTGAGGTTATAAATAACAGCTGTTGAGACATTAAGTTGATGGAAGTGTAACTATATTACTCAAGAAAAGGATAATATGAAAAACGGTTTCTACACTGCTAAAACATTGATCAAATTATATGTTTTGCTGATATATATATATAGATAAACTATATATATAGCCATATATATATAAATATATATACATAACTATATATACATAATATATTATATATATTATATTATATTATATTATATATATATATATATATATGTGTGTGTGTGTGTGTAGCTCTTAGGATCCCCGAAACTATTGGATCCTTGTTGCTCTCAGGATCCATGGGCACACTCTAACCAATCTTTTGGATCACCCCTTCAGGACAGAGGAAACAGCATACAGCTTTTCGCTGCTCCTCACCCCTTCATCCCATCAAATATATATCTCTATATATATTTGTATATATCCACACCTGCTGAGGTGCTAGGGGAGGTGTAGCAAATTGACCTGCTTACTAACAGCAGGTCAACCTACCACTCTAATGTCACACCTCAGCAGGTTCTTAATCTTAAGTACTCTTGCCTGCAACTATATACGCAGCAGGCAAGAGGTTATTCTTACTCAACGCCTTCAAGAGTTGTCATTCTACTCTTACTTCGTGCTATATATATATATATATATATATATATATAAAATAATCATATGGTTAAAATGTAAGAAATCGATTATTAACTTTGGCTATAATGTAATTTCTAATCTAATACTTCCAATAATAAATTCATTGTAAGCTATTATAATAATTTCATTTATAGAAGTTGTAAACCAAAATGCAATCATCCGATCCAATGAGAAAGGATACACATTTCACTAATCATTAAGATTGTATGGTTAGGACTTTTGTAGATTTCATATTTTCATCTGAGATAACTTTTAATGACTGAATAATAAAGATTTTCCTTTAGAAAAGCGTACAAAACATTTGGTCGGGTTATACTTTTGTGAAGATTTTTTTTTGTGGAAAACATCTAAATCTGTATCTAAAAATTGGTATCTCAAGATTGTGTTTTCCATGGAGGAACACAAATATCTGATTAAAGTAAAGGCATATAGTAAGAATTCTAAAAAATATACTTAAGAAGTAACAAAAATGAAAAAAATTCCATCAATCATGAATATATTTGTTTGGTATTTATGATTTGAGTTTATACAAATATGTTTGCCGCACTCTTTATATAAAGATTAATTTAAAAGTGGAAAAATGGAAAAAAAGCTTGAAAAAGAAGAAAAAATTGCTAAAGTCAACTAAAGATTTATATAATAAAATAGGATGGACCTAGTTTTTATTATTATTGACACAGTTCATATAAATATATATAAAACAAAGGATATATATATATATAAAGTGATGCTAATGCGAATTAATCATGAATAAACATTTTAGGTTAAATTTAAGCATCACAAATGAACATACAATTATTTAAAAAAATATAATTAAAAAGACCAAACATTATAATAATTCCAAAAACGTAATAAAACATTATTATTTAAAATCCTTGAATTTTTTTAAAAAGTTTTGATGATGTCCTTGTAGAGAGGAGAACGGGAAAGGAATATCGGATGTCTTGGGCTCCATAATTCCAAGAATCATCCTTTGTAGATGGGATCCTAAGGTCCAGGGAACCATATCTCGCCGCAGCTGCCAGGAATATTGCCTTCAAATGGAAGGGAAAGGCTGGTAATCCGCTAACCTTTTGCAACGAGCAATTTGCACCCAGAAGTGCATTATTTATAGCCTTGGTTCGAGAGGACAGTATTTTGCCGCCACGGATTCCAAATAGAACGGACGCCTTCAAATATTTATCCGCTTCTTCTTTGTCCAGACCTCTCACATTAAGTTTAACAAAGCGTTTTATAATATTAACTGAACGACACTCAACGAAAGCGTGTAAAATCGAGTTATAAATAGTGCCACAGTGTGAATGGCTTTGATGAGAGCACGTTCATAGTCAATTATACGAACCCGTTTTTCAAGGCAGTGAAGTTTAAGGTGGCCAAAACTAAAGTATTTTTTATTCAAATAATAAGTTATATTTACTTGAATTCAATTATTAGGCTTTACGTAATAAAGTTAAAAAAAATGTGTTAAGATAAAGAATAACAACATAAAATTCAATATACCAATCGATCATTCTAATCGTAATGTAATTAACTTCGATGGGTGCAATCCATTTTTGTAGATCAAATTGCAATTTGTTTTATTGTAACAAAAAATGAATGACTTTCTGTGCCTCAACTTATATTATATACATCTTATATTATTCTTCACTCTTTTGACTCACTATCTAGATCTTCAGGATCTAGTAATATAGTATGCATCCATCATCCTTATAGTAAACAACATACAATGTATGGACGCAGCGTCCTCACATGATACATGCTGCATATTATTTATTTGTTCTAGCTGTTTTTTTACGTATTTTACTGTTTTTATTTATTTATTTCAGACTTGTTAAAAATGTAACTAAAGTGGCCATGGCAAATATACTCGATTACACACACTAAGCTTAGTTTTACAATAAGTACCCCTTACAAGCAATTTTCTAAGTCATTGGTTATTTTAGACGTTACCTGAAATCATTCAGACAAAACGAGTTCGGAAAGATAAATGTAAAACAAACTTGCTACAAAGAATCAAAGTCCTTTTTTTTGCTTTCATTAATTTTGGATTGTACATATATTTAGGATTCTGCCTTTTAAGCAAATTGGATATTTATACAGAGCATTTATTGTACTTTTATTTATGGGGAGAGGGGATAGTCAAGGTCAAAATACACTAACAAGAAAACATAGCTTTTATTGGCTAGAATACAAAATGTATGCTTTCTTAGAATTAATATTGCGAGGGACAAATAGAGGAAGCAGTGGAACATATTTCTATTGGCAGCGGCAAGATATGCAGCTTTATTTTTGAAAATCTCCTCCTGGGAAGAAAGAGGATCGTGGACCTCTGCCGGAATAATCATTAAGTATTTTCCAAGCCTCCAGCATCAGAAACGAATAAGAACGATTTCAAGAAGATATAATAATGTTTAGCCTTGTGCATATTTCAATGCTATTTTTTTCATATTTTGTTAAGAGTTATAAATTGTTTTATAGTCGTGTAATATGTTTTTTTCGGTATATGTTTTTATTTCTTTCTACAATACAAGCGTAAAAATATACACTAAAAACAAAGTAGACATTGAAAATGAAATAAAAACTCACTGGACAGTTGTGCAAATACAAATACATAAATAAACATTATAGTTTAAATGTAATATGGTTTGTTGTAATATATATATATATATATATATATATATATATATATGATATATATATATATATATAATATATGATATATATAATATATATATATATCTATATTATATATATATATTGTAATAATAAAGAAGTAGACTTTGGAAGTCCTGCTAAACGTAGTGATTTCCTGGCGTGCCAAAAAGGTCACCCTTCCATGTAGTTTCTAGCATTCCTTGCATTGTCATATGGTTTTTTCGTTTGCTCCTTGAGCGTACGCCTTTATCATCGCACTCTTTTTTAGCGTAAGATTATCAGACATAACCTCACGTTAAAAAAGAGTGCAATGATAAGGCGTACGCTGAAGGGGCGGGCGCAAAAAACAAACATCAACAGTAAAATGTGCGATTAAGGCGTACGCAAAAATAAAACAAACCAACATATTGCTAAATCATCAACTTATTGTTGTTATTTAAAATAATATGTGCCAGGAGGAAAGTCTTTAAGGCCAAAATGTCGTTAGCTAAAGGTGCGTGAAGCCAAGGCGAGGTACTATACGGCCAGAGCTAACTATCCTAATTATCTCCTTTAGAATAGAAGCTCTGGATTCCTACTCGTGAGTGACAGATGATGATATTGTTAGAAGCATTAATATTTCGAAATGACTTATTTAATATATAATTGCCATGTATAGTATATTTATAGATAGACCAGAGTCTTTTATGGTTGCATTTATTATTGGAAAAAAGTAGTCAAACGTAAATCGCAAAATAAATATTTGTTAATCATCATTTGTTATATTTTCATAGTGTATTTTCGTATTTTTCGTTTACAATACATACTTATTTTATAAACAAAAACCCTATGTTCTTTATATAATTATCCTTATTATGCATATCTATCAATAAAAACGCTTCACTCATGCACCTTTATGGGCTCACACATTGCTCTCATTTATACATATGACTGAATGTTCCAAGGTTAATAAACATTGTAATAAAAAAGGCTGTAAAGCTTATTATTAGTTTACATCTTGATTTAATTACTGCAATTTACACTCTTCAAAAGTGCACGCCATTAAACTCCTACTCCTTTTTTAAATAGAACTAATTCGTTGTAGAACAATTCTTTCATTATTTTTTTTTCTAGACAGTATTTATCTCTCAGTATATATATACATATATGTAAATTAGATGTTATAAGCCAACCATATACATGAAATTTAAATATATTGAAAAACTATTCACAAATATACATTCAATAAATAATATGTATTCCCTTTGATAGCGCCTAGAGGCTTGTAGCATGCAGTAGTACAGTCTACCATATTTTTCTACAAACTAAAAGTATTCAGAAATTATTATTTTATGGTGAATAATTTAGACGTTGAACTACATACAGGGGCTTAGCGATAAATCTGGAATCACTTTTAATGGCCTTTTTCACCTCTTCCAGTGCCTAAATTAATTAATTTGAACTAGGTGGGGAGAGGCCAGACTCATTTCTTCCGAATTTTAAGAAAAAAATATTTAGAAAAAACAATCCCTCATCATGGAACAAAGGAGACGTGATGCCGTCCTCGAGCTCTTTAAGCGGGCCACGGTGCCCAGGACATCATCAAGCTCCTCCACTATCCCAAGTCCACCGTCGAGGACATCATAAAGAGGTTCAAGGCCACCAGGGGATACAACAGGAAGGTCCACAACCCCAGGAGTGACAAGATCAGGTCTCCCAGGTTCCTGGCTGGGTGAACAGGTCCATCAAGAACAAACCAGGCACCCCCATGACGAAGTTGGCCGCCGCCAGGGGCGTGAGCATCTATACCATCTCCAAGGCCGTCAGGGAGGACCTGGGGGTACAAGAGCTTCACCTCAAGGGGAGACACCTCTCACTGAGAAGCAGAAGGACGCCTGGGGTGGCAAGGACATGCTCAACTTCATCAAGTATTCTTCCAGCCCTTCCTGAGATTCTTCTCAGATGAGAAGCTGTTCAACCTGGACCGCACTCACAACAAGCAGAACATCAGGTGGATCTGCCAGGACCCTGAGGACGTGGTCTTCAAGTCCAAGAAACCCGGCCTCAGTCATGGTCCTGGGTGTGATGGCCCCCTTCTTCTCCGTGGGCTGTATGATCAACAAAGAAGTCTACCTGGAGGTGCTGAGGAACGTGGTGGTGCCTTGGATGAACAAGATTGCCAAGGGCAGGAGATACACCTTCCAACAGGATTCAGCTCCAGGTCACAAGGCCAAGAGGGTCAGGTATGACTGTGCCACACTTCTGTAAGAGCGAGGAGTAGTCCCCCCCCCCCCAACAGCACTGACTTGAATCCCTGTGACAACTACCTGTGGGGGAGGACAGAGGAGGAGGCCTGCAAGACTAGCCACAGAAACCTGGACTCCCTGAGGTCAGCCATCACCACCTCCATGGCCAAGTTGGACAAGGAGGAAGTCAGCAGGTTCGTGAGAACCTTCAGAGGTCGTCTGGAGGCTGTTCTTGAGGCTGATGGAGGCCATATTGAGTAGACAAGATATCTTAAAGTGCCTCTCTGTTTTCCCACAAAACAGGCATGAAAAATAAACTAATATAAAAAAATATTCCGCTATTTCCGATTCCGGATTATCGCTATACTAATATATAAAAAAACAATGGTAGTAGGATTTTTTTCTTCATTCACTCTAATATAGTGTATTAGCCTTAATGTAGCCATGAAGGACTCGAAAATAGGTAGCATCGTCGGAACTGAAGAATAATAATATATTGAACATGTAAGCCTCTCATGCGTCTTTGAAATAAAAAAGATAGTTTATTAATGGATTTTAGCTTCCTTTTGGCTCTTAAAGCATTAAATATGTATTCAATTAATCGAATTTCTTTAGAATTAAGAATGCTATGACAAAATAATTATATTTTACATTGTGATGTACAATTTTACAATTCCATATATATATTGTAGGAATTTCTATACAATATGTTTTTTATTCTCAAATAAACGACTTTTTGAAGAATTTAAAGAATGACACAATCCCTTAAATGTTTTGTTATTTTTAAATATTTGTTTAGCTTTAAATCGAAATATATAACTTAAAACATTTAATGTTAATGCTAAAATCTTTTACTTAATAAAATTTGAGAGACTAAAGTTATGTGTCTTATTTTACCTACTTATCCATTAGTTTACATAATATATCTATCAATATCGGGCATTTCCTTAAAAAGGTAAAAGTGATGGATTGAAAATGGGGTACATTTATCTATTAAAAAAATGCATACATTAAAAAATGAAATGTTGACCAATATGAGAGACTTCAATACCCCCCTTGACTAATCCTTCCCAACCTTAAATATCTCCTTTGTCAGTTTCTACTTATCCCGTTAGTACAAGTCTTTCAAAGCATTAAATAACTAAATATTCAACGTTAATTGTTCTTTAAGAACGAATATCTTTAATATGTTGATTTATATAAAAAATTTGAAAGCCGACGTTGAAAAGCAAATATATTATATATATCTTTATATCAGGAAACGACCAGGACACCTTTTTTCATCGGGACCTGGGCCAGGCCATAAATTTTTCAAGCCGGGCTGGGCCGGGCCAAAACCGGGCAGGAACTTAATATATATTTTAGTTCCTTCGACATTCTGAAGTGTGACGTTTGTTTTAGAAAAGAAGGTCCAAAAAATAGTTGACAACGGTTTTTTATAGATAAGAATATTTTGAAAATTCATTTTTATAAAAATGCCCTCACTTTTTTTGGGAAATTATTTTCTAAAAATAAAAATCATGAATGGCAAACGAAAAAAAATATCGAAGTTCCGGCCGGTGTCTAAAAAGACATGGGCCAGGCTGGGACGCTCAAAAAACTGCCGGGACCCGTGCCGGGCACCCGGTCGTTTCCTGATATATATATAAATATATATATATATATATATATATATATATATATATATATATTGGATCTCCTTTGACAAATCCTACAAAGTATCGAACTCCTCTTTTAGGTTCTCTTCCGTTTGTAAGGTCTAGCCGAAGACTGATTTAAAAATAATGAAATATACATATAAACAAAGGACTGACAATAAGAGATCTATATACATATATTTGGCTGAGTTATAAAGAATGAGCTAGGTTTTATTATCTCAAAATGTAAACAAGATAGCTCAAAAATATCCAAGGTAGCGTGCTTATCGCATATTTTTGCGATAAGACAAGCGACTATGTGGTGCTACTCGGGTTGTATAAATAGTCAACGCTCGCACCATTTCTATATTTTACGCCACTTGCAAATGCTCGCTCCTACTTATTGATACAGATCAAGCTCGCCAAGACACTCAACGAAATCCACGGGGACCTCATGCCTACCTTCCTTGACCATCAAGAAATGGAGTAAGGAAAACTCCGGGGACTAGGACACCAGAGACGATCGCCAATGTGAAGCGCCTGATACCCGGATGACCACTCGATAAGTTCTGTCGAGGTTTCTCAACCAAAAAAACCGTTTCCAGGCATTTGACGGAGGATTTAGGACTACGAAACGTCCTGAGTGTACTCGTCCCTCACCAGCTCTATGATACCAAAAAGAGGTAGCGAATGAAGTGCTAGGACTTTCTGATCGGAGAGACGTTGAACAGGGGAAACAGAGCCGAACCCTGCAACCGGTATCTATTCTGGAAGTTTAAGTACTTGCTCCGGAATGACGAGTTTCGGGGCCACGAAGAAGAGGGTCAGCGAAGACGAGCTGTTCGACCATCTCCAAAAGCTCCGAGACTACTGCCACGACGTCATTGCACTCGGAGTGATTGGGTTTACTGATTTAGTTCGTCAAACTTCCCGTCAGAGAACAGCACCATTCGTCTATTTTTGTCGAATATTTAATATATAGTTTTGTTGTATGAAAACATGTACATCATGCCTATATATTCAATAGAATGGTCCAATCATTCTAATGAAACGAGAAAGTCACATAACCATAATTAGAATCGATTAAGTTGGACGAGAATGATTAGAAGTATTGGTGTACGATAACCTAATATTAATATTGTCAATCAGATTGAATGTTTGAAAGATGAAGGAAAGTCAATTAACATAGAAAATATTAAACATCCCAAACATATTTTTCGATGGCATGCATCCTGCATGAAAAAAGTTTTCATGTTCTTGATTAAAGGCTTCTTCCTATGAATCTTGATTTAAGATAATGATGTATTTGTATGGGAAAGAGTAATTGCTTTTAATATAAATTCAGGCTGTGTGAGATCAAATTATATGATAAGTGATGTGAAAAATCCCTTAGAAATGACAAATAAATTTAATCAGCCACCTACCTAACTATGAAATAACAACTTTCTGGTTTTCCTTTTATTGTTTGATGAAAACCTTGAATTGTCAAGTATCAAATGTCAACTTCTTTTAATAAACCTAAAAGTCCTTCATTTGTGTTGTTGTTTGTTTTAGTGTAGTATTAAATTACAATACTATTCTGTTACAGCGTTACGTGGTTGGATGATTCATAGCTGTAATATATCTAGAAAATTCTTTTAAACTCTTATAAACATACATAAAATCCATTTCACTCTTTTTTTTACATAAGATAAGTTCAAATATAAGTAGAGCTGCGACTACAGAATGTAAATCGGCATTCGAACCTACCGACGGTAGGTTTCAAATACCGAACCGATTATACGATATTCAGTAGAAACTACCAAATATCTTACCGATTGACAATAATCTCTAATAAATTATAACAAATTATGTACTTAATTGTCCTTTATTATAAAATTGTCCGATATTAAATGCATATGAAGGAGTCACAGAGCAGATACATAAATAAATTTCTCTCTCTTTCTTATCTACCGTACCGATCGATACTGTAGATATATAATAAAATCTACCGAATACCAATATCGATCGATAGAAGGCATATACCGAATACCGAACCGGCACTAGATTTTTCTACCGAATCCTAGCACTGAAATGAGTATTATAGCCCATTCTCTGCACCTTCACGTTTCTTGATGTCGAAAAGTTACATCAGCTCTGAGTTTGCAAGACTGTATCCCGTCTAAGAGTTGTTGGACCCCCCCCCCGTAAGCTATTCCCATTCCTCTCTCAATACTTACATCAGTATATCAATTTTAGGGATGAGACAATAGTCGTTTATGAATTGACTTGTGGGTGGATTTAAATAAGTGATATACTTTAAGTAAAGAGGATGTCATTAGGGCAAAATTCAAACTAGAGGCATATATACACTCAGAGAGTGCAAACCTCCGCCGTCACGGGGTCCTTATGAGCCTTCCGAGGCGGATTTTTCACGACTGGGGCGGCGTAGAGGGACGGGGGAGGGTTCCCCTCGACGGAAATTCCGAGAGGAAGACGCTCCCGGCACCCGATTTTACAGCACAGCGACATCTATTGACAGAGTAGGCTATCTTGAAATATTTATTAGTATTTAGCTCGTTTTGCATCGTAATTCTGCACTCAGAGATGCCAAAATTCAATCACTTGTTCCTTTGGTATTTCCAACAGCTCTCCAAAGTTTCATCCGAATCCGTTCCGTACTTTTTGAGTTATCCTGCTGACAACAAACCAACAACACAACAAACCAACGCCAGTGAAAACAATACCTCCTTCGGCGGAGGTAATAAGTGGAAAATATCAAGAACGATCCTTCGGGCCTTGTGGATCCAGCATTGATTTTGGGGTTGTCAAGACACTGGGCTGCGGAGAATATATATCGTTGAAAACCAGTCCACATATTTACCCTAAAGATATGCCTAACTGTTGCATCACACATAACCACTCTTATAAATGCATCAATATACTTTTTTTTTTTTTGGGGGGGGGGGCGATTATTAGGTTTTATAGAAAAATAATGTATAAATATAACACAACAAATGATAACAATAATAAATTTTAATTTGTTCACCTACCCTTCAGACATTAAAGCTTTAAAGCATGGCATGTTTTATTGTTATTTATGAAATCTAATTCACATCTAACACATTCGAATGGAATGCTTGTTATGTGCCCTCTGAAGGTCATATGCTTCCAAATCCTTTGACCTACTTCGGAGTAGTTGAAAAGACTTTCTTCCTTACCATATAGGAAGGAAATGGAGCAATAAGGAGTAAAGGAGAACACTTTATCAGAAGAGCCATAATGAAATAAATCATTGATATCCTGTAAGGAACAAGGACCAGTACTAAAAAAAATGAACTCATTCCCTAGCTGGAAATATATTTTTTTTGTTGCTTGTGTTTTTTAACATTATAGTCGTTATTAAATTATATCTAAAAAAGCTTTAATAGAACATTTGCATTATGTGAAAATATATAATGTCCAAATTTGCAATATCATTAAGAACGAAAACTCTTATTTTCTTCGTTTTCACGAGAACGAAATGAAATTATATACAAGGAAAGTTGAATCTTGTTGACTGATCAGCAATAAGATTTTATGAGATACATATTTGTTTTTATTATAGTGAAATAAACATCAAAACGAACAAAATATTACCATTTGGTCTAAAAAATTAAAATAAAATTAAGTACTCTAAGAGAAGACAGCTGTTTTCAATAGTTAGTATGATCATGTAAGTGACTACGAATCCGCTACTCTCCTCTTCTCTTAAATGGTTATAATATAGGGTTCTCACTGGGAAACTTGAAGTCCGGGAAGTTCTTCTCCGGCCATCAAAGCCTCTGCAGATTTCGACAGGATAGCAGGGAAACAACTGGAGACATTATTTGCCTTTAATATGACTCTTATGGTAATTTTTAAGTAAGTTATTATATAAATGAATACTGCAAAAATTATTATAATTTTTTTCAATTTATTTCAGTCCTTAAAATTCCAATGTAATTACGTAAAAAACATAAATAGACATTGCAGTCTAAAATTAATACTTTGGAGAAGAATGACAACAATTAAAAAGTAGAAAAAAATTAATCAAACATAAAATGGCACTATGATAATCTTGGGAAGATGCCTTAAAAGTTTGGAGTCAATAATAAAAATGACTATATTACTAACTTAATGTTTTTTATCATTCATTTCATATTGATTTTTTTTCCTCATTTATTTTTCAGAGAGGACATATATATATATACATATATATAAATGGACATATATTTATTAATAAAATGAAAAAAAAAAGTAGTTATGATAAAACTCTGAACAAAGATATTATCGACTATAAAACACTATTAAAAACAGATAACAAATTTCATGTGAATGATTATTACCTCCGCCGAAGGAGGTATTGTTTTCACGGGCGTTGGTTTGTGGTTGGTGGTTTGTTGTTTGTCAGCAGGATAACTCAAAAAGTGCGGAACGAATCCGGATGAAACTTTGTGGAGTTGTTGGAAATGCCAAAAGGAACAAGTGATTAAATTTTGGCATCTCTGAGTGCTTCTTAAGATGCAAAACGAGCTACATACTAATAAATATTTCAAGTTAGCCTACTCTGCCTATAGATGTCCCTGTGCTGTGCTCTCCTCTTTGATGACGTCAGTTTCTTTTTCTTTCCATGTACCTCTAGAGTGTAAACAATAAAGGAGCAGTATGTATAGTTAAAGGGACAGTGCGTAGAGGGTTGGAAATGACAAAAAAGACAAAGTGATTCATTTTGTGGGATCGGCGGAGGTTTGCACTCTCTGAGTGCTTCTAGTTATTTATAAAATTTTATAATTTTTTGTTTAACTTAAAATAGTGACTCGATGCTGATGGGTAAAACTTTACAATGCTGGCGGTACTGGTCCAGGAGTCATATAAAAGGGAAGGTATTTGAGTGCCAGGGTAGAATAACGTGCTGCAGCTGATATAATTATTTTCCTCAAATCCTCGTTCCTCACAACTGTTTGTGATGCAGTTGGCAATCCACGCCTTCGAGTTGAGAATGGCTAATCCAATCGACTTTTCCTTAGGTGACTGGGGCCCAGTTTTTCTTTGCCAATCCAAATAAAACAATTCCTCTCACATTAAGAACCACAACTTTTTGAGGATGTATACATAAGGACAATCCACAAAAGCGTGTAGTAGGGTATTGTACAGTTTGCCACAGTTATGCAATGGCTTGAAAAATAGATACAGTTACCAGATATCTGCAACTGTGCTGTAAATTTCTTTCCATCATGGATTCCCGTCAAAGAATGTAAAATTCTATTCCTCCATTTCTCAGGGACGCAAAAAAAAATTATAAGTGTACTAGCAATGGAATTAGCTTCCTCCTGTGAGCTTGGGGGTACGAGTTTAAGATGCCACGAACATGGTGGTCTGTATTCACGGGCTGCTTTTTAAGAGACAAAATTTAAATCTCCCAACTATAAAATTATCTGAGCATGTTATATTATAAATTTATAAAATTGTTGATGGTTTCTTCTTCTAATGAATTTGGGCTCTTGAGATTTTTGAAAAATAACTTTTTTACGGAATTGTTACAAACTATATCTACGGTAGAGTCGCCTTGAAATTTTGGAACAAACTTCCAGACAACTCGCTGTGCAGCAGCCAAATTTTTTGAAATTGTGTTTGTTGACGAATTTGTTAAGTCTGATCCAAACATTAGGCGCATATACAGTCCATTTTGAAATATCGTCTCCTCCCTCCATGTCTGGATTCCTTGTGATGTCAATAAATGTTTTTATATAGACCTCAGGGAGTATGTGGGATAGAAGAGCTAAACCTCCACCGATTTGCTTAATTGGAATTTTCTTTCTATTTGTAAAGAAATATATCAAACAATCTTTTTTATTACAATTTTTTGACAAATGTGAATTCCAACATAAAATCAATTTATGTTCATTTTATAAAATAGTTCCAGACATTTTAACTCTTTTTTGAAGATTTAAGAAAAACGAAATATAAATATTTATAAATATCTGCTATGGATATGTATGCCAATGATATAACTTTGTTCATTCAGGCCAACAAAGATGTGCAGTTATCAAAGCGTATATAATTTTACTGAGCCCTATTAGGAAATAGGAAAGAAGATTGTGGTCGAAAATTAATATTAAAAAAAGACCATTCTTCGCATGGAAAATATAATACATCTATGGGTATTTGAATAGCATCTTTATCAGTTGCGGACAATGTTGAAATCTTGGGAGTCCCTTGGGACAGGTATGGGGCCTCTCCATGCAATTGGTCGTCTCTTCAATCCTTATCATAACAATATTAGAAGATGGAGGAAACTAAATCTTCAACAGAGCATTTATCTTATAACTTCAAGATTGTACGGCAACATTGTATAAGGCTACAGCCATCCGTGGTTTGCAGAGAGAGCTATTGATGAAGAAGAAATATGACTGACCAAACTTTTTCATCCTAATTACTTTCCTTCAGTGAAAGGACTCAAGAACTTAATGGGTAGTGAACTGACTAGCCTTTCCGTGGTTATAGATCCAAAATCTACCAAAAAATGTATATCAACTTATCAAACTATCCATATAAGGAATGGCGGAATTACTTTTTCAACACCTTCATATACATGGCTTTTGGTTGACGCCGACTTCATGAAAGTTAGTATAAGTACGTTTTCTTATTCCCTCGCTGCTGCTCAGAGAATTTTGTGGAAGGATCATGAAGGTGTGTGTAATCAAGTATATTTTGCCATATATTTTATTCGTCTTCAACAATATATATTATCAGGGAAATCATAAAAAGTTTTTTTCAAAAAAATTTAAGAAGCCAAAAAAATTAAATTAGAGGCATTCCATTCCGGAATTTATCAATTCATGGTATAAAACAAAAGTCAATGTTTAACTGTGGAAAGTATTCTTTCAAATTCAAATTGTAGCATCTCTACATTAATATCAATCCCTTGCTCTCAAGAATATTCTACGATGGAAAACTTAAAGAAGAAGCAGTTGCAATCGTGAACAAAAGCTTTGGAAAAATTAGCAATTAGAGTTCAGGGGAAAGAAACATGCTATCTTCGGTCACAAAAGTGAAGCATGGAAAATGTTTATTGACTCAGTTTCAAATTTCTTCTGGACGGTATATTTTAAATCGCCATGCAAGGGTTGCGGAAAGCTTTATAACTCCGTGTATCCTTTCTATCCTGCCCTCAACATTTCCAGACAATTTATAAAATTCCATCTAGAGATATAGCAGAAAAATATATTTTTCCAATTCTATTATTCGGAATAACTTGTAAACAACACTCAAACAACCCAAAGTCACAAGCCATTGAGTATGCTTTGTCAAGCATACGAAGTCTTTCATCTGAACAACAGGCTATTCTCATCCCCTGGATCAATATTTCATTAAATCAATATTAATATCTGCTTCTGCACGCTATTCTTTGTTAGCAATGAAGATTACCTGTGTTTCGGAGACCCAAAAGACATATTCCGACGAATAATTAAAGTTTTACCATGATGGCGCGCAATGGAGCCTGAAATTTCTTGGACGACTAATTCGTCATATAAAAGCTACCAAAGATTCTCAAAAGTAAAAGCCAATGTTATTTATATATTCTATTTTAATTTATTTTTTCAACGATGTTCTTTCGTTTTGTTGTTTTGCAGAAGGTTTTTAATTATCTTAATAATTGTTAATTAACTGTTGCTTGACTTATATTTAGAATTATATATATATATATATAGTTTATACAGATAGTTTATTATATTGATAGTTTGTACTATACTATTTATATTTTTTATTAAGAATTGAATATATCTTAAGATGGTTTTGCATTGTTTTTATTATTTTCTGTATTTGACAATGGCTTAATTATACTATGATATATATATATATATATATATATATAATATATAAAAGTTGAATGTTTAGGATATTTAAGGACTTAAAAAGGAAATTAATTATGAATAAAAATGTTTGGAACTGTTGATTTGAACACAACTTTATATTTTATTCACATCAAGTTACATTATACAATAAATATTTTTATTAGTCAGTCCTTTGATGAAAAAGAAAATATACTATAATCACTTTCTTTAATAGCCAAGTTGATTAATATCATCGGTATGTGTCCTATGAAATATGATGAGATAGCTTTTTAGTGTGTCTGCGTGCGCAATTTTGATTCCCTACAAATTAAATAATCTGATTTCACACAACAATACACTTGGGTTCAAGTAATCATTGATCAAACTGTCGACGAAGCAAATTTGGAGATACATATCACGAATATGTATATAGTATATGCTTATAACCTTAATTTGACATTTAATCAGAGTGAACGATAGGATATCAGGGAACTTTAATTATCATGAGGCCTTTCAGATCTATATAAATATAATTAATAATTGATTTAACAAGAATTTCGAAGAAAAAAATATATGTGTATTTGTGGAATGCAGTAATATAAAGGGTTACATTGTTTCCAAATTTTAAATACTTTCCATTAAGAATTAGATTGAATGCTGAAGTTTAGATAATGTATGCATACAATGAATTTGTAACTAAATATATGTGTTTTAAATAAGGATTGTTGTAAGAGATTTTTTTGGATTTACACTTTGTGCATCTCTTGCTTATGCTTCAGATTCCCTCTAACGCTGGGCAAACGTATTCATCTATGATTTGCCGAATTTACTTGGATAACAAAATGGTTGTTCTTGCTAATTCAACCAAAAGACATGTAAGGTTACCAAACGAATTTTTAAATCTACAACCTCTTTGAAGATATTTTGTTTACTTCAATATTAGATACCATCAAGACATCATTCATGATATTCTAACAAAACACAATTTTACTCTTATAAATTACGAATGGAAACTATTCCCCAATATATTCATAAGATTGTAGACAATTGCTAAAAAAGTTGTCTCCTTAAACAGTTCAGTTGTACAATTTTGATATTTTGTTAAATAGTATATGAAATTATCTATATGATTATATCTTTTACTGTTTGTCGGCCTATGTGTTATTTAATATGAGTGAATAAAGATACTTTGTTTCGGAGTAAAAAAGACAAATTTTTCATATAGTAACGTTGTTTTCTTTATTTTACTTTTGAATAGCGAGTGGAGGGAATATCAAAGTGGATTAATAAGTGTGTCGATTTTAATTTTGTCAATTCAAGATATGAAAAACATCAGCAGTTAATGATTTAGAGCTTAATATCAGATTCATTCTTAAGAAATGCTATAAAGTAATAAACCCATAGGCGCCGTAGAATGGAATAGATTTCATACTATTCTGATCAAAGAAATAGATTTCATATGAACATGTTTAATTAATAATATAATTAATATTAACTTAAACTATTAGAACATAATTTTAATTTCATATAGACTTTAGTGCTTAGATTTATGACAGTATCAGTAGTGAAAAAAAACGTAAGTACGATATATATACATAGATATATAATATACTATATATATATATATATATATATATATATATATATATAGTATATATATATATATATATATATATATATATATACATGGGGGCAAGGGGGGCAACTGCCCCCCCCCCCCAAAAAAAAAAAAAAACCTCGGGTAAGTTCTAAAATTGGGGCAAATTGGTTGAAGTTTTGGAGCATTTAAGTTGAAGAAAACATATGAAATTATGAAAGTCAAATTGAATGCTGACCCCCCCCCCCCAAACCAAACATCTCCCCGACGCTTATATATATACATATATATATACTTATACACATATAAGTAGATAAGCTTAGTGTTATAAATAATTCCTGCTCCAAACAATGAGTAAAAAATATTAATCTTGATAAGCTCCACTGCTGCAACAACTTTATTGCATGCATATTATGTCTCTGATGCTTAAATATATGTATATATATATATATCTTAATCATGCTAGGGATACATATAAGTATAATTATATTGCAGATATATTGTTCTCCTTTTCACAAAAATCACTCAAATAGCATGAGGAAAAAATATTTGGCAGCATTTGATGAATTTATGTCCTTTCTATATTATCTGCATCATCTTAATTATTCATTAACTTAGATAATACAGAATTGCAGACATGAGTCAACTTTTAAAATGCAGGGGCTCTCCACCATGAAAGCATATTCAATATCTATGCATAAAAATTATGGCAAACATATTTGATAAAGAAACATGTCAAAATGTATTCAAAAAAGCTGAAAAAACTATTTGAAAAGGTATGTATCTTATATAATTTGAGCCTGTGCTTTTAAATGCCCTTGAAGTATTTATTATCGTTAATTAATTCCGTTGGTTTCAAGACTAAAGTCATATATGAACTTGTGTTTTTCTAGATGCTTTCAGTATTTATTATCGTTAATTAATTATGTTGGTTTTAAAAGTCATAAATACTTTGTAGAGACTGCTAAAGGATGCTGTTGGATGCCCCCAAATTAATCAATTCCGTCTGTTTTTTTTCTAGTTCATTAAGCTTATCACTCTCCTAGATTGGACCCATCACACTGGGACTTAAGCCATTGTTTACCGCTAGTCATCTTTAATTAGTTTCATGGTACCTTGAAAAATGTCAAAGAGATCAACTCATTCCAAAATAAAATAATACTTTGACAGACTAACGAAATCGTTAAATTAATTTACATGAATGCCTTATATATATATATATATATATATATATATATATATATATATATATATATATATATATATATATATATATATATCACTAACTTATAATAACTATATATGCTTATGGCTACTAACTTTAATAACTGAATGCACAAAAGACTCAATCACTGAAGGGAGGGAAACTGCTCGACTCAGACACTGTTGGGAGCCATTTTACTTCGCTTTATTGACGAAATATATATAGTATTAAAGTTGATAACAAATTGAAGGAAGGAATTATGACTCTATCATTGAGAAGTATAAATACTAAGTCTTAATCTATAAATCCTTTGGCATTCTTAATACACAATCAAAACAAAAATATTTAAGGATGACCCACCGATCTAACTAGTCACTGGATGCATAATAGACAGAGGAGGGAAGAGGCATGTCGGAGTTGGAAACTGATAAAACAAAGAAGAAAAGCAAGGGATACTTATTATTATCCTTTGAACAATCAAAGTTTTATTGAATAAAAATGTGGTGTAGAAAAGGGAAATATTGCTGATGACGTCGCTGGTATTTCTTATAGGATTCCCCTTCTTCTATTCCCTAGACTTCTATGTCAATCTAGATAATATTTCACGGTTTACTCTTATACTACCACCTTGCGTAGCAGCCATTTTAATTACATTACTGACGTCATCAAGTTGTTTGAATACTTATTTCCATTGAGTATTCAGTTATTAAGTAGGTCGGTTGGTTACATAGACATAGTCCGGCTAATACCGGATTAAGTTTTGATAAGGTAAAGACTAAGTAGGAGCAAAACAAAACAAAAAAACGACCTCATGGCTTGCATGTAGACCAAAGTAATATAAACGTTATAAAAAACCACACATAAAGAAGAATTAACAATAATTGTAAGTTAAAGATAATTTTAAGCCTTTGTACATCAAAAACTATTTCCTTAGACAATATTAATAGGTTCTTCAACATCTTATATATATATTTAAGTAAAACAAATATGAACAAAGTCGTAATATTATTGTCTGAAAATATTTTGTGACAAATTTAAACTACTTTGGAACCCCAGCTTACCTGAAATGGAAAAAAATAAATGTTAAAGCATACACATTTAAAAAATATTTATTTCAGTTCTAAAAATTCAAAGTAATTGCCTTAAAAACAAAACATAAATAGACATTGTAGTCTAAATTATTACTTCGGAGAAGAACAATACCCATTTTAACAATGTTTGAACATAATCAAATTATAAAAATAACTATAAAAATGGACAGAATATACTTTAAAAACGATAATCAATTATTATAAAAACACCATTTTGAATTTTAAAATGCGACGTAAAATCTTAAATGAGATAGTGAACTTGATGGGAAATACTTGATCTCCTCTAAAGAAATGGTCCACGAATCGTTGCGAACAGACGTAATTTTGAGAGAAAATGGGGAGCATATCTGGCTGCAGCTGATACCAAAACTGCTCTTAGGTCCGTTGGCTTCACGCACTCCCGTTTAACATTTTGTAAATTATAGAATAATAGAACTTGATATTTTATAAAAATTATTTGGTATGTTGTCCTTTTCAAACCTACAAAAAACGTGTCTTTTGTGGAGTTGATGTTCATAATGCCCGGAGTCTATTGAGGGTATTTTCAATAAACTAAAGGTCTTTTAAAGGTATCTAAATGTACAAAACATATAATAATATAAATAAAAAGTAAAAAAGATAGAAAAATTTCATTTTTTTTATTGCACATAATTTTATTTCACCACACCTTAGAACAAAGTCCCAGTATCTTCTTGTAACCGATCGATGAATGATTAAATATGTATGTTTTCACTCTCAATAGCTTTTACAATAAGAGCACTTTCTTAATGATTTAAGCATTTCAATTCATTTACAAGTTATTCATAATAATAATAATTTTATTTTGTTAAATACGACAAGCGGCATACATATTTTAAAGTATCAAAATATTTAACCCCTCCCTGGTCCATGGTGTATAATTAAGTATTAGAGCCAAAAAGCAATAACATGAGTTAAATGGTAAACATAAACCCCTATATAAAAACCAACATAAAGTTTTCATTAGAACTATGAGCCTTATGTTTATATTTACTATTGATGCATTTCATCATGTATAAGCTCAAATGTCTCTTTATGAAAAGAATATTTTGGGTACATTACTCACAATAGTAAACGATGGCAAACAGTTTTAATAGTTAAATGATATTATTCTCTTTGCTTACTAGTATATTGGAATCCTCACAATTACATGAAGAGAGTAGTGCATTTCCCAATAGGAAGGAGGATAAATAAAGTTCAGATAGAAAGCCAAAAATGCTTAGCTCCTTGTTAAAGCCTTTCTCTGATAAGTCATTTTCTTTAGACTTTAGACTTGATTCTATTAATAGTTTAAATAGTTACATAAACTCATTAAATGTCGTCAGATAAGATTGCCACTGTTTTTAATAGAGTGGTTCGTATATCTACTTAGACTTTCTATATAAACGCTGGAAGCACGCAAAAGAACGACAGAAGAAAATGGACCTCACACTTAGTAAACGTTCGTTATTTCTCCAAACATTCTCAGCGGAGGTGATTAACTCTTTTAGAATGCTGAAGTGGCGGAATCGGAAATGACAAAAAAAGTTGAAGCAGAAAGTACCTTACACACGGCGCAATCGCCAAAAGAAAGGTTCTTGCAAATTCGATTTCAAAATGAAGGACAAGGGTAGAGTTTGATGGGCCAAACGATATTTTAAACTGCTTCTATTCACAATTTCAGGAAATCGTTTACTCTAACAATGTATAGTTTCCTCGAAAGATGAATGTTAAGCATTGTAAAATTTTTTACCCTGGATAGGATTAAAACATACATCAAAAAGAAATTTGATCCAAAAAAAGGCTTCTGGCGTTGATGGTGTCATTGGAGAAATCTATACATCTTTTCCGAGAAGAAACAGCTCCTTTTCTTCTTCGTCTGGGAGAATCAATGGAAAAAAATGGAAGGCTACCGAGATCGCTCACACAAAAGGAAGAATAGTTCTTATCCCCAAGAAAGGAAATGGGACAGAAATAAACCATTGGAGACCCATAAACTGTTCTCAATCAATCTTATAGAATTCTTTCCGGAGTTGTGGCTCAGAAATGAAAAGGAGCTCAATAAAAAAATTGGAAATAGCCAAGGGTTTCTAAGAAATCGAAAATACATGACGTCTCCCGAAATATTCAAGCTGTGATTGAGTCGGTGAGATCTAGAGGAAAATATGGAGCTGTGGTGGGAATAGATTTCAAAAAAGCTTTTGATTCCATTTCCCACCAAACAAATACTCAGATCAGTGAGAAAATTGCTCCCCCAAAGAGTTTTTCAATCATAACGGATCTTCTGTTATTTACCCTCGGAGGCATGGGAGAGTAAACCAATTCTGTTAAAAGGAGCTGTAGGCAAGGATGTCCATCTGCACCTTTGTCTTTATAGCAGCTATTGAAGAGCTTGTGATGGGATTACAACGAAAATAGGTGGTTTTGGTGTCCAATTATGTAAGTCAAAACACCTTATTGATCTCTACGCGGACGACATAACCCTAACTATTGAAGCCAACTCCGAATCACAATTAATAAAACGAATTGAAATTCTTTTGATGTCATTCCAAAAGTTCAAAGTAAGGTCTGGCTTGGAAATAAATCGTTCCCAAAACTTCATTTTACCAATAGGTTTGTGGAGTCCTGTGGAGGGTAAAATAGTTGGTGGCTGCTCTATAAAAAATAGAGTTTCAATATTAGGAGTCGATGGGGATCTGAAGGCATTCACAGAAATAATTGGAATCAAATGGCTGGGCTAATCAACAAATAGGATATCAAGCTGGAGGCAGTATAACCTTCAAACGAGAATTGATCTTTACAATTCGCAGATCATTCCTATTGTTCTATACAAAGCTTCCGTTTCTCCTATTATAGCAGAAAGAGCTATGCTTGAGGAGGAGGCTTGGCTCCTTAAACTCTTTCATAAGCGCTACCTTCCAACTTTGAAGAGACCTAAAAAACAAATTGGGTGGAGGTCTTGCTCTTTTATCCCATATAATTCCACGACTATATATAAAGTTTTTATAAACATCTCCAGATATCCGGATATGGAATGGAGGAGAGAACTATAACTCATACCGATCTATATTTCCGTCTCCTATTTGGAACAGATCTAACGAATATATATACTGTAGCGTTATCAGAGACTTGGGCTGCAGCACAACGAGTTATTTGGAAATGTACCCCAAATTTTCAAAGTGAGTCCACGGTGGATATTATCCGTCAACACTCCAGAAAAAATTTTTTCAAAAATTTAGGCAATCCGCCTGAATTGGAGGAAAATGCAATTAGGACACAAAATTTAACAGTTCATAATATGCCACCTAATTCTGTATTTAGGGATGGCCGTTTTCACTGTTCGTTAACAAGAACTGCTCGTCTCCATAAACCTCCTTGTCCATGGCACCTCAAAATATCATCAGTAAGTTTTGTGAGGAAGCCGAGGTTGTAGCCAACGCCCATTTAAAAAGATTGTCTCTCCGGAAAATTAGAGATTAAGGATATTTGCATCTATAACAAGAATATACGATGACAAGAAATTCACGGCTCAATTGCAGATATCGGCCGACTGCATATCCTTCGATTCCATTGTTTAAATTGCGGCAAACTATACAATGACGTAGAGCATGCTTTGTCGACTGTCCATTTGTTGCTACCTTAAAAAAGTTCCTGTCCATCAATTTGAAGGGTTTGGAGAACGTCGCCAAAAAGTATCTAAAAGCAACAGTTTTATTTGGGCTTTCAAAAAACAATAGATTCCGCTCTCCCAAAAGCAAGGCAATCGATTTTTCTTGTTAAATTGCAAAGCATACATTGCGAGCTGTTTATCAAAAAAGGGAAATCTTAAACCCAAATCCTTCGTTCCGCGATGATTTCTGCTGCCGCCCGATATACCGCCTTCAGCCTCAAGATTCCATCCGACACCAATGATTCATGGATAATGCTGGAAACCATCACTGTTTACCCTTCAAAGTCGTAAGAGATATTTTTAAAATTTTGA
>CP045904.1:7165336-7183543 GCA_013387185.1 Caligus rogercresseyi | reverse complement strand
ATATATATAAAATCAATTAATACTTTTAATCTTCTATTATTAAATGATAAAGTGTTATAGTTTCCAAAGAACACTTTAAATGTCTATTTTCGCCATGTAACCACTGCAGCCTCTATAGAACATCATCAATAATTTAAGCCTAAAGAAAATGGACTACCCATATCTCTTTTTGTTTTATATTGGGCACATTGAGAAGAATAAATTAGCTGCAATGACTGCATGAAATACAAACTAAAATACATTCCTCCATGTATGACTATATAAATATATGTGTTAAATAAAAGATATCTTCGTACAACATCCTTTATTGCGTATTTATAAACTATATTCCATAGGAAGGTTGTAATAGAAGGAATTCCTGTAGGATCATATGCTTGCGTCATATGCATTCTGCAAAAAATATATCTCACATACTACTACACATTGGTGGCATACTTCTTCCATGTATATAAAGCCTTCTACCATTGAAAGGCTTCATTTTAAATTGATACATGTGTACTACAATGGAAGTTAAAGGGCCCTCTGAAGGTATTTACGTGAGCTTGCCTACACATACATATATATATATATGTCGCAGTAGAGATGGAGATCCAGTAGAGTCGTTATCTCTCCTGTAAGATCACGATCGTATTCTCTCCTAGGAGTGACCACGATCGTGATCCTATCAGAAGAATCAACACTCTACTAAAAAAGTGTCAGGAGTGTTATCTCTAATAGGAGGGATGACACTGAAATAAGTTATGACGATGGTATTCAAACTTTTTTATAATATCTGATTTCTTCTCAAATAACTATCAATTATCATTATATTGTACATAAGCATTTATTCCTTGAACACAAATATGAAAACATTTCTAACAAAAAAAAGGAATAGAAATTGCAAATGAAATAAATAGCTTGTACAACATCGTATATTATTATCTCCATATTTTAATCGTCATCTTTCCTAGAAGAGATAAGGATCGTAATCTCTACCAGGAGAGTCGACAATTCTACTGGATATCCATCTCTGCTGCGACATATATATATATATATAATATATATATATATATATATTATATATATATATATATATATATATATATATATATATATATATATATATATATATATAATGTTATCGGCTGAGTAAGAACTAAGATTTTGTTTTGAATCGCTAATCTGTAACGTTATTAGGGTAAAGTTTACCCTTATTATAAGAAGAGGTAGTGTATTAGGGTTGCATCACCATTTTTGTATCACACAGGAGAAAAAAAGTCGTCAAGACCAATCAATTCTGCTATATATAAGAGCAAACACCGGGGAATGAAAACAATTTTGAATAAACCTAAATATCTACTAATAGAGTTGTATGCTATCGCCTTAAAATTTTTGATGACACAACGATATACAGTTTTTGGTATTGTATTTCTTGTGTTTATTAAGACACTTTGATCCTGGCTTCTGAACAAGAAAAAATATTGTCCATCAAATACGTAATAATGTTAATTAATGATAATAATATTCTATATTTCTTTCAATATAATGAAAGAAATATATTATTTTTTTTAAATGTATGTACAAATCATTTTGATATTTTTATTATATGTTTGGAAATTAAAAATATATATATAATTTTTTCATCATGTCCCCTTATTCTTATTATTCTTATATTATATTATATATATATATATATATATATATATATATATATATATATATATATATATATATATATATACATATATGTCCTATATTTATAGTATTAATATTTAAATTACTCGCGTTTTGTTCTTCCATTTCTTTGTTATTATTACTATTTTTATATATAGTTCACTTTAGAACGCCTTAGAATATAAAAGGGGGACTACTTGATTTCTCCCCCGAGATATATAGATACAGTCCACTATTATTTTGGCCTTGCCTTTAAAGGGAAGGAGTTCATAAATAAATTTTCATGTGTCCCTATAAACTTTTTTGAATTATATTTATATAAAAGTTCTGAAAGTATTAACTTTGGATTACAAAAATAAATGTATTACACAGTACAACGCAAACATGGACAAGAATATAAATATGCCGTCTAGATTGCAAATTTTTTGTATTTGGATATACTCGATAAACAATTTTAATGATAAATATACACAAATATAGTAAAAATATAAATATATTAAGTTTGAAACTATTACTAGAATATTATATTTGAATAGTTTCCTTCATAGCACATTGAGATAGAAAAGCATATCTTCTTGCCTACAGTAACAATACATAGTTTTTTATAGAATAATTGATAGTTTAAATCGTAGAATATTAATTTGAGGATGAAATTGTTTTAACACTAAAAAATATTGTTCATTTTCTAGGTTGTGATTTAGAGTAGTTTTAGATAGAAAATTTAAAAAAAATAATATAGAGTATAATGAATACTCTAAATTAAGTCCTATTAAATATTCCTAACATTTATAATATATGAATAAAAATAAACAAAAAAAATGAATATTAAACATACATATAAATTTATTTAAAAAAAATCAGATTAAAACCTTTTAGAATCAATAGTAAAAGCATCTTTATATATTCGTAAAAACAGTGCTTGTAGTCGTTTGAAGGGAAGTATTTCATTTTACTTCCCGTATATTCCTGCCCACGTTTTATAATACATACTGATTGTTTATTTAGTATAACTTTACTCTACGAATAAAATGGTTTATGCTATTCAAGCTATTTTTTTTTTCTTCAGTTGTTTTACCCCTTCAAACAAAGGATTTATATTGAGACACTGTGACTGCCATGCACACATATGGATTTATTGCCTGAATCCGGTCCCTATAATTAAGGTGATTAAATAACTTCGTCTCTATATACATATATACGAAGAGCCCCTCTTCGGATAGGTAAGCCCGACTAAGGCCTTATATTAAGTAAGATATAATAAACGAATAGTTAGGATTTACTTAGTTGCGTGCGTGTAGATTAGTCTTAAGGGCTCGAGTCGGAAGTCATACGTAATATATAACGTAGTATCAGGTAAGCTCCATACAAATAGTTGCAATGCTTACCTACTACAGAAAGAGGAGAAAGGGTGTTGAAGGTAATGTTTTTAATGCCGATCGGATCAAATACATAGAGAGCTTATTCCCCTATATAAAGTGTATTGTCACAGTCCATCAGCTGTCCACGGAGGCCCAACACCAAACTAATCAATATAATTCCACAGTTAAAAGGTTTAGTGATTTTATTTCTTTATAGGATCGTTATTTATATATATCCACGGATCTCTTTACAAGAGTTTTCTTTTGGGCCTCCGACAGCTGATAAATTCACACATTTCTCTTAATAAGCTCAGATTCTTTTTTAAATCTATAAGATCAAAACATACGTTGTATGTAATCATTTAGAATATATCAATTGGTTGATGTATATATAGTGGACCCCTTTGGTTATCTATAGTGAAGATGCAGCTAAGTGTTCTTATTTAAGCTTTAGAAATATCTCCGCTGCTTTGACCCCTTATATATATTTTTTATTTATTCCACAGTTCTTTAAAAACACATACAAAAATATATAATATGTATTTAAAATTGAGATAATACGTACAAAATACACAAATAAACATTTTAGTTAAAAAATTACATCAACAGAGAAAGTTCTAATTAAAATTACTGATAATTAAATAGGTTATTACACTGCAATGATATTACATAATACAAACGATATCAAATTAAAATCACTGTAATAATATAATTCATTATATCAAAGAAAAATTAAATAACACAGATGACAACTAATTAAAATCTTTAAATCTTTTAAAATTATTCTAATAAATTTTCGATGACTTAGCGCTACCGATGGAAGTACTTAATTTATTCCAACGCCCTGGTCCACGATCCCCTTATATTTTCATTATGAACTAGCCAACTGTCGATGCTTCAGTATTTTCTTTTGGTTTTATCAAAACAATATATATCTATGGACAACTCGTTGGAGCTGCCCTGGCTATTTGTCTACAGGATTCGTACTCCTCGTGTTATTGTTGTATAGGCCTTTTAGCCTTCTGACTCCATATGGAGTACCACAGTACCGTTATTGTGCATGAGGATTTGTATGATTGGCGTGTTTCCTGGTATAAATATCGGTGCGTTTTCCTATCTTTCAATGCACTAATATAAAAGTGGCAATTATGTTGTAGGACCCTTGGATTGGTCAGTGGATATATTGACCTATACGGCATCTCTACGAGAAGGGAAAGGCCTTAAGTCCGATTTGCCGACTCTGAAAGGAAGGAGAAGAAACCCCATACCATCTAATCTTTGATTGTCCTCCTGCAAGGCAATAAAATGATGGTCCTTCAGGAGATATCTCAGAGGGACATTTAAGCTTTCAAAGATTTTACTTTTATGTCATTTAAATGCTTCAGCATTAAAAATTTAATTAGGAATACTAAAGATAGTTTCACTACCGGCTGATACCGAATTAGGTTCCGATGAGGTTGATCCAATCTTGGAACTAAACGAACAAACAAATGTTTGTAGGACTAAAAATATGTTTTTTACAATGTTTCAAATAGTAATAGTGAGCGGTAAAACTATTTAATAAAAAACTGCCCAGGCCTCTCCCCTCTCTACGCCAAATCTCTCCAATTTACTATAAAACATTACGATAAATTAATGTCTACAACGACGATTTATCTTTTTATTTCTTTTCGTTCTTACATTATTTTGAAATGAGCTGTCTTTTTTTTTTTTTTTTTTTTTTTTTTTTTTTGCCTATTTGGCTCGATAGAATTGCATCCGATAGGATATAAAATAAGCATTATAGCGTTAAAATTAGTCTATCGAACCTAGGATCTTCTCAATGAGGTAGACCAAAATGACCATCCCCTCTCGGGATTCGAACCTGCGCCCCCAACATTGAGAGTTGAACACGCCTTAACACGCACGGCTATCGAGCTCCCCTTGCTGTGTTTGTTGTATTTTTCAATGTCTGTAGATTTGATTGTAGCAGTTGTTATTTGTAGCTATGTTTCTTTAGATAAATAAAATGATTTCGAAGTTTTAGGTCTTAAAAAAGAAATTAATTTTAAACTAAAATGTATATTTATGTGTTGATGAAACGCAATTTTTTCTTTTATACAATACCTACTTTTTTCAGTTCTATTTGTATTTATAATTTGTTTTAATCAAGACCTTGTCGATGAAGGAAAATAAACTGTTTGGAAAATACATATTAATAATGTTATTAAGGTCTCCCTGTTACAATATTTATCGGGTGTATACAATCAAACCAGGCAATTAAAAGAGCAGTATATTAATGCGGGGAAAACCATGCATGGTACAAACATTTCTTATTAGATTATATTCCTTTTTATTCACACCAACGAGTACTGGGATTCAAAATCTATGTTCACAAAGAATACTCATCTTAATTTGAAAGTAGTATGACATTCTTTCAAGTCTAAAACTTGATGAATCGATTGTTTTTCCTTTATGGATCAGTGCTGCTGTTCTAAGCAACAATCATTTCGATTATGATATGTTAAGGCCTCGCAAGGGTTGACCGAGAGATGTACAATCTAGGTGAAAGCACTCATAAAAAAATGACATGGTCGGAGATTTCATAAGTTTATTCCTTTAAATTCTCTCGAATACCTCAAACTCATCAGATCGGCAATAAGACGACATCAACGTTTCATATTGAATATTTTTTCATTTTATATTTTGGTTTTAGCTATAGACAGTAATTTTGAATTATAATGTTCATTTATGTTTTGTTTTTAACGTAACTGTCTTAAGATTGTGTTTTTTTTTATCTTCTACTTTGTAGTGTATTCTTATTATTTTACACTGCATGGATTTTAGCTAATAAATAAATAAATTAACCAAAAAAATGTAAGTATAATTTATATTTATTTATAAATATTGTCATTCCAATTCGACTTCTTGTTTTTGAATGAAAGTTAAATATTTTAAGGGTTCCAAATCCAATTTAAGAGGGGTTCCCTTAAAATTTGGCAATACAAATTAAATTGTGTAAATATAATAGTCTTTTTCGTATATTTTTATCTGTTAAATTGTGTAACCAGTTTATCTTTTGAATGTATTTAACATTTTTTGTTTTTGTTCGATTATTATATATTTTCAAATAACTATAAATCTCCATTTCGAGGGTTCGAATACTCCCGAGAGGTGAAAGTCAATTTTGGCAACCATATTCATAAGATCCTAGGTTCGAGTGACTAATTTTAATGCTATATTGTTATTTATATTCACATGGATGCAATTCTATCGAAATAAATAAGCAAAACCCTATAAAATCCCATATAAGGATACACCAATGAAAATCTTGGCACTTGTGCCTCTAACATCATTTAAATGAATGATAATAAAGTAACATGATAATGTCGCATATCTGGCAGAAGATATAAGGTCACATTCATTTATATTCGTAAATGTACTGCGCCAAATATACATTCAAATAAATACCTTTGAAATCCAATAAAAGATCCACCTTATTATTCAGTTGAAAGATAATAAAACTCATTGTGATGAAGTATTTATATTTTTGTACTCTGTCCCTCTTTTAGGATACATATGTATAAATATATTTTAGAGCAGCATCCCTTCAATGGTTGGGGTGTCATAAAACTTTTAATCGCCTATTTAAAAGAACCATTATAAATTAAGGTTACTCCTCGTTGCAATTTAAAACTTTAAAAGTGTAGCCTCCATATTTTATGCCTTTCCATTGTTTTTTTATTAATTATGAATTTATTGCTTATAATTTTCAACAAATAAAAGAAAAATAAGTATGATTTATTATAGAATATTATTCTATTGTGTATAAATGGCTTTACATTCAGGTTCTTAGGCTTAGCAATTCTATTACGTGTTTTTTTATCAGCAAGGTATTCTATTTTAAATATAAACAACGCATAATTATATATAAATAAATAAAAGATAATAAAAAAGAAATTGTGTTTTATAAAAATATAAATACACATTTTAGTTTGAAATGTTTTTTAATGTTTACTTATATCAAATATTAGTTGTTTAAGAATATTATAATATAATTATTTTTTTGAATATTCATCTAAAAAAACTAGTAATTTTTTGCTCATGTAGAGTAGTTTAAATTTAGTATTTATTTTGTATAAAATAAGAATGAAAGTATCGTAATTCTAAGGACAAATCCATATGTTTAAAAAATAAATATGCACCATATTTGTTAGTAGACCAAAAAAGTGTGAAGCTTTATTTTATTTGAATTTACTCAGTGATATGATAGATATTAAATGAGATGTATTTACAATGATTCAATGTTTCTGAAAAAATTACATAAATACAAGCAACTAAAAATAATTTTCTTGCACTTTTTTAGTTCATTGAATATACTAAAATAAAGACATGCCAACAACCAAGTTCTATAATGACGGCATAAACACAAGAGTATTTTGCTACAAAATAAAAGCGTACTACAGCTCCTAATCCAACTTTGTTAAAAGTGCCATATAAAAATTTGTAGAATTTGTGATTCCGTCATTCGCTTGGCGTTTGGCCTAATTTGTCTGCTGTTTTTTTCTTTCATTTCACAGAAATGTGCAAGCAATTCTCTTGTCCAATCGTTGCTCATGGCTTCTGGAAAATTTCATGAAATATCTTGTTGTCGTTCTGAAAAAGTGATGACGTTTTTTTTTAAAAGAAATTTTTTCCATAAAAAGAGCAATGTTTGTCTTTTTTGGCGCCAAAAACGAATGATATGATCTTTTTGTTGTTGTTCGTCAAAAAATTTGGTCGTTCATCGTTCGCGAACGACAAGCTATATAAATGAACGACAAATCAACAAGTCTGATTGTTATATATTCTTTATGTCACAAAAAAGTGTTGTTATACCTTAATATATTATGGCATCATACCACAAGATGTCTGCTCCTTTCAATAGACACCAAGATCATAGGGAATAACATAATCAAAAGTAATGACATTTCAAAGCCTAGTTTTGATATACATAAATAACCTTTCCCGAGGAAAATCCAATTCAGCTCCATGTTTTGCCAAAGCATTATTATTATTTTTTTTGGCTATTTGGGTTTGATGGAATCCCAGGATATGAATAAGTGGATATAAATAAGCATGAGGCTGGTCTAAATTAGGTACACCTTCCCCTCTCGGAAGGAGTCGGACTCCTAGCCATCCTCTTTCATTGAGCAATAGCACTCCTTTTTCTTTGGCTGATATTCGGAGTAAGGATCTAATCATGGACAAGGATGTATTAATAAAATACACATTCATCCTTTTGGCAAAGGATTTAGACCTTCAATTGTTTGCCTTTGGAAACCGATGATAAAACATGAAATCCCAAAACTCTAAGGATGACCTTTTTTAAAACCAAATGTTATGGATAGGAAGCAAATATATGAAAATAAACTGTCGGGTAGTATTTTTGTTTCAATGTTAGATTAACAATAATAATAAAACATGAATATGTTTAAATGTACACTATTTAAGGCAACCAACAACAGAACATTACTTGCAAAAAAGCCACAAATTTTTGGATCTACTTCACCAGAACTTAATCCGGTATATATCTGGGATTTATTACATTTCGAACAACAAATGTTTCAAAGTATATCATTACAATTATTATTGGAATATTGTTTTAAAAAAATCTTCTAACGATTAATTTTTTTGTTTGATCCCTTCATCATTTGTGGCTTGGAATTGGTGCATTTACCAACATAGCCAATAATAACTGTATGTGCAATACATTGAATAAGATGAGCGAAAAGCAATGCCAGTCTAATTCCAAGCCCTTTGGAGTAGATAACTGTGATTATTACAATAAAAACTTGTGACGCGATGGTAATTAAATCAATACTAATGCTTAGTCTAAAGACTCAAGAAGCCAAACCTAAGTTGTATTGATTGTAGGGTGTCCCTTCTTCTATTCCCTAGTATTTTATGTATTACAATGTAGATAATATTCTATTGCTGACCTCACGTGGCAGCCATTTTATGTTATTTCCAGATATTAGTAAGTCGGGGGTTCATCATATATGAAGTTGAAAACCAAGGGATTGCTCAAGTTCAAACTTATAGCCCCATTACAAATTCCGAGGATGCTTATTTCAGAATCCTTGCATGAATCGTGGATTTTAGTGAATAATACTTTTGCATTTTCCAAAATTTGACGATTTTCCTATTCTTCATATTATTTAAAAAAATGAAACTGAAAGTGTCTCAAAAGATGATATATCCTCGAATATTTTAAAAGCTCACATTGTTATTGAAATAATACACTTTTATGCCCACCTAGTCACCAAGCAATTCAATCTGCATTACAAAATAAAAATATTTACTAGCTCAAAAAATTCAACAAAGGCTTACATAGTCGAAAAATACCTAAGGCCCATCACGATTGGTGCTACGTCTCGCCAAGCTGCTCTCTCCATCAAAATCCGGATTTATGAGCGCCAACGTGGAAGTAGGCTAGTGACATAACTACATAGGTACTAGCAAGATAGAATTAAGTAAGAAAACTATAAAAGGACTTTAAAAAGACATTCCGAGTTTTTAAACAATTTTAATAAATGATGCATAATTTTATAAAAAGGTAGAAATTTGAACTAAAATGTTCATTTATGTATTTTCGCAACTGCTCTAAATAGTTTTACTCTATTTCGTGAACAAAACTTTAGTGTATTTATTTTTACACTTTATAAAATTTTCGCAAATAACCAAAAAACAGAGAAAAGAGATTAAAAATGATATTAATTGATTGATACCCTTTGTTGTTCTATTAATACAAACATCATCCAAGAAACTAACTGTTGGATCAATTTGTTAAACTATTCTTAGTGGATCCTTCAGAAACTCTCTAAAGAATATACAATAAACTGACCATTTTAATTCAGAGAATATGAAAATATTTCAATATGAACATAGTTGCCTTTATTATAAAGCATGGCATTTATATATATATATCTACCTATATATGTCGACTTGTTGACGTTTGCGACAAATGTCGTTCGTTTGTCGTTTACCAAAGTTACCGTTCGTCGTTCATCGCTATTTTTAAATTGAATCATTCATCATTCGTTTGTCGTTCGTCATTCTGAAAAAAATGATAATTTTCTTAGAAAATAATTTTTACCCATGAAAATGAAAATCTTTATTTTTTTTGGCGCCGAAAATGAACGATAGGGAATTTTCCTTGTCGTTCGTCAAAAACTTGTCGTTCATCGTTCGCGAACGACAACAAATGAACAATATATATATAATATATATATATATAATATATAGTATCCTATATATATATGTATGTTGTGTATATTATATCACCGTTTTTCATATGAAACCCTGCAAACATACATATATATGGATATGAATGCATCCACCCAAGATTTTTATTATTTCCATTTATCCTACATAAATCCCATATTTTATTACAAGTTACAAATAATACTAGAGGCATATATACACTCAGAGAGTGTGTACCTCCGCCGATCCCCACAACATTCCCATTCAAACATTCTCCCTTTCACGACGCCCGATTTTCTATCTCTAATCATTGTTTCCTCTCTGTTAGCTCATTTTGCATATTAAAAAAGCACTCAGAGACGGGAAGAGGAAGAAGTTTAAGCTACGTCACTGGGTTAACATAGTCCTGAGCTGATATATGAACATAATACGTCAATGAATATTTTTTTTAGCGTTTGTTCTTCCTACTCCCTGAATAGAGACCCCATTTCATTATTATTAGTATAGTATTTGCTCATTTTGCATATTAAAAAAGCACTTAGAGATGCCAAATTTAATCACTTGTTCCTTTTGGCATTTCCAACAACTCCACAAAGTTTCATTCGAATCTGTTTCAGTACTTTTTGAGTTATCCTGCTGACAAACTACAAACCAACCACAAACGCCAGTGAAAACAATACCTCCTTCGGCGGAGGTAAATATTACTATTAATAGAAACAATGGTGCTCATATTAAAGGATATTCAAGTTCCTCATCCCTCATCTGTGCCCCATTATTCTATAATATATGCAACTAAGGCGACTTATTATTTTATTTCGTGCAATCCCCTTGCCAACAGGGAGGAGGAACACCATAGAATAATGATATATATATATATGGGCTAGTAATGAGATATTTGAATAGTTACTTGTCTGAAGGGACAGGAGTAAAAAGTCTTTTGATAAGTTCTCATGAGGATGTTTTTTCTATGGATATATGTCAAGATATATGTACTCAAATATATATATTACGTTTCCTTATACTGTATTATTTATGTTCTCTTGCCTCTTCCTTCCTGTTCTTGGCAAAAGAGGCTCTTTTTTTTGGTTTTATAGTATATTTAGAAATGTGCATCATGCTATTTTGTTGAATGTTTCTTTAGAATGTTTTTTTGCTTCTTGTGAGGCAGAACATAATTAATTGTTATTCTGTGTTTTATTGAATATCCGGCATATATATAACAACTGCCCACTTTTTGCTTCTCTTCCCTCAAAGAACTTTTGCATCATCTCAAACATTCAATATTGACAGCTTATTCAAAAGGAAATACGTGAGCCTGTCTTCTGAGTAGAAAGAAGGTTAAAAAAGTTATCTTTCAAGTCAATCACTTTTTTTATAAAGTAATATAGATTATTGTGTGTGTTCATTTATTAATTTTTCATTAAAGGTTCTATTAAACTTATAATCAATATTTTCTATCAAGCGAACAAATCATCTTCTGCAGGCGAGGGAAGTTCAATGATACAAAAAGTTATGAAATATGCAAAAAGTTATAACCCTCACTTTTTTAAAAGAAAAACTAGATTTCATGATTACTTAAGTATAAAATACCTCAAATATGTCTTGTAGTAAATTATATTTTTTTTAAATTTGTACAAGAATGCAAAGCCTGATTTGTCAACCGTTTTCAAGATATTTGAAGAAATTGAAATTTTTACTAAATTTTCTAGACTTTGAGCTCATTGAGCAAGTGGAATGCATTACCCGATTTAATCTAGCTGACGGATTCTCTACATATTTATTTGCTATTGAAGGCAATAGGCTCTCTGACACACACAGAACACACTCTCATTTTAAATACATTAGACTTTGAAAAATGCAAAAAATTTTTTATAACAAGCGGGACTCTGAAAAGATATTAATAGGAATACTTTCAGCTATTCCTTTCGTCATTTAAATAATCAAGGGCTTCCACCCTTCATTAACACATAGTTGTGAAGAAATATAAATACCGTCATAATAATCTGTCTTCAGTGATCACTCAATCGAACACATAAGAGTGACCGTTACGGACGCTTCGCCCCTATACATGGATAATTTTAATATGAACATAAATACATTTGATCTAAAAGTTTTTAAATATTTTAAATCATTTCTTAGAAAAAAATACATAAGACCGGTTATAATGTAAGGACGGATGTTTCTTAATCAAACACTATAATGTTGTTTTGTATACTCCAAACTGAGGAAAATATTATATATAATAAGTATATATTCAAACAATACTTTATGGTAAAAAATAAAAATGAAATAAATTTTATAATAAACTTAAATAAATATATATACGGGCAAAATAAATTTAAATTATCTCATTTACAGATATAATTTCAAATGTAGTTTTTTTAAATGTAATAATATCATATTCGATAAAAACAAACGTCTTTAACTGCTTTTATGTAAATATTTGATTCTTTAACGGGTTTTTTAGATATATGCTTCTTCAAACTCGATTTTAAATTTTAAGCTAAAATGCTTTTTTATTGGTTTTTACTATGCATCATCATTTAACTGTTTTGGCTTTTATGTCGACATTTGGTTCTTTAAACGATTTTTTTAAATAATGTTTCTTCAAACTTGATACTAAAATTTTTCAGCTAAAATGCTATAGTTTTTTACTGTTTGCATTATCAGCGATTTTTATATACATTTATTTATATCTATATACAACTTTGTGTTTTAATTTTTCTGAACTCTGAATAAAAACCAATGAAGTTAATTTATTAGAATTTCTGTATTCATGTTTTACAATCTAAGCGTTCATTATAATTTTGAAAACTCCTGCACCTTTTTCGAAATTATAACAGGATATAGGTTTAACGGTAGGTATAACATTAACTCGTTTAACATAAATTCAATGTATTTAAAACAAACAGTAGAAGTCTCATTTTCTCATATGATACCAATTTATATTTTAATTTTTTCTGTAAAAAAATTATATGGAAAACGTCATGTTTTTCCATATTTTTTTTTTAAGGCTAGCAATTGTATATTAATTAAAGAAGTTAGTACTGTACGATATGTCAATCATGAATTAAAGCTTTCATTTCAAAATGCCTTAATTCTTACTCTGTATTCTTCTTATATATATATATATATATATCTGTATTTATAAGCCTTGACCTTCATTTCGTTCTTGGATTAACTTCCAAGGGTGTACGCAGTTTTTTATTTGATTGTTTTGTAGGAATACTTTTACGCGTGTGGAGTGTATATATGTTTTCCTCGCTTTAGTACTTAATGAGACTGAAACACGCACATCTACATAGAGTGGTCCTGGTTCTCATCTACATAAAGTTTATGTGTAATTATGTGACAACTTGCCTTCACAGCAAAGAGGCGCTATTATAAATAAGAATATTTTCTTACGACAAAGAAATGAACATTTTTTGATATTGCCTTAAAATAGTTAAGATTAAACTTTTTAACCTTATATTATTACTTTGATACCTCAAACTTTGATATAATTGAGAAAAGTTGATGTATGGTTGACTAAATGTTTAAAAGATACAAGCAAATAAAGGATTTTTATTATATAATTTTTTCTGGGAGTAGACACAAACAATTTAAAAAAACATCAATCCAAATAACACCACATTTTTTTTTTGCTCAAATCGAAGACACAATTATCAAAAATCATAGAAAGTTTTTTTTACATAAAATAAACAATAAAAACGAATTTCCTTGAATAATTAAAGGGTTCTCCAAATCTATCTGGCCATTGTAAAAGTTCAAAAAAAATATGGCAAACAAATAAATATGGCGTTATGAGTTATCCGGGGATGTTAATAATAAAATGTTATTGCAAAAAATGCAAGTTCGAAAACTCCCGAGAAGGGATGGTCAACTTTGGGTCTACCTCATGAAATATCCTAGGTTTGATAGACTATTTACACGGTATAATGCTTATTTATATCCTGTTAGATGCAATTCTATCGAACCATATAGGCAAAAAAGAATCTACTCCCATAGCCCACAAAATTATTCACTGAAAAAATCGTCAAGATATTATGAATCCCTTAGGGGGAGTCAGGGAAAGGAATGAACCCACGGATATCTTACTATATATATTATATAATTATATATATATATATATATATATATATATATAGTAAATATTATAATTCGTTATTATATAAGTTTTTTTGACTTTTTACTTTTTTCCACTTTTTCTATTTTTTATCCTATACGATTGTGATATTAAATAATTTGTAGTACGTTCATTTCTTAAGCTAAAATTTAAACTATAATGTTTGTTCATGCAATACTTTATACATTTGCCCTAGTTTAAAACACATTCAACACCTCTGTTGTGTGTTTTTTAACTATGAAGAATTAAGTTTTTTGGTTGTAAGATTTGATATCTCATCTGCCTCTGTGAATTAATATGAAATTTAGATTAAAAACTCGCTCAAATCATCTTTTTGGGGGATGAAGATTCGTATCTCTTCATACTTAAATCCATACTTGATTTAAGATGCTTAGTTTCACCGTTATTGATAAATATTTATAAGTATTTACTTATATGGGTTTTATGCCAAAACCATCAAATATCCTTACTACTTAAATGTATTTGTTATCTGGATGATCTTCTTAGATAAGAATACAAATGTAAACCACATCAAATAAATAAAATAAAGTAAATTAGGTACAAATTATGTACATTAACTTTTTATAACAGCATCAAATGATTTTTTTATACTTTATATTTAATATATACAAATCACCGTTGGAGGGTTCTTGGACAGGATCCCGACATAATGACGTCACTGGAGGTAAAAAAAAGATAAGGCGGGCCGATTTAGCTATGAAGATGGCCTCCTATGGTTTTTATCATTAAGTTAAAGTTGTAGAGAATTCCTTTTTAAATGTCAATTGAATCATGGATGTTTGATAGGAGTCCAAATCTAAGGAGAAGAGATGTAAAGGTTATGTCGTTTAAGAAGAAGTAATTGAGAATATTGGCCACACATGCAAATATTTATTATCCATTTTTTTCCGGTAATTTAGATACCGAATGTAGCAAGTGAATGTATCAAGAAATAGGATGGTAATACATAAATCCCTATCACCATTATGTAAGCCAAGTCGGGTATATTAGCTAGTCATATAGAAAACATCGGATTCTCGTCCTTTGAGCTTTGTCGTGTGACTTTACTTTATTTGAAGAGCCTTCCCCGCTTATATTCCGCTTCCCAATGATAAATGCGAATTGTGTTGCAACTTACGAATTAAATATTTTCAAGAAAAAACTAAGCCGCAAACAAGACTGAAATAATTCATAAAATACATTACAAAGCATTTTTTATATCTCTATTATATATGATATATGATCAATTTTTTTTTTCGCATCGAAATACTCAAGACATATACAGCTTTCATTTGAGTACAAATACAAATAGTACAGCAAAAAATTAAAAATTTGGAGCTTTAGCGCGTACTTCACAAGGGCGACCCTGCCGGGCTGCAAGATTTTTTTGGCCAATTTTTTTCTGAAGGTAGTTATTATTTTTAACAGCAAAAAAAAATAGAGTGGGCTCTCATGGGATCATCCCCAAAGAGGCTTTTAACTAAAATGTAATATTTTAATCAAGGAATAAAGGGTTGAATCAGTGATGAAAAGATTACAAATTAATAGACTATAAAATTGTGCATTGTATTATGCTTAGAAAATGTTTCTTCATAAGTTGTTATGTTTTTCAGAAAATAAATAATATTTCTTAGGGTTTTATATTTTATGTATTAGTATTAAATATTACATATGTCACTAGTTAATACCTCTTTGGGGATGATCCCATTGAGAGCCTACTTTATTTTTTTTTTGGTTTGAAAAATAATAAGTGAACTACCTTCAGAAAAAAAATTGGCCAAAATTTTTTGCGGCCGGGCTAAAGCGCCAATTTTTTTTGGCTGTACTATTTCGTATTTGTACTCAAATTAAAACTGTATATATCTTGAGTATTTCGATGCAAAAAAAAAAAAATCCGATCATTCTGAAGGGAGCTATCGTCTTTTGAAGTATAAGATGGGCAGTGGTTTTTTGACATTTTTCAAAACTTTGCGCACCTCTAAAATGGCCCCTGGGAGCCCCAGTCATCTGAAATTTTGCACAAGGTGTTATTCTATAACTTTTAATAATTGTACTAAAAATCATTAAATCGGTGATGGTCATGCCGTGAGGTGTGTACAGTTGACGTGGAATCACCCCAATTACTGAATTATAACTTTTTAAGAATTAAGCATTTTTTAATTACTTATGTAACTAGCTTCTTTAAATAATCATAATAATGTTTGTATTCTACAGATCATCAACAAAGACGCAATAACTTTATTTGGTCCTTCTTCTACTTTGTTACTGCCTTTTTTTTGTTACATATTGATATAACCAAGCTCCTGCACTGACGTCATCAACTAGGGTCCATGCTTGTTATTCTGAGCGATGACGTCAGTACATCATCATCTGTCATAGCCGTAAGTTACTATATTAGGTACAGGGTGCGGCAGCATAACTTCCTTTTTTTAAATAGGTTGCAATCAGTCTGTAGAAGTAATAGCGGGGTGGGCGTGTTTTTATTTGATGGGGTCGGTAAGGAAGTTTTTTTTGGAAATACAGTCAGTCACCAACATGTGTTGGAGCAGTGAGGAGCGCGCGTTTGCCGTCGAAGCTTACTTTTCGAATCGTCAGTCTGTTGTTGCAACCCAGTGCGCCTTTCGAAATCGTTTTAATTAGCTCCGAGAGGCCCTGTTCCGGACCGGAATCATTGTTACGTGGGTCACTTGGGTTCAGACAAACTGGGAGTACGACACGACGAAGAACTGGAGTACCTCGGCCCATCAGATCACCTTTGAACATTGAGGCAGTAAGAGCTTCAGTCTTGCAATCTCCATGGCGTTCTCCACGCAAACATGCCTCTGCCCTTGGACTTTCTGATCGTTCAGTGAGGCGAATACTTCACGGTGACCTTCATTACCATCCGCCTCATTTCAATAAGGGGCGATTTGGAGTGGCCAGCCGTTCCCCCGATTGTCCCCTTGTGATTTTTATTTGTGGGGATATTTGAAATCCGTGTTTATGTCAACCGCCCGAGAAGCCTACCAGACTTGAAGGCCAACATCAGAGAAGAAATGCCAATATACCCGCTGATACGCTGGTGAGGGTCATGGCAAACACTCGAAATCGGTATATACAGTGTATGGACAATGGGGGACGTTACCTATCTGATATGATTTTCAAAACTATGTGAAACAAAACTTTAAATATGTACTAAAATCATTAAACAAAATTAAAACTTTTCTGATTTATACATCTTGTTTTATTGCCTTCTGAAAAAAGGAAGTTATGTTGCCGCACCCTGTATAACCATGATTATAATATATAAAAGTAGCCAAGTTAAGTCCTCCAATAGAAGTATTTTAAAATCTACCCTTCTGAAGTTCTTCATCCAAATACTAATTAACCTTGACAGCCCGTCATTTTGCAAACACAAAAACCCCTCTTTATTGCATGAGAGAAAGGGGTGTGGCTCTCAAGAGAAAGAAACACATTATCTACGTTCCTTTGCAAATAACCACATCAAATCCATTGTGACTTTGACAAATACATTTTCCTTATTTGAAAATTCAAAAGATATAATATCAATTTGTTAAACTGTGCATATTTCAAATAAATAAAAGCTTTCTTTTTAATTAATCGAACGGATACGATTGCTTCATGTGTTTTATAATACCAATAAATATACAATTTGGGGAGCAGCGTTCTTTATGCCAAGGGCCCTGTTTGATTCATCCTGAGAGAGGACGGTCGTAGTGAGCAATCTCATTAAAAGGATCTTAGATTCATTTGAGTAATTTAAAGGCCGTGTGCGTTATTAAGGCGTGTTCAACTCTCAATGCTGGGGGCGCAGGTTCGAATACTCCTGAGAGGGATGGTCATTTT
>CP045904.1:7147264-7165236 GCA_013387185.1 Caligus rogercresseyi | reverse complement strand
TAAATTCGGATTTAGGTCTGGATTATAATGAACCATAAAAAGACTGCGATACTTCCACTAGGTTCCTGGCAACCTAATAGCTCAAAAGTGTTTAAAGGGTCTAAGTATTAAGCTCGTCAACATTTTGGGAATCGAGTGGACGAGGGACGGTATCGCTACAAGTAATTGGCATCAGCTGAAAAGCATGGTGTACAACAACATTCGTCAAGGGCGTAATCTTTCTCTTCAAAAAAGAATAGATTAACACCTGAATTATCCCACTTATTCTTTACAAGGCCACTTCCATACCATTTATAGCAGATCTGCAATGGCAGAAGAGGATAAATGGCTGAATTCTGTTTTAGTACAGATATCTCCCTTCTTTAAAACGTCCAAAAAAAGAATGGCGGTGGTCGCCCTCTTTTTGTAAACATTATTCCAAAATGTTACAAAAAAGTGGTAGAGGAACTAGGTGTTCTTCACGGAAAGAATTAGAGGAGGAGATTTACAACTCCAAAATACCTCAACTGGATGCACATGGGCACTCCTTTGACGAATATGAATTGGATACTTCTCTCCTCCTTTTTTAACTTCCCTCCAGAGAATGTTTGGAGGTACACCGCGCTTTTTCTTCCGATTCAACGATAGATATAATCTATCAAATGAAAGTGACGAAATTTTTTAGGAAATTGGGTACGGTTTACTCGATCTCCTACCTGAGCTAGAAACAAAGAGAAACAACACTTCAACACGGCCATCGTGTTAACATTCCTCACAAACCTCTCTATTATTGTACTTATTATAGAAGAAGAATAAAAAAAGTATTCGTGATGTAGAGTGCTCCTGCCTTGTTCTTATTATTGTTATTGTTTACATTGATTCATCATTGCTTGGGATCAAATTTCTCGAATGGGAGTGGACGGGTGGCATGATTCCAGTCATTATATTTGCCCCGTCTCGTCTCATCCTCCTCCTCAATGATCGGAGGAGGAGACGAGACGTTTGGGAGCTCCTTCATCAATGTGGTCGCTCCTAGCACTGACTCGGCTCATGAATATGTTCAACGGGACTCGCGGATCCAGATTGATCTATGGGACTGACTCGTTCTGGGATGGATGTGTTTATGGGAGATTCATTCATCTGTACGACCCGGGTAAGTACTTCAATGAACTTCTCGTCACAAAAGCTAGTTCTTAAGACCTCTTAAATATAAAATAATTAAATATATATATATATAAACGTTGACTCTTTTAGTATTTTATGAGCGACCTGACGAGGAAGACAGTGAGGGCCTCGTCGTCTGGGACAAGCGATCTACATATCTGGGCAGCTCTGGCAAGACATAACTGATGAGAGCGTTTCGCGTCATAATTTCGGTGGGCCCGGAGTCCCTCGAAAATAAACGGACACTAAACATGCTTCAAAAACTCCCCTCCTCAGAGTACTTTAAACTCTGGAAGAGCCCCACGCAGTATTCCTTCAACAAGGAGGGAAATTGCCTCATCTGCATCCAAGGAGGAGCTGGACGTCAACAAAGTTCGAGGGATTCACAAGGCATACAAGGACATCTTCGTGCGCTTCTACTTCTGCTTCGCTCAAATCATCCTCTGTTCCACCATCAACGGTATCAAAAACACGATCAGTGCCGGGTCCTCATAATCTTGGTTCTTGGAAGGGTGTTCAGCCACGGAATAGTCCTGAACCTCCTCACATACATGTTCGTTGAGAAGCAGCGAAAAAACGCGGAGTTCCTCGCGAATGCCATTAAACGCCTCGTTCTTAGTTTTCTCGATGGCGAGGAGTTGGCCCTCGTAGCTGCCGTGAACGGAGAGGCCACGGACCTTGGCGTCTCCATGTTATCCCTTTTGGGCGTCGTCTTTACCTTGGACACTACCAATGACAGGAAAAACTAATTATGAATTTATACCATCAATGTATAACGTTTATACCTCACATTTTAGAGTAAAAGTGATATTTATTAAATATCAAACATAGGTAGCATTTTCTTTGTTAATTTATTTATTGTTAAATAAAATTATCATTTTTAATAATAAGTACTTGTCATTTTATTATGGGTCTAATAAGTTTTTATAGGTGTACAAAAATATTAATTTGGGACTTGATATTTTACATTCATGGAAGAAGTGGTATTCGTTGGGTTTAAAGATGTATTGCAATTTCAACATTTTGTAAGTTCAACTACTAAAAATAGAATATGTATTTCGACCTCAATTATTAAGTGAATGAGTACATCTAATAATGATTCACCGTTGTATACGTGGAATTTTGTCCAATCTTGTTGAAACTTGGTATACAAGTATATACGTTCAGAAAAGTTCCTTCTATTAATTTGGATAAGTTTGAACAAGATCGATCAAGTTTCAAGTAGATGATAACGGTAATGTCCAAAGTGCTCTTGTATACGCTTCATTGCTTCAGTTTGTTTAACCTTCCTTAACACCGCTAGCTGCAATTTACATTCGCTTCGTTCGGTTTCGTTCGCTAAGTTTCGTTCTCGGGCTTTCACCGAAATAAAAGATTTCCCGGCATTTCACCCCAATAAATAGCTCCATTTTACAATTGGATACATATGGCAACTTTGCTATCTAATCCAGACTTAGAAAGGTTTTCTCCGTCTCTAGCCGCAATTAAAAGAATTGTGTGGGCGATGGAACCGACCCACTATTCGGATTCAGTACTATATATTTTGCACCAGTGTAAGGATATGCGTCCATTCATTGATAGATTTGGAGATCCGTCGCTTTTAGAAAAAATTGAGCTTAATACGAAAACTTTTACTCTTCATGATTTAAATGATCATTCTATTTTTAACGTTGGTAGGTTTCGCTATCCTCTACAAAGATCCATAAAATCATTATGTCCTTCGAGGTCGTGGGTCTCAAAATTTACCTTTGTCAGGTTTAGGAGATAGTTCGGTTCATGTGACACAATGGAAAGATATTCTATTGTTACAATTGCATCGGCAATATATCGTACCAAGCCCCACCAAAAAGTAAAAAGATGGAGTAACAAATTAAATGATTCAGCTTCCAGTCCTTCACAGCATATATCAATATAACCAGTATATGGGAGGCACAGATCTAATGAATCAGAATATTAATAATTATCGAATAGGTATTAGAGGAAAAAATGGTGGTGGCCAATATTCACCCGGGTAAACGACGCCTCAATAAATAACGTATGGTAGATTAACAAAGAGTGTGAAACACTATGTACTTCACAGTTACATTTCCGAATAGATATAGCCATGGCTTATATAAAGAAATATGACATAGAGCCTAAAGCATCTGGAAAGAAAAAAGTATAACCCAGGAGAGATTGACTACCGATTTCATGGAAATTGTCAGATAATTCACCCGGAATACTGTAAATTTAACGTTGGACTTTGTATCGATTGTTTAGAAATTTATCACAAAATATAATTATTAATTATATTTTTGTAAGTTAATATAAATTAGTAAGTAAATGACTTTTTGTTTTCTATGAAGAATAAATAATTATGTAGAAAAATATGTATGTAGAATTTATTTTTCGTCTAAAGAATAAAAATAATATAAAAATGTATTCATTAACTCCTAGTGTTAATTTTTGGACATGGGGCCTATTTTAGGCACGATTGGCTTTATGAGCAAAAATAAAATGAATGTTTGATATAATTTTTAGATGAATCAAGAGAAAAATAATAATTCCGGAGTTAATGGGTTAAACAAGAATTATAAAAATATTAACGGTGGGTCCTGCTTGGTCGCCGTGTTAGAAAACCGCGCCTTGACGCGAACACAGGAGACAGATGAGCGTCTCCAGAGTTTTCCCTGTCATTGGTAGTGTCCGTAGGGGGTACTGAACGTGGCCTTGTCCGAGGTAAAGACGACGCCCAAAAGGGGTAACATGGAGACGCCAAGGTCCGTGGCCTCTCCGTTCACGGCAGCTACGAGGGCCAACTCCTCGCCATCGAGAAAACTAAGAACGAGGCGTTTAATGGCATTCGCGAGGAACTCCGCGTTTTTTCGCTGCTTCTCAACGAACATGTATGTGAGGAGGTTCAGGACTATTCCGTGGCTGAACACCCTTCCAAGAACCAAGATTATGAGGACCCGGCACTGATCGTGTTTTTGATACCGTTGATGGTGGAACAGAGGATGATTTGAGCGAAGCAGAAGTAGAAGCGCACGAAGATGTCCTTGTATGCCTTGTGAATCCCTCGAACTTTGTTGACGTCCAGCTCCTCCTTGGATGCAGATGAGGCAATTTCCCTCCTTGTTGAAGGAATACTGCGTGGGGCTCTTCCAGAGTTTAAAGTACTCTGAGGAGGGGAGTTTTTGAAGCATGTTTAGTGTCCGTTTATTTTCGAGGGACTCCGGGCCCACCGAAATTATGACGCGAAACGCTCTCATCAGTTATGTCTTGCCAGAGCTGCCCAGATATGTAGATCGCTTGTCCCAGACGACGAGGCCCTCACTGTCTTCCTCGTCAGGTCGCTCATAAAATACTAAAAGAGTCAACGTTTATATATATATATATATTTAATTATTTTATATTTAAGAGGTCTTAAGAACTAGCTTTTGTGACGAGAAGTTCATTGAAGTACTTACCCGGGTCGTACAGATGAATGAATCTCCCATAAACACATCCATCCCAGAACGAGTCAGTCCCATAGATCAATCTGGATCCGCGAGTCCCGTTGAACATATTCATGAGCCGAGTCAGTGCTAGGAGCGACCACATTGATGAAGGAGCTCCCAAACGTCTCGTCTCCTCCTCCGATCATTGAGGAGGAGGATGAGACGAGACGGGGCAAATATAATGACTGGAATCATGCCACCCGTCCACTCCCATTCGAGAAATTTGATCCCAAGCAATGATGAATCAATGTAAACAATAACAATAATAAGAACAAGGCAGGAGCACTCTGCATCACGAATACTTTTTTTATTCTTCTTCTATAATAAGTACAATAATAGAGAGGTTTGTGAGGAATGTTAACACGATGGCCGTGTTGAAGTGTTGTTTCTCTTTGTTTCTAGCTCAGGTAGGAGATCGAGTAAACCGTACCGGATAAATTTGGGATCCTTGTTCTTTAGAAAAGTTTGCTCTTCAGAATGAAATGTTTACTCTGCATGACTTGTATCAAAATCACTTTTTTCAAATGGAAGATTCCGGTTTCCACTTGAGAGATCTCTCGTCAATTTTAGCCCATCCCGACCATGGTATACAAAACTTTTATATCCTTTGGGGCGGACAACGGATCCTAACTCCATAGTGTGTAAATAAAAAAATTACTTAATTTGCCTTCTTCATGGGACAAGAGAATTATGGGATCAACTTGTAGAATTGCAGACGGTAATAAATTCAGAGCCCAGTTTCAAATTTCCTCGGACATTATAAGGTTTTACCATCCATGCAAGGACTGCGGTTTTATTTTTAATACCACAGTTCACGCTTTTGTGGATTGCCCACTTTTAAAAATTGTTAAGACATTTGTCCGACTAAATGTTAGCGTGGATGGAAACGGGCTGCCGGGACAAATCAAGGCCATTATTCTTTTTGGAGCACATAAGAGGAGTCATAATTCTTTACCGCATCACAAGACGATTGAGTGTGCTTTATTGAATATTAAATTATTGGTCGGGAAGAAACTAACAATAAACAGTCCCATACACGAAGAGGAGTTAAGATCCATCGTGATAGGAGCTGCAGCGCGTTACTCGGCACTCGGAATCAAAATCCTGGATTTGGGCTGGCGATATCATCAAATTCAGCACAATATCTAAGCCTGATTAAATCAATTGCTAGAAGATATAACTTTTATGTCAAGAACGGCCTTATTGTGATTATTTTTTAGCTTTTTCGTCTTACTGCCCCTTTATAAAAGGTTATTTATTTCTAGGCAGTATTTATGAACTATAATGTTCATTTATGTATTGTTCTTATGCAACTGCCTAGTTTTATGTTTTATTTATTTTATCGTATTATCTTATGTGTATTTTATCTACACTGTTCGTTGATGATAAATAAAAATCTTAACCGAAAAAAAGTATGTTCCCAAATGTTCTCAAGACGGGACCTGAAGCCTGACAGACAGACCGTATGTAATGAGCGTCCATTTCATCCCAGTGTTCATCAACAGAGGCCTTCATGGCTTCAATATTGGGGTGACGTATTCTGCAGTCCCTGACTTGCACATGCGGCCAAAAAGAAAGTCCAAAGGGTTACATCAGAGCTGCATGGAGGCTACTTTTCCTTACCCCAAAATGGGATGCTCTCTGACAAAAAGTTATGTGTGGATTTTGCTGTAAGGCTGGTGTTCCATCCTGTTGGAGCACCATTTCTTGGTTTGGAAATATTGCCTGAACCCAGGGCAAAAGTTTGGTGTGCAGCTCTTCAATGTACGTGGCTGCATTCAAGCGAAACCCTCGGGGAAACCAAATCAATGGCATTGAAGCCACAAGGACCAGAGACATGGCTTAGGCTGGATGTTTGATAGTGGTAATTGTTTTAAGGTCTTCATCAACATCTTCAAAGGCCACAAACCGGTCATTTATTTTATTTCTGACCGGATAAACATTCCAGTTCTTTTCATCACTGATGTAACGAAGCAGACCGCGCTGAAATGGGTCTGAGAATCTTCGCTAACAAATAATAATATCAATATCAAAAGGTACTCACTATAACACAATAAAAGGAAATAATAAGACGCTTCTCTTTAGACTGTTAGATAATGACTGTATTTCAATTGTTTACACTTTATTGTATTCGTATATTATTGCGCCCTTTTCCGCAGCTGACTGATGACGCGTAGAGTTGTTTATTTACATTGTAAGCTGATTAGTGATGGAATGTAATATCAGACTCGGTTCGGTCGAACCTGTGACGCGACACTCCCCCTGGTAAAGGACTTGGCCTTTACCACTCACATCACTGGTGAGATAAATGAGTCTGAGCGTCGTTAATGTATGTGATTTAAACGTCACAGAAACGAACAAATCGAACTGGCTGTCTGGAGTCTACGCTCCAAGGTAACTGACAGACTTATTGCAGATATATCTTGCTAGTAGTTGGAACCGGTGTTTAGGTTGCCACCCTTTGTATCACCTTATACTCGTGTAGAGGGAACTTCTCCAAAGGAAAAAACTTATTATAAAACCTTTGGTAGCTTATGTACTAAGAAAAAGAAAAAAAGAAAGAAAAATAATAAAAACTAAAGCTGGTTCACTCCCATTACTAGAGGGAAAAAATGAAAACCTCTCTGGGTACTACACGGTACTGTTAAGCTCCTGTTACTTATTAACATAGGAAAACCTAGACTCATTGGTCATTATCGGTGAAAAACCTAAGAACAAGACTGCACGCCCCTGGAAAACATTAAGTCTACCAAGAGTGGGTTTGGAACTAGAAGGGTTGTAAATCCTCGTGAACGCTCACAGACCAGGATGGGTTGTAAGGCCATCCAGACGGCCCCCAGACAATCTGACTACCACGATATTTTGTTACCGTCTCTCATTTCTTGAGCCACCTCTCCTCCCGCTATGGAGGATGCCCTTAACAAGATTTGAATTTAATAATTTGGTGTATACATTAATTTTGATATAGCGAGAATCAGTGCATTGGCTTTATGCACTATTACCGGCTGCCTTCAGCAAGCAGCTTATAATAACCTCTGTGCTTTCGAGCTCTTTTACTTCTGGAACCGTCCAAGGACTCGTCGTCACGAACCCCCTTTGGAACTTCTGCAAAAGAACCAGAATCGGCATTAGTGGCATCTGCCTCTTCTGTGTACTCAACACCCGCGCTGGCCTCATCCCTTTCCGAGTAGGAAAGTGTCACAGGGCGAGGATCTTCTGTCCCTTGCGCTTGTGCACCAGCGGGTTGGGAATCCGTTTCCGTCAACCCCGTTCCACACATCTTGCCAAGGTCCGGAGACTCGGCGGACGCGGGGCTTTCCATAACCACTTTCTCCAACAATTCGACAGATGGCTCTAGCAGAGCTACATTTCTTATCGACCTGGTAAAGGTTGCTCTGTTCGGCAATCTGATGGAGACAGTGGTGATAGCACCGTCCAGGTTTTTGTGGACGCCAATTATTCTGGCCAATTTCCATTGACCCTTTTCCTGAGTTTCTGGTTTTAGCAGGATGACATCACCTGACTTAATGACTGGTTTGTTGCCCTTTGACCATTTATTGTCAACTGAGAGAGTGGCAAGGTACTCCGCTTGCCATTTTCTCCAGAAGTGTTGAAGGATCTTCTTCCTTTGTTCCCACATTATGTCCACTCCTGGTGTTTGTAGTTCTGCTCTGCCAGCCGTCGTTAGCGGACGGAGGGACCTGCCTGTTGTAAGCATATTTGGAGTGATCATTTTCTCCGTATTTCCTTCTAGTATTTGACCTAGAGGTCTTTCATTGATGTAGAATACAATTTCCATGCATAGAGTCTCCATCATCCTGAATGGGACTGAATGTTTCTGGAGGGTCGCCATTAATTGCTTCTTGAACAGTCCGATTAGGCGTTCTGTACACCCGTTTGTCCAGGGTGCCAACTCTGTGCTGAATTTCCATTCAATCGGTCCAAAACCTTCATAATTATAGTTTTGGATCGCATTTTGGGTTTCTAGCTCAAACAACTGCTCCAGCTGTTTACTAGCTCCTTTGAATGTGGTGGCGTTATCACTATAGAAAAGGACCGGCCTTCCCTTAAGATGGGTGAAGCGCCTATACGCCATTAAGAATTCATGAGTAGAACAATCAGGGACTAGCTCCACATGGAGTGATCTAGAGTGCATGCAGGTGAAGATTACTCCCCATACTTTATATTTTTCTGGGTTTCGACATCTTCTACCGTTCGTGTCTCTTGGGCATTTCAGAAGGTTACAATCGTGGATGCAATATGACGGGCCAAAATAATCAACACCAACATGAGCCCATGCTTCCGGTTTATCCATCCTAATACTTGGGAGTGGGGACATCTTCGGTGTTTCGTACTGAATGTACCTACACCTAGGAGTTTTGCATCCGTGTCTTACAGCGGACTTAATGAAATTGTATCCACCCTGTTGCCAGTAAGTCATCCGAATATGTTCGAATGTTTGCTTTTGGCTGGCATGTCTTAGTTTAAGGTGAACTTCCACTGCCACTCTTTTTGCGTAATCGCATTTAGGCATGATAATTGGATCTTTGAACTCAAATTCTAAAGAGACACTTTTATGTAATCGGCTTCTAAGCCTGAGGAGCTGATCAACGGGATCCCAGTAAACTGGGATATCTTTTAAAACAGAGCTTTTATGCACTTTCAGCAATTGTTTATCCATATTTGCTTGACCAAGGGCGACCTCTTTATCAAAGTGCTTGCCTTGAAAATGCCTGGCCAACTCCTTGTCCGCCTCCAATTCTTCTAAGATTGACATGAGAGAATTTCTTGGAGGATAGGATTGCTTGCGAATTTTTCGCTGTGCTCGACGGAAGGTCGTAAGTGCACGCCTAACCGAGTGCAACCGACTTAATTTCCTAAGCATAATATCTAATGGATGTTCTCTGTTAATGCTTGGTTTTGAAGCATTTGTATTTGAAATGCGCTCCCCCCTAAGGTTGATTTTGATTTCTTGGGTCTGAGCAAGGTATAACTGAACGTCTGGAATCGCGTCGTTATCCTCTGTTGCTTCTGCAGTTTCCGACTGCACTCCTCCAGCAATTACTGGCTGCTTGGGCCACTTGCTCTCTTCTTCTAAAAGGAACGCAGGGCCTTCTTTCCAAAACTTGAGTCTATCAATTAATTCTGGTAGTTGGCATCCCCTACTAGGCAAATCAGCTGGGTTTAACACACCTGGGCAAAAATGTATTTTACTCTGACCTTTATCGTCCAGAATTTTACACACTCGGCGCTCTTCCCAAACTTTACAATGCCCTTTTCCTCTTTGAATCCTTTGAAGATTCAAGAGGGAGTCTGTGAAGATATGAATATCGGCTGTAGATATACTGGGGCGTAGGGCGTTTTGAATATATGTGCTCATTGTTATGCAGCAAGTGAGGGCTATGAGTTCTGCCCTTGCGATTGTTAGTGCGTCCTTAAAATCCTTCTTACGAAGGTCTTTGGGCATGAGTGTACTTTTGGAATATATAATCTGGGCTCTTAGAGAACCATCTGGTTGACGCTTAATTGCATAAGCAACCGCACCAATACCCTTCTTGGAGGCATCTCCAAAAATAGCAATCTTGTCTAGTTTACCCGGAAGGAATCGAGTGAACCTGAGTTTTTTGAGTTGGGGTATATCTGTAAACCATTCTCGGAATAACTTCACGGCTTCCTCTGCAACAGGATCCGGAACTAGCTCTCCCAACTCGTTTTTGATCTGTCGACCCACTAAGTTCTCATCCCAACCTGTGTTGTTGGCCCACATCATAGGCAGAATCTTTTTGTACTGCATAATGTAGGGAGATACGAATCCTTGAGTGTCGAAAATGCGACTCGCAACAGCTACTATATTTCGACGGGTGATTCTGTTTGCCATGGGGTCAAAGTCATCAAACTTATTATCGAGATTGAACATGAACTCATTTGTGTCAAAATCCAATTTTAAACCAAGGACAGACACAACTCTATTAGTGTCTAGTCGTTCCTGGTCTAACCCATTAAGGATTGTCGGGTTGCTTGCCGCAATTTTGTGACCATGGAAACCTCCTGAATCCATAACTGATAGGATCTCTTGCAACAGATTAGTGGTTGCTATGATTGAATCCCGACCGTCACTGTTGTCATCCATATAAGTGTTGGCCTCAATGGACTCTGCTGCTTCAGGGTATTTGGATTTTAGCGCGGCTGCCGACTCTCGTAAGCACTGCATTGCTTGGAATGGACTGGAGATTACTCCAAATCCCAACGAAGTCAACCTGAATAGAGTTGGTTGCTTTCCTGGCTCCCCCCAAAGATATCTGAGCATATCTTTGTCGGATTTCAGCTCCAACTTTACTGCTAAGAACATTTTTCGTACATCAATAAGAAAATGTGCTGTTTTTGCATCAACCGAAGGATCAATTCCATTATTTGAGGGAGCAAATTTGGCCCTGGCATTAGCATTTTATTCAGGGACTTTGACTTGTCCCTTGGGTCAATCATAGATGCATTGATGACGATACGCACTTTGGTTGTGGCTTTGTCCATCCTGAATACAGGACGGGACGTCATAACATATGTTGGCCAGGGTGGGTTCCTTTCAACTAAAGGTACTGGTTCTGCAAAACCTTGTTCAACTAGCTCTTTGTAAGCTTCGTCGACCATCGAAAGGTGTTCCGCTTTTACTTTCTCCACAGTGCGGTGGAAAAAAGCGACGGCTCTATTCATGTTATCAGACATTCTATGAGCTTCTATGTCAGGATCTTTCCATGGAAGTCTGACAGTCCATTGTTTTATTCTAGGGTTGAACTTAGCCGTCTGTTTATGAAACTCCAATGCTTGAATTTCTAAGGCAGTGTGCTCGGAGTGCATTGTTTCCTGTGGCTTTATACCAACGTTCTCCCCTGACCAAAATTTTGAGAAATCAAATAGGCAATTCTCGTACATTGTCTCAAGGTCGAAGGTTTCATTCGTGTATGTCAGAGAACTGAACACTTGAGCTGACGGAATTCTCTTGTATATTCCGGTCGCCCCTCGGAGCACCCAGCCTAGTTTTGTTTTTTGAGCAATTGGAAGACCAGGATTCTTGTGTCTAATTGTCTCATCTAACTGTAGCTGTGAGAAGTATGGCTCTGAGAGCAAGATTTGTATTGGTCTCGGGTTAGGGAGGAAACTTATCGGCTAATTTTATATTGTGAAGATAAGAATGCCTCCTAGGGTCGAAATCTATTGGTTGGAATGGAGTCCCGACTTTTTCTGTGACTATTCCAGCCATTTCTGTGGTTTTGTAACCATCTAGAGATTTTATCTGGAATGATACTTCTTGGACCTCTTTTGTAGAGGAACCTCCACCAGCGACATTTAAGCAAAGAAATTGTTTTCTTCCTGACAAGCCAAGATGTTTTGCTGTTTGCTGTTCAATCAAGGGAACATTAGCTCCCGAGTCTAGCAGAGCTCTTACTTTAATTTCTTGTTGAGTAGCAGGGTTCAATAGATAGCATTCAACCGTTCCACATAATCCCTTATATTGTGGGACTGTCGCAGAGTACGCAACGGCTTTATCCTTGATGGTAAAGTCTAGAGAATGAACAACGTTGTCCACACCATGCTCCTCTTCTGTGGAAGGAGTCATGGAGTAGATACATCTTCTTGGCTCTCCCAAGTCGACTTTCGGATTGCATTTTTGAGCGACTATAAATGAATCTTGTTCTTGTCTAGAAACGTTTGAAATTAAAGAATCAAGATTAGATTTTAATTCATCCTGAAACCCCTGCAGCACACAGACACTTGCAGTAGTTGTCTTTGAATCTGAGGATGAAGACGAGCCAGGTATAGGCTTGGCCATGAGGGTTGACAGTACCTCCCCCCCTCGACGTCTTTTCCTAGCAGCTTTACGCCTATCAGCTTTTGAACCGTAAATTTTATGAACTGTACAAAACGGCTTAGCCGCGATCGCATCTGAAGGCGAAAGGCTGTTACAAACCTCCCTAGGACTAACAGCAGTGGTTTTCATGCAAATTTTATTATCATTCGTTACGGGAGGCTGTATAATTGATGAACTGACTGTTTTAGTGTTGTCTTTAATGTTAAAGGAATTTTTTCTAAGTGTATCTTGAATCTCTGTTTCAAAAGAAATCTGAAGCCCTGCGGCCAAAGGAGTATCTGATATAGTATTATCTTCTACCCCCCTGGCCTTGGAAGCTACGTGGAGGGTCTTTCAGAGATATCGTGCACGTAACCGGACTCTTTAAATACAACTTTATTAGCATTATTAGGACATGTTTTCATCGAATCTTTATTAATACCATTTGTAGAACTAGATAGGTCTTCACCTAAACTATAACCCCGGCACCCAGAAGAAACATCATGAGTATTATTAAATGAGACAATATTAGAGCAAAGTGGATTTTTAATCAATTTTATTGATTCCTCCGAAAATAAATTAGAGGTGGAGCGCACAAGCTCCTGGCCACTTTGGCCAAATGCTGTCTAATTTTCTTTGGGCTTAAAGAAGGATTTTAGGGCCTTAGCAATCTCGGCGGCGTCGACGGTTGCCTGAGGGGTCCTTTGGGCTTGTTGCTGCCCTTATTTCCCCTCAACTTCTCCCTTCTCCCCCCTTCCTTATGGAGTTTCTTAGGAGGAGGTCCTTCTTTGCCACTACCTCTGCGTTTTGGGGCGTTCAAAGGTTTGCCCTCGCGTCTCCGATAGTGGTGGTGGCGGTTGGTGGGGTGTCCTAGCCCACACGTCTGACATCTATGCTGACACTTCTCACCCTTTTTGAATGTGTGAAGGCAACAAGATCTACAAGCGTTAGCTTGAGTGGCCACCTTGTAGAAGACAGCGGGCTCCCAGGCTGCTACTGTTGTGCAAGTAGAGGCCTTATGATCTTGTGCTCCGCACAAGCACCCGCCGAAAGTGCCGTTTTTGAGAACCCTGGGTCGGAGGGGAATTTTCGGAGGAACTGAAGTCGAGACAGAGAAAATAGCCGCCTCTGTAGACGAAGCGGGGTTCCTTTCCTCCAACCAGAGGGCGAAGAGCTTCAAGCTCTCCCTCTTATATAGTGTCCCGATGTTGGAGTTTGTCGGCACTGGGCTAGCGCCCATTGAAGCACGATTCGCCGCTGCTGCGGCCTTGGCTTGGTCCCGAAGAGCAGACTCCACCCACTTTGGCCATTCCTCGTCAGCCTTGTAGGCCGGTGGAAGCATGGCAAGTAATTTTTGCTGGGCCAATATGTCACCTATGCTTACGTCCGCTTTCTTCAAGGTTTCCTCCATATCGAGGAAATCTAGAAGGTCTTGGACGACCTCGGTTGGTTTTTTGGATGCGGGTGCAGGAGCAATTAGGTCCGTCGCCATTCGGACAAGATCCCCATATGCCTCCTCCAAAGCCTTCATGGCTAGCGAATAACATTGGGAGGGGGAACGCTGGTACCGTAGGACCAGAGCGTGAGCCGGACTCCCAGGAGCCATGGCGGCAAGGAGGCGATGGAACGCATCAGCCTCAGTAGCTCCCGCTGCCATGATGGCATCGTGGCATGCCTCCCAATCCCGTCGCCAGCGTTCAAATGTTGAGCGGACAGCTTCTTCCTGTCCGGAGAAGGGGGAGACATAATTGAGCACGTTAATCTCCCGTGCAGTCGCGCTTTTTGAGGGAGTCTTCCCTGCCGCGTTCAGGGCCTGGAGGGCGTCCTTAAGTTCTTGAAGGACTTGGGGCTTCCCGCAGAATTTAGCCCACCTAGCATTCAGAGCGGAAATTGAATTTTTCAATTCGAGAAGAGTTTCCTCTTCTCCCGCCTTGATCTCCTCGGCCTGGTTCGGATTCCCCCGAATCTTTTCGGCAATTCCGCTGACTTCAAGGGCAATCAAAGGGCCGTCTTCTTTGGCCTTGAGGTATGCCGCCATGCCGTTGGCAGCAGATCGGAGATATTTCTCCCTCCGGACTTGGATCTCCGAGGGTGAAAACTTTGCCAAAGCTTCCTCAAGGTCCTTCTTATAGGAGGTCATACCCTCAACCCATTGGCGTTTTTCATAGGGACCAGCATCGGTGACTGGACACTGATCCACTGTGAAGTTGGTCTCTGAGGATCCTGCGATTTCCTCATGTGTGTAGGTTGAGGGTAGACATGTCTTGGCCACAGGTCTTCCCTCGACGGGCCTTTCAGAGGATTTACCCATGAATTCCTTAAGAAGGCCCCTCATAACTTCCCCCGTCTCTTGCCCTTGCTTAGACAGGAGGGCTTTAACGGCTGCTGCCGTGAACGAAGGTGTGGCATCCTCCTCTTCGTATTCGGAAGCTGAATTAGAGCTAGGCTCCGAGTCCTTGACTGACTCGTGGTCGCTTCCGACGTCTTGAAGATGACATTGTTCGGAGGATAAATTAAGGATGTTGCTGTCCGCCTTGGGCTCAGAGACGTCTTGCATAAAAGAAGCCTCGGTCAGACTCTGCTTCTCGGAAGAGTCAAAGCCTTTTGGATGGTCAGCCATCTAAAGGAGGATGAAGGAGTAGATAAAATTAGAAACTTAATTCTAAATATCAATATGACTGAAAGATTATTCGTTCAAAAACACGATAATTTCAGTGTTGTAGCTCTCCGACTCAAACTTGGACTGTATATGTAAAAAATGTAGAGCACCTCCCCCCGTAGAAACTACAGGGAACAGACTCAAACTTGGACTGTTCCAGAGCCTAAACTTTACTTCTATAGAGATTAAAGTTATGGTTCTGTCGTTATGAAGGATCAACGTATTGGGTGTCTTATCGGCTAGCGATATCAAGACTGAAAATGTCCTCCAGGAATTCTGGGATGGGACGGAGGGAATGTAAATCAACCTCACTTTTATGACTTGCCTACGACAAACCAATAAGTTTCTAAGCCGACCTTATTAGGTTAGCTCTAAGTATAGTAAGAGGGGGAAGCCTCAATGTAAGATTCAGGATATATTTATATGATGAGAACCCTTATTATCGAATATTGGGGGAAATGAACAGATTCCAACTTGATACAGTTGTATTATTCTTTCCTATTTTAAGTATATTTAATCTTAAATAAAAAATTGGACAGAGGTTCCCCTTAGAAAAAGGGGTCTTTCAGAATTTTATTAGAGTATTTTGAACGAAAAAACAACTTAAAATCTATTTTTAAATAAATAAATTCGACTTTAAAGGCTCAATACATCCCAATGATCATCAACTGAATGTTGAATACTTCGTAGAGTAAAGAATAAGGAGTTAATTTAGGTGTCTTTGACTTGGGCGTCCTTTATCAGGAGCCTCAGCCGTGACGCTGTGGGAACTGTGCCGGGGATTCCGGGAAGTTACTACCGACAGGGACCTTACTGAATGAAAGGACCGGCTAACCTAATTAGAAACTGCAATTCCACGGATACGAGACGTCAACGGCCTACTGCTATGGTAGTACCTAAGATCAGGCCTGCCTCAACCAATAAGGTATTGTTGGATCTAGGGAGATCTTTCAAACGTGTATTATTTCGTATCCGGCTCGAAGGACCATGTAACGAAGCAGACCGCGCTGAAATGGGTCTGAGAATCTTATAATGTATTATCAATATCAAAAGGTCCTTCCTTATGAATCAAGTTGAAATCTCTGGTTCACCAGGAGCGGAGAAAAACACTGTTCTCTTTTCCAGTTTTTATGCCAAAACTCAAAAATTATAAACAAAATTCCTTTTTATAAAACACGAATTTATTATCAATGCAACATTCTATAGATATTATTTTATAACTTGATGCAATCTACCCACAAACAACCAACAAAAGGCCCCCCAAAACTTAGGATTTCAAAAATATTCCGCTTCGTCCATGAAATTGACCTATATTCAATCCCGATTTGAGAGTCTTAACGATCTCGGATTCGGATACTGAATCATCAAAGTTGCTCCCTGGTCGATTTTGAATATTGTTGTGCAAAACATATTGCTAAAACTTGCAAATATAAAAAAATCCGGATCCCGGCCCAAGTGTGTCCGGAGGCCGGACATTGACTTAACCAACCTAGGCTTATTTGGCAAGGCCTTCATTTGATGTTTTGTGTTGAACTTTTTGAAGTAAAACGTCGCCCCAGAGGTTTTCTTGCATTTCCCGACAGGCTGGTCCGGTTTTCGGGAAATTTCTTTGGGATCCGATTGTAAACCCTATTCTTTTTTTTTATTTTATTTTAATATCATATTTATTCACATCTTTGAGGAAACAAAAATTTTCAGTTTTTACAGTAAAATACATCTGTAAGGATGGGGGAGAGCAACTGTTAAAGGACATGAAACATATCATAAAAATGATTAATAAAATATAAAAATATACAAATCATATACCACGTAATAAAAACAATGTAAAAACGGAAAGCGGACTAAAATAGGATGTTTAGGGAGAAGGTTGGGGACTAGAATTTACTATAAATCCTCTTTCATTAAAGTTTCTTAAAAGCAGTAGCTCCTTGTCAATCCAACTATCGAGACCAGTTGGGATCGCTCTGTTTGCAGACCGCGCCGCGTAGATGAAGAGTAGGAGTCTTGTAATGATCAGCTCAATCTTATTAAAATTTTCATTTGAGGGGGATAGCATCACCAACCATTCATACATGGAGATGGAAGTTTGGAATTCGTTTCTTATTCGCTCCGAAGCCATATTTATAACATGCTTAATTTTTATACAGTTATAAAATAAATGGCATGATGTCTCCGTTTCTTCGCAACAGAAATTGCAGTTCCTTTCATCTCTGTTCTCCCTTGATTTATTGGTGAACAGAGAAGATGTCGACATTCTGTATCGGAACCATTTTTCTTTTCTACTTGTGAGGGTGTTACCAAAGAGTTTTTTCGATCCCCTGATAATCTCCCCGCTGTCATTACATCCAAAACGTTGAAGTCTTTTTTTCACCAGATCTACCGATGTTTTTTAATGAGACTTTTGTTAATTGAATAGTAAATGCTTTTATTGGAGACATTTATCAATGCAATATAAAAGGGAGTAGTGGGGGGCAGATGAACAGAGTATTAAAAACACCCTTGACTCTACTGATTCTTTTCAGTTGTAGGAACGTCTTAGGACAGGTTTGATCCAGATCTTACTAATTTGGCCCAACGAAGTTAAATAGTGTATTTTGAAGAGCTCCTCTACCGTATAGAACCTTGGATTGTAGTTTAAGGGTTCGTTTGCACCCAGCAAAGGTAGAACAAAGCCAATTGATGACTTCCACGAAGTGGTCATCTCCATCCAGTATTGGTTATATTTGATGGAAGTAGTGAACAGTTCTTGGGGTCCCATAAAGACTCTTGTTGAAATTTATAGCCGGTTTGTTTTCAAAATTATCTTTAGTTTTGAGCCCAAAAGTCATTATTATTTTTTAATCTATGG
>CP045904.1:7129463-7147164 GCA_013387185.1 Caligus rogercresseyi | reverse complement strand
ACGCCCTTTATGCGCGCGTTAAGGCCATCATTAATAATCAGTTGTAATATTTATTTTACTGCATAGCCTAGCTATCCATTTGTAATACTGTTCCAGCACTACATAAACACCACTATTTAGAAACAGAAAAAATAACAATAACAATAATAACAAACACTAGCGCCACCGCTTTCAAAACTAAAAACCGCCAAATCCCTATTATTCTTCCTCTTTTGTGTTCTATCCTCGAAGCGGAAACACGCTATTTCTTATGATCAGTTATAAATATTTTTTATTTTAAAATGGAAAACCTGGGTCACCTTGAGAATTTGGAGGATCTCGGGGACGCTGTTCCCCTATCTTACCCTGCCCGAAGTGCGAGGGAAGGTTTGAACGATTGACGGGCTCTTCGAGCACGCAAAGCTCCATGTGCTTGCTGCTCAGGCACCCGTCTCGTCTGTTTCGGAAAGCCACTACTCCGACGCATTCGGAGGTCTCCTTGCTGGACCTCACAGGACGACGAAGCCCCATATCTCTCCCAAAGGAGGAGAGGGACCGATCTTCCGTTCCTCTGGTTTTCCGACCGATCGACGTCCGGTCGAACGTCTACCTTTTCTCCCAGGAAAACCTATCTTCTTCAATGAAGAGATTCTTCATGAGGAAAGGGGTATGACAGATTAATTAATTAAGTTCGTCTTTCTTGAGTTCTCTCAAAAAGCTTATAGAGGAAAGGTCTCGCGTGGAGGAAGCCTTCCGGGATACCTCAAAAATTTCTCCATTCGCTCAAGCTTTCGGAGAGAGTGGAGTCTTTAGAGCCCTACTGAATAGAATAAAAAGGAGGAGGATACATTCGGCTATAAAAATTTTAATAACAGTAAAGCTAACACTGCATTGAAGGCCATCCTTTATAAAAATAGGCTCACAGACCCTGCAACAAAATTCAGCGACAATCCGCAACACACATTTCATGTCAGAAGAGAAAATAATATCATTAAAAGTTCCAGACTAGACTATTTTTTGGTGTCTGAGGAGCTATCGACCTTGGTTGCGGATTATAAGAGTATCCCAGCATTTATGTCAGATCATCATCCGATCATGTTAACTTTCACATTGCCAAAATATAGATCAAAGAAGGAATGGAATTGAATGCTTCCTTACTAGATGATAAGGTCACCCAAGATAGAATTAAAACTATTATTCAACAAATTAAGTCTAAACTTTGCAATAAACATATAAGATCTCCTTCCCATGCACTAAAACTAGTTCTTGACTGCACAAGAAGAGAATATATTAAATTGGGGGTTAGGCTAAGTGAAGAAAGAAAATCGAAATTACGTAGAATGAAGGAAAAAGGTGGGGATGTACGGGGTGAAGGAATAATTGAAGATGAAGAGGTACGGGAAATCACTCAATACTATTCGCAAGGTCATTTAATTAGAGCCGGATGTAAATTTGTAAGAAAAGAACAGGTGATTTTGGACAGTGTGAAAAGGAGAGAAAGAGTAAATTCAAAAAAGAAAGAAATATCAGCAATTTTTGACATGCGTGGAAATTTGGAGAGGGATCCTCGAAAAATCAATAAAATAGTTAGTCACTTTTATCAAAAATTATATACATGCAAAGATTGTGATAGACAGTCGGGTAAAAAATGTTTAAAATGCATATTTAATTCTGCTGACTTTACCAGACAAATAGAAAATCAAGGTGGGACAAAGGTTTCCCAGATTGAAGAAAGTTTTAAAAATATTCTGGAGGAAAAAATTAGTGCCTCTGAGATAAGAGATTATATAGAAGCTTATAAGAAAAAAAACAAAGCTCCAGGACCAGATGGTTTTACGATGGAATTCTTCAATAAGTTCAGTGACTTATTGTCGCCATTATTGGAGGAAGTCTTTGAAGAAGCTCACATGGAAGGTCATTTTGAGAATGACATTTCACTTGGCAAACTAATATTAATTCCTAAAGTAGGGAGAGACCCAAGAGTGGTCGAAAACTTAAGACCTCTGACCATGCTCAATGTTTCGTACAAAATTCATAGTGGCATATTAGCCAAAAGACTTAGACGTTATTTACCTCATATAATACACCCGGCTCAGAAAGGTTTCGTTCCCAACAGATTGATGGAAGATGTGGGTAGAAGTATTAACGATGCTATCGCACAGGTAGATAAAAACAGTTCTTGTACAGCGATTATGGGAGTTGATTTTAAAAAAGCCTTCGACTGTATGTCACATCAATTCATTTTAAAAAGTCTAAAAAATCATGGATTAGGAGAAAATTTTGTAAGGATGGTAGCAGTCAGTCTTTGTAGTACATATACATATTATGAAAGTACTGACAATATTTTCCAAATTAATAGTGGCTGTAGACAAGGGAACCCTATCTCTCCAACTTTGTTTATAATGTGTCTTGACTCGCTAGTAGAGGAGATAAGCGCATGTAAAAACATAAAAGGCATTAGAGTAGGAGAAATTGAAACCAAAGTACAAGCCTTTGCAGATGACATGTCCATAACCTATTCAGGGAGTCAGGAAGAAATCGAAGAATCTTTTAAGGAAACTTTGAAAATTTTCGAACATTTTCATATAGAGTCGGGTCTGCAAATAAATTTTACAAAAACTCATTTAATGACAGATTTTAAGGTTTTATTTAATTTGAACGGAATTAAGGGTACAAATATTTTAAAAAGTTTAGGAACATTTATAACTTTAGATGGGAAAGGTGATTTGGAAAACAGCAAACTTATAGAAGAATGTATACAAAAATCTACAGCTAATTATGCAAGGATTTTAAGGAGGGATATTATGTCGAGAATTTTTGTTTGGAACAATCTTATTTTACCAAAAACGACCCATATTTTAAAACTAACCCCATACTTCGTAAATATTTGCAAAAAAGTAGACGGATTGTGTGAGGCTTTTTTATTCCCAAATGGAAGACCTAAAAATATTTCGTGGAAGCGGATCCAGACTCCAAACAGATTGGGTGGGCTAGGACTGCTTAACTTTGGTAGTTTCTGGAAAGTTATCCTTTTTAAGTGGTTCCAACGAATTACACAAAAGGGATCTATTTGGAATGAATCATTGGAGAATATATTGTTCGAAAGTGGGAATGGTACAATTGAGCAAAAAAGAGGCAAAGGACCTCATACAATACTAGAATTATCTCGAAAAATAAGTCCATTCTGGAAGGAAAATGAGTCCATATTTAAAGAGATAGCTGATAAACTTTTAGAGAAAATGGAGTGGCAGGAACCAGTTTTAGAAAATACAAGACTTAGATTTTTAGTTCACACATCTATAAAGAAAAAGCTTGAGTGCATGGGGGATATTTTTGGCCAATATAACAACTTTACAGTAAACGAGAATCTAGAAAGGCAAGGCATTTTAAGCAAAGTTTGTTTTCGTACAAGGGAAGTCGGACCGAGGAATTGTTTTTATAATTTCATAAAAATATCAAGTAATAGTTTTATTCGGGGAGTTATGCAAGATAAAAAGTCGAGCAGGTGTTTCCTGACACAGATAGAGAGAAGGAAGGAAGAATATGGAGTGAAAACTCCGGTTAGTGAAATAATCAAAGGCCTACGTTCATATGATCTGAACTTCTCCCTATCATGGTTGAAGTACAGAATTGTGACGAACACTTTGTCCTTGGGAGCCCTATATGGAAGGACTTTGGAGGAAAGGACTTGTTTTCTTTGCAAGGAAGCAAGGGAAACGCAAAGACACTTCTTGTTCGAGTGCTCATATGTTGCTCGCATTTTAGGACACTTGGTGACTATTTTTTACGAGTATTTTAATTTATTATTGAAACCGAGAGAGTTTGTTTTCTTTTATGTGGGTCCCCATCAGAACAAAATAAATTTTATAACTTCAAAAATACAATTTTACATATATAAATTTCGATCAGCCAAAGTTGCCCCCCCGGATGATTTTATGAGTGTATTTGATGATTTTATAACATATGTGATGCGTTTGTGAGTTATGTAATTTTTTTATTTGTTATCGATGTAATTAAATGTTTACATGAAATATAGTTGTACTCGGTACAAAAAAAAAAAAAAAAAAAAAAAAAAACACCACTATTTAGAAACAGAAAAAATAACAATAACAATAATAACAACACTAGCGCCACCGCTTTCAAAACTAAAAACGCCAAAATCCCTATTATTCTTCCTCTTTCTGTTTCTATCACTCGAAGCGTGAACACCTTTCTTATATCAGTTATAAATATTTTTTATTTTAAAATGGAAAACCTGGGTCACCTTGAGAATTTGGAGGATCTCGGGGACGCTGTTCCCCTATCTCTACCCTGCCCGAAGTGCGAGGGAAGGTTTGAAACGATTGACGGGCTCTTCGAGCACGCAAAGCTCCATGTGCTTGCTGCTCAGGCACCCGTCTCGTCCTGTTTCGGAAGCCACTACTCCGACGCCTTCGGAGGTCTCCTTGCTGGACCTCACAGACGACGAAGCCCCCATATCTCTCCCAAAGGAGGAGAGGGACCGATCTTCCGTTCCTCTGGTTTTCCGACCGATCGACGTCCGGTCGAACGTCTACCCTTTCTCCCAGGAAACCCTATCTTTCTTCAATGAAGAGATTCTTCATGAGGAAAGGGGTATGACAGATTAATTAATTAAGTTCGTCTTTCTGAGTTCTCTCAAAAAGCTTATAGAGGAAAGGTCTCGCGTGGAGGAAGCCTTCCGGGATACCTCCAAAAATTTCTTCCATTCGCTCCAAGCTTTTCGGAGAGTGGAGTCTTTAGCCCTACTGAATAGAAAAAGGAGCCTCTTTGCTGGGATTGAGGAACCCCTAAGATCCACTCTACTGTCCACGAAAGCTATCGGGGACACAAACAACAGAATTGTGAATGCTGAGTTCTCAAAGCTCATCACAGATTCTTTGAGGAAAAAAGCGGGATCCAATCGGGGCAGGAGTACACCTTATCGGAGGAGACCGTTCCGTGCGGCGAATCCGCCGTCATCGTCCTTTAAGAGACCAGCAGGTCCTCAGCCTGATTTTTCTAATAAAAGAGGACGGTTTACTCCTAAAAGAGGTGAGCATATATTTTTTACTGAATTGAATGATCTCTCTTCTTCGGCCACTCTTTTTACGTCCTTACGTAATATTTTGAGTATGAGTCTCTTCACCATTCAGCTCAAATTTTGGCCCAGTTCGGGTTTTTATTCCCAACTGATAACTTTTAAGCCTCCCGTCCGCGGGAAGGACTAGCATCTGCACACATAATTGGTCCATTATTACTGATAGTTTTGTATCCGTAATATCGTTGAGTTTGGGTACAAAGTACAATTTATTTCTAAAGAGCCGATTTTTTCTAAAAAAGGATCAAATCCTTCTTTAAGTAAGGAGGCTGAAGAGGCTATTTCGTCTCAGTTGTCGGAATTATTACTTTCAGGTGCTATTGAACTTGTATCTGAAATTAACTCCGTCAAATCAATTTTTGTTTCTGGAATCTTTGCGGTACAGAAGAAAGACAGCCAAAAATGGAGAATAATTATTAATCTTAAGAAGTTTAATAAATTCGTTGTTATTTCAAAGTTTAAACTGGAGACAGCTGACTCCCTTCGGTTTTGGATGAATCAAGGGTTTTTTCTTTGCTCTTTAGATCTGGCCGATGCATATCACTCATTTAGGATTGCAGAAGATCATAAACGTTTCTTTAGATTTGAATGGAAAGGCAAATTGTTCCAATTCAAGGTCCTTTGTTTCGGTTTGACATCAGCACCCAGAATTTTTACCAAATTAATGAAGCCGGTAATCAGTTTTGTCAGGTCTAGACTGAATATTAGTTGTAGCATTTATCTAGATGACTTGATATTACAGTCATCTTGCAAGAAGCAGGCACGCTTAGCTTCTTGTACAGTCGCACTACTTTATACGCTTTTGGGCCTTAAAGTAAATATTCCAAAGAGCTCCTGGTTGCCCCAACAGGAGCTTAAACATTTAGGTCTAATCTGGAATTCAAAGCGACTTGACATTTCTCTTCCTGATGAAAAACTACTTAAGATTCGTGCGACGGCCGAGTCCTATATTGCCAGGAAGCTGCTGTCTGTGAAAGACTTACAGCACATTATAGGTTTTATAGAAAGTATAAGACCAGCAGTTTTTTCGGCTCCGTTATATCAGAGAAACTTACAGTTCGACTTGAGTTTCAGTGAAACCAATGATCCCTTCATTCCTTGTATCAAGTTATCTGAAGGAAGTTTAAAAGATTTAAATTGGTGGGCATCCTTAAAAGTCCCTTCATCTCCTATGACAAGGATTTTCAATCCGTCTTTAGAAATTTTCACCGACGCATCCAAACAAGGCTATGGAATCTCATTTTCGGATGGTTCTTTTTACCAAGGAGTGTGGTCCAATTCCGAAGCTCAGCTTCACATTAACGTATTAGAAATATTAGCCGTTGAAATAGCGGTTAAGAAGTTAAAATTTCATGATTCACAAGTATTATTTCACATAGATAATACGACTGCACTTTTTTATCTTTTGAAGATGGGAGGGACAAGGGTGCGTCTTCTGAACGACATTGCCATTCGAATATGGAAGATTCATCTGGAAAAAGGAATCTGGGCGAACTTTGTATGGATACCGTCAGACGAGAATTCGTTGGCAGACTTCCTCTCGAGGGAAGCACTATTGACGTGGGAGTTCGGTCTGAACCAAAAAGAGCTTCATCGAATTACGTGTCGGTGGTTCTATCCGGAAATAGATTATTTTGCCTCAAGAGAGTTCCACGTTTGTCCGAAATACGTTTCATGGATCAGGGATCCACAAGCATTAGCAATAGACGCCTTCTCTATACATTGGGTCCCAAAAGGGTTCTTCTTCCCCCCGGTTCCGTTACTGCCCAAGGTGTTGCAACGAATAAAAGACTCTCGTTGCTCTCCAGTCATTCTGATAACGCCGAATTGGACCGGAGCAAGGTGGTACTTGCAGGCCAAAACGTTATCAAGGGACTCTTTCCTCCTGGGGACAGCGAGGAGAGTTCTCCTATGCCTGGACCCCCCCCCTCGCTCCCGGAACTGGGAGAACTGATGGCGTGGTTAATTTAAGGAGCTCACTTACAAATTTAAACATATCAAAAGAAGCCATAGATACTATTTTGTCAGATATTCGTCCTTCAACTCAGAAATCATATAACTCGGCGTTTAAGAGTTTTATTATCCATTGTAAAAAATTTGACGTGTCTCCGTTTGAGGCTCCCTTGGAATTTGTTTTGAATTATTTGGCCTCTCTCCCGAAAACTTCTTTCAGTTTAATTTCAACGGCAAAAGCTGCCATAATTAAAAATCAACTTAAACCTGAAAATTTAACCTCTTGTAGACTTTTGTCTAGGTACATGAAGGGTGCTTTTAATTTGAACCCCCCTCTTCCTAAGTATCATGATACATGGGACGTTAAAGTACTCTTAGATAAGCTTCGAGAACTTGGCCTGGCTTCGGAGCTTAATTATGATGTGTTGGCTAAAAAGACTTTGGCTTTAGTTGCCTTAGCTTGTATCGCCAGAGCTAGCACATTATCCCTACTAGGAAACAATATAAAAATTAATGGGGATGGATCTTTATTTATTCCACTTCTAGGACTTGAAAAGAATTCTTAAGAAGCGGCGTGAATATAGCAAAATTTTACGATCCGTATCTGGATCCAGTGGATCATGTAATCACATATATTAGTAAGACTAAGAAATGAAGGGCTCTCTCAACAACTTGTTTGTTACGATTAAAGGAATTTGTAAGCCTATTTCTACTCAGACAGCGAGTAGATGGCTTAAAGATATGATGGTCCTTGCGGGTCTAGATATTGACGCTTTTAAGCCACATAGCTTAAGATCTGCATCAGTTGCACTTAGAAGAGCTATGGGGAGTTCTATTCAAGAAATTATACGACAGGGTTTTTGGAGTGAGGAGTCAAGTGCTTTTCACCGATTCTATAATGTACCTCTTCGTTAATCATTTTTACTTTTGTCATTACAGGTCGTTATTAGGACCTGTATGTTCATCTTTCCGATAATATATTGAAATAGTATATTTATTTATTACCTTATATATATATATATTAGAAATATAGTTTTTAACATTTAGTTTAAGAAATAATTTTATTTTTAGCTTATTGGGCAATTCCAATTTTAAGTAAAACAACTTTGTACGATTACAAATGGATAGCTACGCTATGCAGTAAAAAAGAAGACATTAACTAAGTTTTACTGTATTAATGTCCTATTTTATTAATAGCGTAGCTATACATTTGTGTTTGGTCCCTCCCACCATCCCTTTTACATAAAAAAAAAAATTCTCGTTTCTTCAGAAAGAGGAAGAATAATAGGGATTTTGGCGGTTTTTAGTTTTGAAAGCGGTGGCGCTAGTGTTGTTATTATTGTTATTGTTATTTTTTCTTTTTCTGTTTCTAAATAGTGGTGTTTATGTAGTGATGGAACAGTATTACAAATGTATAGCTACGCTATTAATAAAATAGGACATTAATACAGTAAAACTTAGTTAATGTCTTCTATTTCAAAAAGCATCGTTGTGTACTGTTTTTTTTTTGTTCTTAATTTTCTGTGTTTCAAAGAGGTATACAAGTTCTTTGCTCCTGTTGTAAACAGGGATATAGTAATATGCCAAAGAGGGACTACTCTTTCTGGAACAATCTCTTTGGGAAGCTCAAGAGTCACTTTGATATTCATAGCTTTCGCCTCAATCATCTGTCAGCCATTAATGCGGCCCTCTTGAACAATGTCACCTCTGCCCTTATGCCCACGGGGCGGAAAGAGTATCTGCTATCAGTTACCCGCCGTGGTCCAGGGCGGAGTCACTGTAGTCCTATCCCTCCTGGCAGGGCCGGCCCGTAGCATAGACAGTATAGGCAAATGCTAAGGGCGCCGTCCATCCAGGGGGCGCCAATTTAACTGTTTAGCAAAGCTTATGATGAGATGAACGTGGAGGCTAAACTCAAACAAAAACGTTTGAGAACCACAAAAAAGCACTTTAGCTATGATTCTCCAGATGAACACATCCATGATGCACTACGAAAAATGGAAACCACATTTTTTAATATGGTCATGGATACGGCCATCTCCTCACTAGATGAAAGATTTAGAATCTTGGAGAAGTGAATAGAATCTTTGGTGTGCTTCTCGATTTCCCCAACTTAGGAGAAGAGGACCTGCTACTGAAGTGTAAAACTCTAAGTACCGCTTTGACCCATGTCAGCCAGCCAGATATTGATGGCACAGAACTTGCAAAGGAAATGCAGAATTTCCCACCATTGCCATCAAAGAAAATGACAAATATGGAACTTTTGACCTTCCTGCATGAGAAGAAGCTGGTCGAAATTTATCCTAACATGTGGGTTGCCTTGAGAATCTCTTCCACTCTTCCTGTTGCAGTGGCTGCTGCTGAAAGAAGCTTCTCTAAGCTCAAACTGATAAAAACGTATCTTAGATCTACCATGATGCAAGAACGTCTCAGTGGACTTGGCATTATAAGCATAAACCATGTGGTCTCAAATCAGTTATCATATGATGATATTATAGATGACTTTGCTGCAAGAAAGACCAGGAGAGTAAATCTGTAGGAGGTTATGTGAGATTGAGGAGGTGGTTTTGTTGTTTTAAAATAGTTTAAGCTAAAGCATACCAAAAAAAAAACCACGAGAGGTCATTATAAGATCACCTTTTTATATATTTATTGTATATTTTTATTTAAATCTTTTTAAAAAACAGTGCACACTGGTTTCTTTATTGTGCAGTGTCTTATTATATTGTATTAATACGTTAATTTATTTCAATTGTTTACAGTTTATATTTTAGGAGTATTTAAATATAATACTTTAAATGAGCTATTTTGTTATATTTAATACCTTTAGTTTATTTGTTGTATTTGTTTCCTTAATTATTTTCTTAGTTTTTTAAATGTGCTATTTCTTTATTTAAATAAACAATATCTAGAACAACGATATTCAGTTTCTTGTGAGTATATGTACACTAGCAGTGGAATTTACTGCGATGCATGGGGGGGGGGGGCGCCACATAAAATCTTGTCTAGGGCACCAAAGTGGTTAGAGCCGGGCCTGCCTCCTGGCATCCCTCATAATTTATTAATTCATAAAGCTCGACGGTCTGGGAGTCCCTGCTGATCATCTCATTGGGGACGACTATGGCCGGCAGCGGAAATATACAAAAAGTTTGTCTCCTCACGCCCCAAATCACACTCCTTTACGTGACTCCCGAGAAGGTATCTGCCTCTCAGAAGCTCAATGGAGTCTTTCGAAGCCTATATTCGAGGGATCCCCTCAAGCGATTCGTTATTGATGAGGCCAACTGTGTGTCTGTGGGGACACGACTTTCACCCGGACTACTAGCTTCTCCATAAGCTCCAAAGTGATTTCCGCCAAGTCCCTTTTATTGCCTAACGACCCCCGCGACGCCCCGCGTCCGAACGGAATTCTACATCATCTAAAAATGAAGTCTCCAAAATGGTTTCTCTCCTCCTTCAATAAACAGAATTTGGCCTATGAGGTCCAACCAGAGAAGTCCATCCAAAACTGCTATGCTGCCCTTCCCGTGGACTGCTACCATAAAATGGCTATTAAGCAGCCTTGCTCCAAAGGTGAAATAATGGGCATTGTTCATAGGAAAGAGCTTCGATACAAGTGCTACAAAAAGGAACTTATTCCAATTTACCAGAGCTTTTTGGACCAACGGTTGAGTTATACGCTGCATTTCTAAATAGCGAAGAAGACTCCGGGATTTTCTGTATTTTAGCTCCAGCTCCGAGTCTATTGGTGAATGGATGTCCAAGTCAAAGTAAGAGTTTCTAACTATTTTTTAATAAGAGTTTCTGACTATTCATCAAAAATAAAAGTACCAGTTTTTAAACTTTAAAGCAATTTAAAATATGAATGATTTATATATGTATCTATATATATATATATATATATATAATATTAATCATAACTATTTTATTTTATAATGTAGATTTTTACTGTATCACAATATCAAGCCAATAAATAAGTAACTAAATATTAAATATGTTGAGTGTATTATTGTCCAATTTTAATAGTATCTTAGCTATACGTAGCTTTTATTCGGTTATTGACTTTTTTATATATAAAAAGCATATTCATCATCTGTTTTTAATTAAATGATGTTAAGGTAGTGATAAAACAGGATAGAGTTACGCTATGACGTTGAATTTAATATCACCTACATATATTATTATTAATTATTCATATTGTAATAGCCCCTATTACTAGAGTCAAATACTATCGGGGTCGTGTTGGCGGAATGTTATCTTTCCGTGGATGAAAAAAGTCTGGCTCAACCTCAAGCCGAACCGGAGCCGCCCTCAAACGCAACGTCAGCCCAGCTGTAACCTCCTTAAGATCCTCCGATTTGAAACTCATGGTCCTCCAATACTGGAAGTTTAATGAGGCAGTGTAGTTTCAGAGAAACAAAGATCGTCAGATATGAAATTTAATTTGAAAGAAAATTTCTTAATTACAGTCTATTTCACAAAGAAAACATATAATCTTGAATTACTTGTTTGTAACTGTTGAACTATGTATCGTTTGTAAATAATATTATATTTACTATTGTGGAAACTATTGTTGATAAATAAAAATTATCGAAATATATATCACACTCTTTATTCATTTTTGTTAAATATAATAACTACTAGTTTGATCGTTGAATTATGAATTAGTGATGTGAAAATGACTCAGTTAGCTAAAAAAATACATATAAAACTTTTAATTTATTGTTATGTTAATCCACATATTTTGATTTTAACTTGGAAGCTACAATTTTCCCTTTCCTTACAGGTAGTTTCTAGTATTCCTTGATCCTACACACTGAGAGATACCAACGTTCCAGCTGTCTCCGTAACGACTCTTGATTACAAGCCCATTGAGATTCTTCAGAGAGTATTATATAGACTCCTTCTACGCAATGACGGTTTTAGGAGCAAATCATAGCTGACAATTCGATTGCACAACGCCTCTCAATCACGGGGTTCTTGGAAGAAAGAAATAATGGAGTGAAGTTAGTGTCCTTATTTGCTCACCAAACCTCTACTATAGCTGTCCATGTAGGCACATCTTTTAGAAGAATTATACAAAATCAGTTACACCAACTTAGCGAGAAGGAACACCATTAACTCAATTTTCTACAATTACCAGGAAGCTACTGAATCTCCACCTGGCGGAGAAATACGTAATGATATAAAGCATCGACAGGTAGAGAGAGAGAGAGACGAAGAGAAAGAGAGAGTCCGCTACAAACCTAGATGTAGGAATATAACAAAAAGATACCTTTTTTAAATAAATGTTCAAACTTTTCCTACAGATGAATAACACAGATTTAAAGCTAAGAAAGAAACGTAGGAAACACTTGTTTATTTAACTAAATGACTTAAATTATAGTGCTGTACAACGCTTTGAAACATTGGGTCTTGGTGTACATGCATGCATGAAATCGTTTCATGGGGAATGAAACGAGAGACTAAAATATTCACACCGATGAATCTCTGAGGCTGGATCCCACATCTGTATGCACAAAATCCATTTATAAAGACATCGTCAATATGGAAGAAGGGAAGATTATACGCCTCCTGAAAGAGAGAGAAAAATGATTAGCAATCTTAGCAATGAAAAAAGGCCAATAAAGCCTAGGAGTAAGAAAAAATTATTTAAACATTATTTTCAATTCAATTTATTTATGTTCATCTCCTCATTTTCAGAGGCTTTATAATTTTTGTCAGGACTAGTTCAAGCCTTCCTTAATTTCCTCAGGTGTAGCAATTATATGTCAATTTAGAGGATTTGAATATGACATCATAGATGTAGGCCACTGAAGAGATTCATTCTTTGAGATTGAGGAGCTCCGTTATTCAATTAATAGACGGAATAGAAGAGTCACTTTAAAGGAGGATTCGCCAATGACGTCATGGATAATGGCCAATGAGAAAAATATAATTTATGTTCTAAAGAGTGAGTTTCATATCTCTGAGTTGTTGATGCTCAACGGCTACCGCGAATGAATGAATATCTTGTTGCAGTATGACAGCTGTTAATGTTTATCATTCTCTCTCCTTTTTTGGACCCATCATATTTCAAAACATATTTTCTTTATCCTTAATTATAGTATTACAAGCAGATTGCCCCTATAGTAGGGAACCATAAGCTTAATAGCATAAATAACAATAATTTAAGCGGATAAGGTTTGGAACCCGAAGGCTGACAAAATGGTACAGTGTATTGTATAGTATTAAAAAATAGATAGTATCCAATATAATTAGTTAATAGCCTGTTTGTCGATGATCCCATTGTAATCCCACTCTAACTTTTTTTTTGCTTTGGAAAATTCAACTACCTTTAAAAAATTGGCCAAAATTGCGGCCCGGGGGACGCCATTTTGAATTACTTGCCAAAGCGTCAATATTCTATTTTTATGCTATATTGTATTGTGTTTAAACTCAAATGAAAGTTCTTTATCTCTTAAGTATTTTGGCACACAAAAAAATCAAATTATAATCCTTCTGAAGGGAGTAATCGTCTTTTGAAGTTTAAGTTGGCCCGGCTTTTTGACATTTTTCAAAACTTTGAGCGCCCCATAAATGGTACCTGGGAATCCAAACTTACTGATATTTCAGAAAAGGTGTGTTCTTTTAACGTTTAACAAGTGTACCGAAATGATGACCAAAATCGGTGATGGGCTTGCCATGGAGTGTATTCAGTTGACATGGAGATACCCCGTATTAAAACTAGCCCATAATAATTCCTTTACTTTTTATCAGAGCTGCGACTAACGAATGTAAATCGGTATTTAGAACTGGAAGCGTTTTTACCTGGTGTGAAGAAGTTGAACTTTGCAAAATAAATGAACACTCCGAAGCTGAAAGTGCATTTAATATCGGACAACGTATAAAAAGCAGTTAAGGAAATGATATGATTTCCTTTGCCTTCCATTTCCTTCAAAATCCGAGTGCGTAACTGGTTTATATAAAATTATTGAATTTCAAATAACCTCTAAAAATTCTAACAAATTATGTACTTTAATCCTTTTGTTTTAAATTGTCCAATACTAAATGCATATGAAGAAGTCACAGAGCAGATACATAATAAAATTTTCTTTCTTTCTTATCTACCGCACCAATCGATATTCGGTAGATATATAATAAAATCTACCGAATACCGAATCGGCGGTAACGAATCCCAGCTCTACTGTTTTCCCCTTCCCTTTCTTCCTACAATCTTCAACTTTCCAAAGGATTCCAAAATTTATATCATGAACCATTAGACCTCTTACCTGATACAGACATTTAACTGTTTCATAGGACATGTTACATGCACTCCATAAACATATGCGGGATACACTTTGTTCACTAACATGTAACTGGGCGCACCCCATTTGCTTGATAATTTCTGCGTGAGTCCATCTTGCACAGGCAAATAATTTTTTGTGAAATAGCCGTGTAGGAGCGGGCCTTGACATTGATCCGACATCTCCTTCATTTTACGCAGAAACAAAGGAACGTTCAAAAACATGTCGTCATCCAAGATCATAACATACTCTGGCTCCAGAATCCATTCCTTGTCTGAAAGAATGAGAATGATTAAACTGTAAAATGTTAAATTATTCAAATTTAAAATTATTAAAGTGGAGGTCGGTGGATTTATCTGTTTACAGGGGGAATACCAATCGGATTTATTTTTCTTCACAAAAAACCCTATCGGTGTTTATCGGCCCTGTACAATCCACCGACCTCTAGTCTATGGTAGTTTCTTCATACCCACAACAAATTTATGAGCTGCAAGTGTTTTTAAAAGTAAGATTATAGTAGGAGTCCAAGACATTGACTTGCAGAATATCTCCATGAGTATTTATTTCTTCTTCATTATATCTTTGTGTTAAGATAATTCAAATCCTTCCGGCCAATAATGAAAATGATTCGAGCACTGGGTTTTAAAATGTGTAGGAGCTTCCCCCATAGACTCCTTGTTCGATTACGATTCGAAATCCATCGACTCGTCTATAAAAATCAAATGAGTATATATTTATTAAAAAAATAGTTGTTTTATAAGAGTTTCACTCCTGGATCCACCTAGTAGAGTTAATGTCCCTGGGTTTTCTATTACGTTTTAATTATAAAGAGCATATCCGTAGTGAGGGGATCCACATGCCTGGGAAGGACAGTGAATACATTTTCATTTTTCGGAAGGTAGTCGTTGATTATTCTATTCCTCTGTGGATCCCATCCCGGCACAATCGGGCCCTTATAGCTGTCCTGTCTGTGTGGCTCAGATTGAAGTTTCTCCGTGGAAGGCGTCTCATGCTCTGAGCCATTCCCTTTGACACTTAAACAACTTATGAGAAAGCTTAGCTTCAAAATCGATGGAATCGTCTCTAATTAATGATTGTTTTTATTATAGTCATTATTGATTTTTATTTAGGGGTTTTGTCTTACAAAATGTACCAGAGGAGACCGAGTCCCAATAAAATAATATTGACTAAGAAGAAGGAGCGAAAAGATCCTGGACGAGGTGGCATTTGGTAATACTTTAATTCTGCAATGAAAAATTGATTTATTTGTCCTTCATTGTTTAAAATACGATCTAAAAATACTCAGTTTTTAATTGATTAAGCTTAACCCATTACTTCCATTACGTACTTTAAAGTACGTGTTGTAACCTGATTTTGTGGTATTATGCTGTTCAAAACTTTATCTTAGAAGATTATTTTATTAATAAAATAGATAGATTTACGTGTTAATAACATTCATTATTTATTTCATTGTACCGACAACTGATTCAGTTTGTTATAAATAGTCAAAGAATAAAGTCAATATTTCAAAATGAAAAAATCTGTGCTCCCATTAAGTTCAACCATTAAAAAAACGTAAGTATTGTCACATTTTTTAAATTTTTTTCTTTAATTACTTAAGATATAGTTCCAAACTTTTTTCTCAATGAAAAAAAAATGTCGTAATTGTAGTTTTTGTGGTCAAAATTATATTGTAGATTTTGAACGTACTTTAAAGTACGTGATGGAAGATGACCTGAAAATTTGTGTTTGTTTATTATACATATTATATCGTTATAATTTTTTTTTTGGGACATTCAGAACTTTGGACTTAGCACAATTGAAATTTTGGATCTACTTGATGACTACCCTCCAAACAATCCAACGGATATTGTGATTTTCCTTCCTCTTGAGACAAACGATTTAAGTGATGAGGAGTGGCTATATGACAGCATCTTCCAAATAATGTATTGGGAAACGAGGGAACTTTGGAAAAAATGTATCTCCAGATCAAACTATGAAAAACTAATACAATACACTTCGAAAGTATCCCAAATCCTAAAAATACATTATGGAAAGTACAACCTTTGATGGACGGCATAAATCAAACTGCAAAAATGTATGTTCAAAGAACTGAGTATATTTCGATCGATGAGTCAGTGGTGAAATTTTTTGGACCTCATCCCCTCAAACAATTTTTGCGTGGAAAAACAGTACGCTTCGGTTTCAAGATCTGGTGTGCATGTACTCCATTTGGAGAGCTCCTCTATTGTCTTCCCATAGGGGAAATACAAAGATTACACCAAGAGGACTTGGACAGGGTCCAGATGTGGTCGTTTAAATGGTAGAGCAACTTGATCTAAAACAAGGCCATAAGATTGTTTGTATAATATATTTGCTTCTCTTGACCTTATGGATTATTTGGGATCTAAAGGCCTTGGAATAGTTGGAACAATGAGGCAAAAAAAATTGAATCTACCAACACAAAAATCAATGAACAAGGCGAACAAAGGTTTTATGAAATATGTTTATATTGACAACTATTTGTGCGTTACAGCGTGGAAAGATTCAGGGTCAGCTTTCATAGGGTCAAACTTTTTGGATTCAGAGCTAATTGGATATGTGAACAAATACAATCGAGAACAACCAGATCCGGCAGCAGGCCAAGGCTTTTGGAGGGACCCTACAGTTGTTATGGGGGGGGCACAATTGGCACATTCATAAAAGATTGGGCCCACGTCACTCAGTGGGCGGGCCTCACCCCCCTGGGGCCCGCACATCCCGCCGGGCCTGAGAACAACGGAAGAAGATACCCACAGCATGCCCTAATTCATCTATCGTTTAGAGTCAAAATATGGCTTGCTGGATAACTCAGTCTCAAATTATAGAATTACTTCGCGGACTAAAAAATGGCATTGGGCATTATACAACTGGTTTCTGAATGTCCAAATGGTGCAGGCCTGGCGCCTCTATAGACGAGTTGGAAAGCTAAAAAATGTAAGGAAAAGGAAAACAAGCAAAAGAGATCCTTTTTTCGCTGCTAAAGATGTGATGTGGGTCTTCACCCACAATACTTGACGGACTACCACACAAAAAGTAAATGAAAATAAAATATTGTTCATAGGTATTTGCATAAGTTATAAAGCAAATAATTTGTAAGAATTGTATATAAATGAAAATATTTATTTTGATATGCTTAGTTTCTCAATAAAAGTAAAAAGTGAAAGAATTTTTTTCCTAGTTCTTCCATCACGTACTTTAAAGTACGTGGCCATTGCTAAGGTCTGAGGGGCGGTAGAGAAAAAAATATCATTATTATCCATATTTATACTAAAAGGAATACATATCAAATTTTCAGCGAAAAAAATAATTTTAAAGGGGTCATGGAAGTAATGGGTTAACACCT
>CP045904.1:7080137-7129363 GCA_013387185.1 Caligus rogercresseyi | reverse complement strand
AATCCATTAAGTGTTTTTTCCTCCGAAACAAACACCACAACCACCATACTTTGATTTAGAGATCGTCAAATTCTTCAGGGAATAATGAAAAGTAGAGATACACAGGACATCCTTGGCTACACTCCTACCTAGCAAAATAGGCTCACTATATTCTCCACCTATACAAAGTAGATGTCTCTTCCAGAGTGGACGAATAGGTTGAAAAACGCTTAGGGAGATCTTTCTTAACGTCTTTGCACACAAACCGTGGTGTATAGAATCAAATTCCTTACTAAAATCCATGGGCAATGATAGCTCCAAACTTCTACTATTTCTTGTTGAATCTATTGCTGTCTGTACATTTCTTGAAATATCAGCGATATGTCTATTACGTAGAAAACCCTTTTTGCTCGGAACTCTGTATTTTTTATTCAAATTGGCTGTATTTCCTTCGCCAAAACCTGCTAAAATCCGATAAGCACATTTAATATAGTTAAGGGCCTCCAATGTTTGATATGGGTACCATCTCCCTTTTTTTGGTATAGGGCTATTCTATTCTACCCCTAAAAAAGCCTCTGGAGTCTTCCTTTTGTCTCCTTTCTTGAGCTATCTTAAGAAGATAGGGCCATATCACCTTCATAGCGAAAAATCTTCCCTTTGATATTATCTGGCCCAGAAGACTTGTTTTCTTTAAAGAATGTGGAACTAAACTGTGATTTGTCACTTGAAAATATGGAGCCTATCTTCCCTCTCCGTGGCCTAGGGAAATTATCTCTGGAATACTCCACATTTTTCTGAAGTTATCAGTGAAAGCTTCGAGAATCAAACGGGGTTTGTTATTACATTGCCATTAATGTTGAGCTTTTTTATACTATTAGCAGAAAGCAAATTTCTAGGCAGAAAGAGTCTTAGTCCTGGATGGCTTTTTTGTTCCGCATAAACTTTTTTTCTCATTTCATCCTCTGCAATTTCTGAGATTGATATCTCATTTGCAGTGGCGAAGTTAAATGACGTGTAAATAAAGATCCCGATTCATAACATTTTCAATATCTTTTTGAATTGATCTAAAATTACTCTCTCTTTTTGATAAAATATATGGTTGTGTCTCGAATGATTTTGCATAAAATTTGTATAATTTTTGGAAGTAAAAGAAGAATCATAAAACTGCTGGAGCCTATCTCTTAATTTTTGTTTAAAATCAGCTAACTCAGTAACCCATGAGGGAGTCCTAAATTTCTTTTTAACAATAGGAATAAAAATAGATCAACACAGAGCAATCTGTGATCGGAGGATGGGACATATTTAATACTACTCTCTTAGCAAAAGAGGATAACCAAGGAGTCATGAGAGCATGGTCAATTCTTGAAGATTTTCGGCCGGATTTCCATGAGTATTCATTGTCGGATCCTAACTTTCTCACCACATCCACAATTTGAGCTGGCGAATTAACTTCGTAAGAAGCGCTCTATTAGGATAGGAATCCAAATTACCGTTGAAATCTACATTGAGGTCCCCTATCAAATAGTTGGACGCGAATCACTCTTGATACAGTTTATTATTGATTGAAAAAATGCAGAGTTTTTTCTTTTGGGAACATAAGCATTAATGACATTTATTTGAGAGTCACCCGAAGTCACCCCGACCAAATGCCACTCACTTTTTGAAGAGTGTTCCTTAATTAGTTGAGCTTCACCAAGGGCTTTGGAAACAAATGTCATCACACCCCTTTGTAGGCCGGTTCCCGTAAAGAAGTAGGAAATTTGGCGGTTACAATAAGTACATGATTCGAGACAAGAAGAAGACGTCGATGAGCGGATATCCTGCAAACAGACAATGTCCGGTTTTAATTTAAAACAAACTTTTCAACACAGCATGTCTACTCGCGCTCTTTACCTCCTCTGGAATAGAGAAAAATATTTTGTTAATATTCATATTCCTGTCTATTCTCCTGCCAATCAAATATGTGGAAGATGATCAACGGCCATAAGTGTTTTTAGTTATCAAGAAGGATAATACATAAGACATAAATACAGGTACTATTCTGTATTTCTATGGACTTTCAAAGGGGTCCTTTATCAGGAGATAGTCCAGAATCCACTGTTTTTTTGCCTATTGGTTCGATTTTGGCAATAACGTTTATGGAGTATAAAGAATATAAAATACAAAGTAAAAAACATATATGAGACTACACATTTTGACAGAAAAGAACCTTTGTAAAATAAATATCTTACAGTATTACAATACCCATTAAATATCTTTTCAACGAATTCCTACGTGCGTTTGCACAACCTCTCTTCCCCCCTCTTAGATGCCATTTCTTTAACTTTTTTGTGCGTCAAACGAAATATAAATTGCCATTTTTGCAATTTTAAGAGAGTTATGTTCTTCAAATATCCCCAAAATATATTCCAATAAACATTTAAATTTTGTCAATTTAAATAATAACGAAAAATAAATAAGGACACAATTTTATTGAAAATTCCATTAAACTTGAAAATTATAGATTGCCACTGGATCGACCGAAAATAATATCACCACCTTGATAGTTTTTTTCATACTAAAAGAGTGGAAACTTAAGTAAGCTATTAATTCATCAGAATATGTAATCAAAATATTTAAAAGAATAGCCTTCAGCTTGGTTTTATTTGATAGGAGCTAATAATGAAGTTTTTTTAAAGTCGGCGATTGAAAAAACTCAGAAATATATAAAGTCTGTTCGAACATTGCATGCTATGAGGTGAACCTCAATCACCTGATATCAGATAAGTTAATGATGAGTTTTGGTCTATCAAGAAGATACACAAAAACAGTATATTTATATCGTCAATCTTACATAAAACATAACTTATATCATCTTTTCTAGTATCAACCAGTACAATATATATATATATATATATATATATATAAATATTATCTATATATTCACAATATTTTCTATGGTTCGATAGATTGCATCGAATTTATATATAAAAACACAATTGCTCAGTCATCTTCTTTATTCTAGTATATGTACAGTTAGCTTAAAACTTTCGTTTTAATGTGTATGCAAAATCAACCTTAATTTATGTTTCTTATGGTCACATTCTAAGAATACATAAAAAGGAACCTTGTATATACACACAATGTATTCATCACCCGTTGTCAGCTAATAAAGTTTTCAATGCACAGACGCTATAAAAAAATCAAAAAGAGAAACACATTTTATTCAACAACAACAACGACAAAGTAAAAAAAATACAAGAACACCTCTTTTTGTGCCCTAAGTGATGTTTCAAATGTTGCATGTAATATATATATATATATATATATATATATAATAATATATATCTATATATAATATATATATTATATATATATATATATATATATATTATATATATAAAATATATATATATATGTTTGAATTCCTAAGGCTTTAGAAATTGAAAGCTTCCATATTTTTTTGTTCTCCTGGACAGGACCATTGAATCAACCATAGAAGCATACTACATGGGAATAAAACTAATTCCTGATAAATAAAAAAGGGGAAAGGAATGGAGAAAAATATAAATGAAACAGAAGCAGGAGGAGCTATCAAAACATCTTGGGTTACTGAGCAAACAAACGTCCATTCAATTTCTATTTGTTTGTTCCTCAGCTAGAAGAGAAGGAGAAGATGGTGAAATAATACCACATGTGTCTGGTCAGCTATAAATGATAATATAAATATTTATTTTGTATATCTTTTTATCGCATGTTTCATTTCATATATCTAGAATATCAATACGATTCATAAAATCAAAAATCCCTTGTGCTCAGTGACGTAAAGGCTGTTTAACTTTTAATGTTGAGGGCACTGGTTCATTCCCGAGAGAATAAGGTCGATTTTGGTGGACCTCATTGAAAATACACTAGATTCGAAAGACTTTTTGTAACGTTATAACGCTTAGTCATATCCCCTGGAATGCAGTTCTATCGAACCAAATAGGCAAAAAATGATACAATCTTTCTCCACACAATTATAAAAATCGTATCAAAGGTGAAAATACCTTAAAGGATATGTTTTTTTGAAGCAAGTGACTAGTATACATCACTCTCTGCACTTTTTCGATACTGGCATCCACTTAGTATTTTTGTGGGTAACTAAAACTTGTCAAAATAAGCTTAATCTTTTTCGATCGGATAAATCTCCCAATACGGATATTTAAACTTCGTTAACTTGTTCTAATAGAGGGTGGGCCTAAGAGTAGTTAGCGAACACATGTTTTGAGGTTCATTTTTATGAATTGGCAGAAGATGCACGGGTTGAGTTCGAGGAGTAGAAAATGGAAGACGTGGCAATCCGATAGCCATCTTTGAGCATATGTTGTCTGGAAATTTGTATATAATTTTCAATGTGTTCTAATGATGGGGCCAATCAGTTGTATGCAATAAATTTAAATAAACAATCTGGACGCTAAAGAATATAGCAACAAGATTCCAAATATTTACCAGCAATTTCATACACTCTTGGATGCCCAATTCTTATAATTAGCTGCAATGGAGGAATTTGCGCAAAAATAATTAAAAAATACAGTGGATTTGGTGTAGACTTTGAAGGCTCCCGTCACATCATTGACATGTACGCCGATGACGTAACTATTACCGTTGAAGCTAATTCTGAAGCCCAAATCATCAAACGAACGGAAGTAATATTAGATTATTTTATAAAATTTGAGAAAATTTCCGGTTTATCTTTAAATAAGAAAAACATGTGTTCTACCGATTGGCGCCTGGAATCCTGCACAAAATCTTAGTATTCGTTCGTGTTTTATTATTCAGCGAGTGGAAATCTTGGGTGTTTATTGGTGTAGAAAGGGAATAGATGATAAGATTGGACTGAGATTAATACTAAGGTCAATCAAAATACCATACAATGGAGGAATTTTAATCTTAAGAAGAGAATAGATCTGTATAATTACAAAGTTATCCCTCTGGTTCTTTACAGAGCCTCTTCGTCTCCCTTTATAGCCGAGAAAGTGATTTTAGAAGAAAACAAATGGATAAACTCCTTATTTCATTTTAGTTTGTCCCTGCTTTTAAAAGGAAAAAGGAATGCCTTGGTGGGGGCATTACCCTATTATCTAATATCGTTCCAAAAATATACAATAAAGTAACTATTGATATATTCAACCGTCCGTCCTTAGAGTGGAGAAGATCAGTTACTCACCATGAAATATCATGGTGGCTTCTGTTTGGCTTGGATCTAACTAATTCTGTGTCGTCAAATATTTCAGCTGTTGTGGGATGCCTACAGAGAATTCTTTGGAGGAATGTCCCATCATATGAGGGCGATTCTACCATAGATATAATACGCCAAACTACCTAAAAAGATACTTCTTCAAAACTTTAGGAAACCTGAAGAACTTGAAGAATGGGTAATTAAGAGCGTCATTCACTCTCCACAATGCGTATAACGGATCTATTCTTCATGACGAAGATTTCGTTTCACCCTACAACGGTCCTGCTAATAAACACTTACCCTTAAAGCCTTGCACCTGAAATGATTGGTCCTTATTGTCCTGATACCAAAGAAATGAATAAAATTTGCCTCAAATATATGAAACTTCTGAAGCTTCCTGAGAACTGGAAAAAGAATGTTGGGTTCTTTAAAATATATCTATGATGAAACAAAATTCACAGCGCAACTACAAATTTCTGCAGACTTGATCAGATTTTACGAACCATGTAAAGATTGTGGCAAGATCTACGACGAAACCATCCACGCTTTCGTGGACTGTCCCATGGTATCGGTTTACCATGGTATCGGTCGATCTCTACACACCACCTCAAAGCTGTTAACAAGGTTTTAAAACATTTTAAATAATTGGTAACTTCAATTTAAATGTGATGAATATTTGTATTTTAAATGTATGATTTTATTACCATGCTTTTTTTTATTATAATTTTATGATTGCCTTTTTATGATATTTGTTTTGTTGTTCTTCTGCCATTGTATTAATTTTATATTATAATATCTATTTATGTACTTATCACAATTACTTGGCATTTGTAGAGAACTGGAATAATTCAAAAAAAATACGATATTTAGTGTAATAAAAGTTTATTCCAGTAATTAAAAACAATATGTATGTAATTATCTATATATTTGTATGTATATAAAAGTCCTAAAAAAGGGATGTATATTATAGTAGTTTTTTTTATACAAAAGGTATAGTTTTATTTCTACTGTAAATATTTTTAGTTCAACAATCGGAAGGCATAAGTTATCTAGAGTTATGGCATTGACACAAATGTTTTAGAAATAGGAAATATACACCATTTATGGTAAATGCCTTTTATTATATGTATCTCATGAAGAAACAAATATTTCGTGGGAGAAATTAATATTCCATCTAACATTTTTTTTAAGGGTTTTTAATTTTTTAAAGTTTTCAATCATTTTCACAAAATAAGGGGGATTTGCTGTATTTCATAGTGATTACATATATATATATATATATTATGGGTCAGTATTTTACTAAAACTGAATAAATTGCAATAATTGCACGTTAACCAATGCTCAATAATTTTTATCAATCGGCGAATTTCCTGCCTTTAAGAATTATCCTAAACAATTTGAAATATATCACTTAATATGAATAATGTGTAAATAAAATATCTTTTTGAGATGCATTCACTAATATCAGGAAACAAAACTTTTATTTAAGATATTATTTAATTATACTAATTTGAATAATAACTTTCATTTTTCGAGGGAAAGAAACTAAAATTTTCCAGCTTTTAGTTCATCTATTTGGATATATATATATATATACATGGATTTTTTTTACTTTTATTTATTGTTGTAAGTGAATCCTCCTATAATAGACCTCCTCGGTATTGCTGCTATAAATTCAAATTGACCCTTCTCAGATAAAGATATATCTTTTTTTCGATTTCTAAAAGACTTTCAGCTACGAAAAAATTTAAGAGCTTTATTCAAATAGTTACTTAATACTTATTTATAACTATTCATGATAAACGTAAAAAAGACTAAAAGCCGCCTGATTCAATTTTTTATGTTCTAAAGTAAAATTACACTTGATAAATCTATCAATTTCATATTAAAATCAAGTTAACTTTCAAATATTCAAAGCAAGCATGTTTTCATTGTTCTTGTTTATTAATTATGTTCCAGGAAATATATATTGATAGTGACAGAAAGATGGCATCCCTTTTAATAATGTTAGAATTATTGTTCTAAAAACATCAAAAATAATACAGCTTGGATGGAACAGCCGAAAATAGAGTTCATTAGTCCAAATCGTTAATATAAACATTCATGAGTCCTGAAAATCCAAGTCCTCACAGAATGGATCACAAGCCTTCGAACTATATAATCAGAGTCATGAAAGTGGACGAATCCGAGAGTCCGGATCTGTGTCCGTAGCCGTTAGCACGAATGACATGGCATATATGTCTTATTCATCATAGGAAGCACCTTCTTTGATGATCACAGAGACCTGAGTTCATGTCCTTAAAAGAAATGATTTGAAAAGAAATGCTGGATTCTCCACGACTTCAGCATCCTTATTTGTAACCCGGGGCACTACAGTTTTTCTACAATTTCGAAATGTTTTATTTGCAATCAAAACTTAACATGATCAGGGACTTTACTTATTTTGAGACGTCAAGATATTTGAAACATAAAAAACTATTTCGTTATGTAGGTTATTTTGATTAGCATCTAACCAAGGTATATATAATACAGGTAGGTCACTCTCAAACATAAACAAAATGTGACATCACTGGAAGGATTGTTTACCAGGGTTTTCAAAGGTATGCAATTATTTATAACACGAAACTTCGATCACTGATATTTGAAATAGTGTTGATTACGTTATTTACTTAAAAAGAAAATATGTATTTACTCTAAATTATTTCAAATTATATTCCATTTTCATTAAAAATGGTTGAGCAAGAATGGAAGTTGGGATTTTTTTAACATTAACAAATGTTTTTCAAGGAAAAATTATATGTCGAAAATAAAAATGGACATAGGATCATCCAGTTAATTATTTGGTGACGTCACATTCCTCTGTTTCATCAACCAGCTATAGGCAGTGCCCAAGAATATTTTTATTGTGGAGTCCCAAGAAATGATTCCAGGTTTCTTGATGTGGATGGGACTGAGGTCTGATACGTGAATGTCATCCATCATAGAAGAAGCCGCCTTCTTAGGCAAAGCGGCAGATTCTCCGATGAAGGAGTCATCAACTAAGCCCACCCTCGTTTGATGGAGTGAGACTCGACAGACTCCCGAGACCCTGGCTTTGAATACATGACTCTTAATCCGTTCTTTTTTTTGTAAAAGCGATTAATTGTTTCATTTAACCCTGAGAACATGTGTATTTAACACCTATCAATGAGATAGTAATCTAAGTCAAGTCTGTTTCTCAGAAAAAGGTACGTTTTGATAGAATAAGGATAAATTAATATGTTTGTATTCATGATTGTTTTGTATATATTTTAATTAGTATGGAGCCCCCGAGATAACGGATATGATGTAGTGCAGTCAGTCCAAGAAACGCTTCCTTAGTGCTTAGCTCTGCGTTCACTAAGACTGAGTTAGAGCATCTCGCCCTCAGAAGTTTGATTCGCATAAGGACCCTTGAGTTATGGATATGAAACCCAACAGTCCCACCATTAGTGATACCCCTTAGTGACTGTCTTTGTGTTCACTAAAGCTGTATGAGGACACCCTGCCACTCATGAAGTCCTCTCTACCTACGTCAAAACGCTCCCAAACTGTACATTTGTACTCCTCTTGAAGGCCAAGCCTACTCAACCTTCCCCAACACATGTAAAGAAGAATTGTGCCTAATTAATATACAAAAGTGGTCCAAGTTATTTGTGAGCTTTACCGAACCGAATTATGGAGGAGGCTGATCCATAGTTAAGAAATGAACTTTTTAAACACTTGTGGAACAAAAAAAATCACCATCTGCCTCACGAAATCGTAATTGCAATCCACAAACACAATAACCTGCAATTGTACAACCTCTAACACAAATTTCAAAGTCAAGCAATTCGGGTGTAAGATGGACTTGCTGCTATATAGTAAGATCAGGAGGAGCTCCCATCCAATGATAATTAGAAATTCAACCTATAAAGTTACTTCTAAAAACGACTCCGAGCGTTTCCTCTGAAGCATGAAGCAATTTTTTCTGGAAGTCATGGTATAGTAGATGCTTAGGCACCAATTACCCCGCTCAACTTGGAGAGTCCTGTGCCTAAAGTCAGGATTCCTGGTCCCTTTTATTTACCCCCGAAGGTATGTGCCCTATAATATTATTATAAATATATAGTATATGTTTATAATAATCTTAATGAAAGCATGCACACCATCATGAAGTTTTTGTACAATTCAATTATTTGTTATGTATTAGTATTCGTATTTTTGAATAATAGTAATAACTAACATTAAATCCTAAAACATTATGATTTGAGGCTTATCAAACTTTATTTAAAGTTATAGAACAGTTATAGGTTTGCTCAGAGGATCTTGCAAAAAAAATCTAATTAACTTTTTGTGAAATAAATGAATGCATTATTAATACATTTTTGTTTATTTATAGATACCTACGATGGGATGCCTTGAATGCTCCAAAAAGAGTGAATTCGAGTAGACTTATTCCAAAATATAACACATTGCAACTAAGTTGTCTGACCACCAGGACGCGATGGAGCAACTCGATACGAAGGACCTATCGACGTTCAGTTCACTGATAATATACAAAAATGTATTATTTAGGATAGGATAGATGACGATTGAAGGAGTATCATCATGACGTCAAAGATTTACGGAAGAAAAATCCCTTTTTAATTTTTTTCTTTATGAAATTGCTGGGATGGAAAATTTTCGTGAAACTACAATTTACTCTGAAATATATACAATGAAAAAATAATGCTGTTTAAGTTTGTTTAATATAAGTGTAATTATTCGTTTGAGTTCGTCTACAATTCTTATTTAACAAGTATTGGAATCTATTTTATTCATGGAAACTAATTAATTAATACAATTTTTTTAAAAACGGCAGGGGTAAATGAATGCCATAAATTCAACCATAAAAAATGCATGAACTTATGCCTTCTTTAATGGAGGTTTTGTTACTAATATTACGCATCATTAATTCTTCAAACTTAATTGATTTATATTCATCGGATGAATCAGTTCAGTCATGTAATTGAATGTTTCGCTGCTTGTACTACTGCTAATAGATTGTGTAAGACACTTCAATGACAATAGATGTTAAATGCGAGTTTCGTTTCTTATTGACATTTATTTTATTCATACATCTAATTATTTTTTTGTATTTAAGCAGATAACTTCATTTGGGTTCAAATGTAATTTATAACATATATATATATATATATATATGTATTACTGAAATATTGAAAATATTAATGGATTGGAATCTGTATTAATAAAATTGGATTTGTGATGTTAAAAATAATTATTTCTGATAGAGATAATAACAAAATACTGATGAAAAATAAATATACACTACAGTTTATGAGAATATTCACACTTTGTTTGACTTAATTAAATTAATCGGAACATATTGCTAACGAGAGTATTAGCCTTTCGGAGGCCAATTGAAACCATATAAGATAATTTATTCTTGGTATGGGTAGAGGTGCAGCAGAAGACACAGTAACATGTCAATGCCCAGTCAGGGGAGCTTTGAAGTGTGCTTAGTAGCAATTTCATTAACAAAGACGATAGAAAAACAGAAGGAGACACTGAAACCTTATAGGATGCTTGCCCTACAAGATTCCACTTCATGATGATGAGAGTAATCCGAATGGCAAATTATATCAAAAATATAGTTCCAGCAAGATCCTTCAAGTGGCGCCCATATAGACAATTGAACGTTCTGATCATTCAAGTAACAAATCCGAAGTTCCGGAGAACGAGAGCTCTATCCCTTGAGGCTAAATTCTATACTTCCATTAACTTGGTGCAACACATGCTTCCTTCCTCATGATTGAGATATAAATTTTGCTCAAGAGGCACATGGATGTCTTCTTAATGAGTGCTTAATCGAATACTTCAGTCTATGGAGTAAACTTGCAGGGACTTTCGCTTTCAGAAATTAATTTGTTCTAGGCATTTTTGTGAGTGAACTCGATTCGGATGATCCGATGTGGGTTGACAAAGATGTCAAATAAATGTTGAAATCATGGAAATGTGAGCCAAGATCCAAAATTAAGTTTCCTCAGAAGATGGATGAGTGATATTTAAACTTAGTAGAAAGGATAACAACCTCATCCACAACTATTCATAATCAAAGTAATAAAATAACTAAAACTAATAAATCAAAGAACGATTTTATATTATTTCTATTTTCTCTTAGAAAAATAACATCAATAATATTATCAATATTATTGATTGAAGTTTCGAGAGTTAAAGAAATTAATCCCTTTGAAAACCCTGGTAAACAATCCTTCCAGTGATGTCACATTTTGTTTATGTTCGAGGTGACCTACCTGTATTTCTATATACCTTGCATCTAACGTAGGATGTTGAGCGCACGCTTTATTCTTCCTTTTTTTGCTTCATATTAAAACGGCGAAATCCATATACTACAGAGTAGGAATACGGCCACTCACATTTACGGCGAGAACGGAAATATTCAAAACAGAAACATCAAAAGCGGGCACGTATATATATATATATATCAATCCTCACAAATGTAATTTGATTGTATCGAAATTATAAGCAGTACCCGTGTCTGTAATTGGAAACGAAGTACAATTTCTGTCATGTATGTCTTGGGGATAAGAGTGACTGACGCAAATTACTGTATTCACTTTTAACAATGTTTTTTCCCCCACTTTGATGAGTACTTAGAAGACTCCACGAAGATATGAAAATGCATTGGCAAAATGTTTTTTGTTTAATAAGTACCTTCGTATATTTTAGGATAGCTTCCACTTCATTAAAATATATTTTCTATAATCAATAAAACTTTATTCATTAGGAGGCCCAGTAAAGATTTACATTGAATTAAAAAAATGCTTTAAAGTTTTGTGTAAGGTTTGTCTACTCATATCTCACAAAGGAAGCCTATGGCTTCATGGTTACTGTCTTTCATGTTTTTAAAGTTGTCATTCATTTTCGTTTAATATAAAGTGAAGAATAAAGTTGTTATAAGTCCAAAGAGATTTTATAACATATATCAAAATTTAAAATATATTTAGAGAATCAATTATATTTTTAGGGGAAAATATTTATACAAATTATTATAATTTAAAAATTCAATGCATTAAATATTAAATGACTCAAATATAAAAAAATTCAAGAAAATCAGATACATTTATCAATACTTTTTATATATTACGAGATAAGTGTACACTTTTTCAGAGCGAATTTTTTTTAAATCCATCTATCAGAAAAAAATTACATACTGTCATAAAAGTTACAATGTTATTTTTATGAAAAATAAGATTAATTTATTTAAACTATAACGAAAAATATCTTGCATTGTTAAATACTTTATATTATATATATATATATATATATATATATATATATATATATATATATATATATATATATATAAACGATAGGCTTAAGAACCTCTTTTCTATCATAAAATTATTTGCAACAATATATTTTTAATCTTAAAGAAATATTATCGATGCGTTTATGTTATAAATGTGTCCAGCAGTATTAATTAAACAGCAAATCCTAGATACATTAAACATATTATATCAATTTAGTTATAATCAATGAAAAAACTTGGTCAATTGAAAGCTTATTATGCTCTTAAGGCTTTAAGCGTAGCTTCGCTACCAGAGTTTTATTTTATTATTATTAAACTTTAAAAAACAACACTTTATTTCATGGATTAATTTAAATGAACAGAGTTTTTCAATATTAAATAAATAAAAAATGAGTTTTGATCAATATGATTCCATGAATAATTTAAAAAAAGTTGGATTTATGAAATAGGCTATCAATTCTCTCGTTTTTGTTTAGGTGTGAACGTCCTTTATAACACTTGATGCATTTTCACATGATAATTCATCTTGGCCAGTAGTAATTCGTTGAATTAGACAACTCCAAATAATGTCTATAAATATGAATTTAAGAATGTAGGTTTTCAAGCTCAGGGAGATAATTAATGCTTTATGTGGTAGTATCTTCTTCGTAAGAAAATATACTCACGTTTTGCAAATAAAACAGTAACAAAAAAATGAGATTAAGCTATTAGCTGAAAAAAAGTATGTTTTTGATTTGGGCTGAACTACAAATGAAGTATCCATATATGTATATAATATATAATAAATATATATATATATATATATATATATATATATCAGGTAACGACTGGGTACCCGGCTCGGTTTCCGGCCCTTTTTTAGTGTCCCGGCCCGGTGTCTAAAAATCACTGGGCCGGGACTTTTTTAGGAAATTATTTTCTAAAAAAACGTCGTCAATTTTTTCAGAATTATTTTCTAAAAAAAGTCGTCACTTTCAGAATGACGGAGGAACGAAATATACTGAAGTTCCGGCCCGGCTTGAAAAATTTAAGCCCCGAAAATAAGTGTCCCGGTCGTTTCCTGATATATATATATATATATATACTTTTGCAATATTTTGGATTACATAAAATAAAATAAAACAGGTTATATAGATTATATTAATAACCCCCTGTATATTGATTTCCTTCAAAAAAATGTTACCTTCAAAGAATCTATTCCTAATAAATATCTCTAGAACTAGTTTTTCAGCTGAAGAGTCACGTATTTTTAAATGGATCCTTATGGCTTACCACAAACACATTCAGACACATACATCCCCCATCATCAGCAAACCACTTCAAAGAATATTATTTTATGTATATACAATATAAATGAAAGAGCCCCCCTCCCGCCTCTGTTTACTTTGTTACGTCATTATAAGCCATCATGGATTCCTTATCTTTTACATTCCCAAAGAAAAAAAAGGAAATATTTTTCTGTGCCATTGATACATGTTTAATAAAATATACAGTTAAAGATGCTTTTCTTGCGAGTTAAATAATAAAATCATTTGACCAATAACTTTTTCCCTTTTTCTATGTCGTGTCGCCAAAGGGAGGACATAATATGTATCGTCAAGGAAGATTTTATAAAAAATCATCATTTTTCGATGAACGAAGAATGACAAAATTTTTGACGAACGACAACTAAAAATTCCTATTGGTCGTCGTTCCTTTTTGGCACCAAAATAAAGATTTTTTTTTCACGGGAAAAATTTCCTCTCCTAAAAAACTTCACTAATTTTTTAACGAATGTCGAGAAACGTAAGTTTTTTCAGAATGACGAGCGACAAACGAACGATTCAATTTAAAATTAACGATGAAAGACGAACGATAACTTTTGGCGAACAACAATTTTTAGCGAACGTCAACATGTCTGACACACACACACACACATATATATATATATATATATATATATATATATATATATATAACCTTTTTGACAATATGGTCGCAAACTATGCTAATAGTCTAAGAAAAAAAATGGTATTGGTGTCTATACAATGGATTTTTGAATGTGCAAATGGTCCAAGCATGGCGTTTTTTATAGAAAAAATGGTAAATTTTGAATTTAAAAGATAGGAAAAATATTTCATTACTTGATTTTACCAAAGCATGTACTGAAACTTTGGTTTTAAAACATGAAGAAAATAGGGCAAACACGCCATTGCCAAATTTAAAAATAAGGCAAACCTTTCATCGATAAAGTAAAACAATGTGGACCATTTAATTATCAAAACAAATAAAAGAAATATTTGTGCTTCATGTTCTTCAAGATGTATATATAGATGTAAAAAATGTGATATAGGTTTATGGGCAAATTGTTTTAATGATTATCATCTACAGTAGTTATATTTATACATAGGTATGTATCCATTGTATATAGAAAATACGAAAATATTTGTAATTCATTTATTCCTTAAGAAAATAATAAGAATATAACTTAACAGTCGAACTTATTAGACCTCATCATATTCATTTATCAGTTATACTATTCTTGTAGGGGATCCTCCCAAGCGTAGATATATGTACGTGCCCACCAGGGACGCTAGTGTATTATTTGACGAAAAACAACAACATAAGTCTAATGTAAGAGCTAAAAGGAAGCATTGTTTAAAATTTCATGAAAAAATTCCAATGATTTCTACCCCCGGGAAGTAATGGGTTAAAGGACATAATAAAAATAATAACCACAAAATGTATTCATTACACTAAAGCTACTCATTATTACATAATCCCATATCATGAAATCTTTATTGTGACGTAAGATATGACGTAGGTCATTGTAGTCGTGTTTTATGTGAATTATAATTCTTATACAACTTGTTTAAGGCTTTTTCCACTCAATAGATGCCACGACCGATCTTTGTTTGTATACCGACACGTGAAGGAAGAATAATGAATTCCTTTCATTAAACATATAATTATATCCTAAACTATAACAAAATAAATCATTACACATGAGAAGTATTCACCATAATGTTAAGCAAATCTGACATCACATCATTATAAATAGATTGGCATAATAAGATGGTATATTTAATTATAAAATATTTGTTGTTTTTTTTACATTCTGAATAAAATCAATTAATAGTAGTTCAACCAAAGCAACCGACTCATTAGCATAATGTTGGCATCAATCCATTTGATTTTTTCTCTGTCACACAATGAAACCACAAAGTCAATACCATATTGCTAAAAATACTTTTTATAATGAGCAATTGTCTTCAAAAGTAACGATTGTAATTAATAGTTTTTTGGCTACGAAATGGTAGACTGCACTAAAATATCTATGACCCTACAGAAATTACATCGATTTGCTGGATATCAGTCCTGAAAAACATGAATTTCTCCATTTGCAGGCTACCTTCTTACTTACTTCATAATTTAAAATTGACGAGGAAAAACCGAATAATAAAAGTTGGCAAAATAAGTTTTACATGACTCTGTCATCAATATATCAAAAAACATCCTGTTTTATGTTAAAATCAATAATCGATATAAAGTTTATCCTTCATGATTTATGTACGTTATTATTATTTATATTCATATAAACTACCAATATATCGAAATTCTTGACGAAATGGAAAATTAACCTTTGATTTATTGGGAGGGATCTTTTGGGATAAAATATTATCTCTTATATCTATAACATTTTAATTTCTACACGATTCACAATGAGAAATGACTAATATCATACAACAAAAAAGGCCTTATTGTCTCTATAAATATCTAATAGAGCCGAATCCACCTAATCTGCGCGTGTCCCCGAACGAGGATGGAGATGGACGAACTGGCCGAGGAAATGCAAAGAAGGAAAAAGCCCATGGAGGAGTATCTTGTAAGAGTCTTTTTGATTTTGTATCAATTTAATTTATTTCGCAATAAAGGTTAGTTCCCCGACAGTTTATTACCGGCTGATACCGGATTGAGTTCCGGTGTGGTGGGCCTGATCTAGGAGCTAAACAAACAATATATATATACGAGGTATGATCAAAAAGTATCCGACTTTTGGTTTTATTGGTCAAACGAACAGAGCTATGGGGGCGGGACTTGCTGTGTGGTTGGGAGCATGACTACTGCGCATGCTCATTTTTTTCTACAGCTCCAATACAAGTCAGTCGGCGTCAGGCCATTCATGATTGAACAGGTGCAAGTGAGTGTCGTCGGATTTTATTTTCTTTAAAATGTCAGAAAAAGTCGAACAGCGTTATTGCATAAAATTTTGTTTTAATCTTGGTGATTTGCAAGTGGAAACAATTCGCAAGATTAAAAAAGTGTTTTGGAAATGAAGCAATGGGCACCACACAGATAAAGGAGTGGTACAACCGCTTCAAAGATGGCCGCTTGTCAGTTGAAAGTGAACCACGCTCAGGGAGGCCCTCAACATCGAAAAACGATGCCATCATTGATCAAGTGAGGAACCTGGTGATGCAGAACCGCCGAATCACGATCAGAGAACTTGTAGACGAGGTGAATATTAGTTTTGGTTCCATTCAATCAATTTTTGCTGTTCCACTTTTTCTGACATTTTAAAGAAAATAAAATCCGACGACACTCACTTGCACCTGTTCAATCAGGTGACGCCGACTGACTTGTATTGGAGCTGTAGAAAAAAATGAGCATGCGCAGTAGTCATGCTCCCAACCACACAGCAAGTCCCGCCCCCATAGCTGTGTTCGTTTGACCAATAAAACCAAAAGTCGGATACTTTTTGATCATACCTCGTATTTATATATATATATATATACTCGTATATATATATATATATATATGGGTCATTCCAAAAAAAATTTACTTCAATGAAATTTTGGGTTCATGGATTCAAATGAAATTTACACCATAGAATGATTAAGTCTTTTTCATTATATGTCTTAAGTTTCAGTTCGAAATTTGTTGTCTGAGCAAAGTTACATGCCTCTTAAATTTGGGCTTTTTCCCGGCCAAAATCCCAGCCTTATTTTTATTGAAAATTTTCGAGTTCCTTATGGAGTTTTTGATAAAACTTAATTAATTGAGCATATTTTTTTGTTTATATCTTATACTAGAATTGCCCATTTTGAGCATTTGAAAGCTCTATGGTAATGAAATTAACCTTTTTTTTTTTTGCCTTGATGCCACTTTTTTATAGCCAATCGGCTCTCCTGATTTCCTCTTTGTTTTGGACAAAAAAACTGAGGCCTTGAGTTGATAGAAGAGACTTTTTTCTACAAAATATCAAAAATTCAGAGATGTGTTTTTTGTTTAAGCCGAGAAATTAAGGATTCATTTTGGAAATTGAGTAGGTCCTTTAGATTGCCTTGTCATCATCATTATTTTTGTGTATTAGGATGACGTCAATGGAATCTTGAATTCCTCCTTATATAGAGTATATTGATATAGACACACAGATAGAGAAAGACACAGAGAGAGAGAACTATATAATTAACTTCCTCCCATCCTGAAGAGTCTCGGGATCCAGAAATAGTGAATAGTGACTTTACACATAGAATTGGAATCTTTGGGCACCTGGATCGTGATAAGAAGAGGTTCTTCATGACCTATTCCTACTCATTCTTCTTCAAATATCTACCCTCCCTCCCTCCATCCCTCCTGTTCCGGATCTGTCTCGGATGACTGACTACGGAGACTCCACTCATGAAGCCTCCTCTTACACTTCTCTTGGACTCGTCAATCCCGAAAAAGAAGTCTCTCAGGCATGGGGAAGAAGTGCTGTGTCCCCGGATGTCTCCCCCTCTACCGTGTCTCCGAGCGTGGGTACTTGGGTACTCCGGTTCTTCTCATGTGGAGGTGCTTTGTGAGAGCGGTGCTTACTACAGCGGCCATGTGGGGGAAGGAAGTCTATCAAGTCTATCCCTCTTCCTCCGAGGGACTCGTGAGCTAGCTTCGACTCCCGGGAGCTCCCCCTTCTCTTCCGTCCGGAGGTCCCCTCCCTCCCGCCACGAGCCACCCGGGGACGCACAGCTTCAGCATCGGGGTGGAAGTGGAAGTCTTCAACACTCTGAGGCCTTTGGCTGGTGGCCCGCTTGCGTCAAGGAGATACGGAGCAACGTGGCCGTCCTCTGCAGCTCCGCCTCCGCCGGGGAGCTCCTGGGCTTGAACTAAGTGGTCCACCAGGACCAGACCGCCTTTGCCCCCGATCCAACATGCCACACATCCAGGACAAGGACTTTTATTCCTTTTGGAGCCCGCTGCCCTCGGAGATGCAGGACATTTCCGCAGAGGACGAGGACTCCCACGCCGTCTTTGTCAAGTCCATCAACGCCTGCTCCGTCAGGTCCATGCCTTCCAAGTGGTCTGTCTCTGCGGGTCGTGAGCACGGATGAAGACACACAGTGGAAAGAGCCATAATTTTGACCAATTCGATCATCTTAGAATTTGGTGACTTATTACCATTCTTTACGTCGCGTTTTGACCCTAGAATCTTCAATTACACCAAGTTTTTCAATTGAATCCATGAGAGTGAAATAAACTCCTTATTTTATTTCAAAGATTCTACAAATAATTTCAACGGAGTCCCTTTCCACTTGGGATATTTGTTTCATCCTTATTTTATATTTACCACATATATTCGTACAAATACTCTGATTGATACACCCGAAATATACACTTGATCACTCAATCGACATCTATTTTTTTCATGTTCGTTTATTATGTGAATAAAATAAATCGACATCTATTTTTATACTCATATCTATACTTATAATATTTATTATTAGTGCAAAACTCAGTGCCTTGCTTTTTCATGTATTTTATTTGTTAAATATCGAGTCACTGTGGGCTGCGTTGAAGAGGTTCATTCAGGAAAATGAGAGTAATAAACACAAAAAGGAACTTAAGACCTTAAGTGATAAATTAACATCAAGTATACTCATGATAAGGTCAATGACAACTATTTTCATTTCAGATTTTTATTAATGGGCTATATTTTATTTGTAAATTTTAACAATAGTAGTAATAAGCATTTCTTTCTTTAGGTGGCAGAAGTACAGATTATATCATAAAATATATTAACGAACACCTTACCTTCACTTAAGAATTGTGAAGATCAATACTCTGTTGTGTATTATTTTATTATTTTTGTTGAGGACTTCCACTTCCACCCCGATGCTGAAGCTGTGCGTCCCCGGGTGGCTCGTGGCGGGAGGGAGGGGACCTCCGGACGGAAGAGAAAGGGAAGCGTGAGAGGGGGAGCTCCCGGGAGTCGAAGCTAGCTCACGAGTCCCTCGGAATAAGAGGGATAGACTTCCTTCCTCCACATGGCCGCTGTAGTGAGCACCGCTCTCACAAAGCACCTCTACATGAGAAGAACCGGAGTAACCAAGAACCCACGCTCGGAGACACGGTAGAGGGTGAGACATCCGGGGACACAGCACTTCTTCCCCATGACGGACGAACAATCTTCTGGGAACGTTTTCACAGTAGCAGTAGCAGCTGTTGTGCCTCCTCTTTACCCGCCCTCGCCGCCTTGCCATGCTAGAGGAACTGCTCTGCAAGAGGTCTCATGATTCGTTTGAGAGCCTTGACGTCCTTAGCTTACTTTCTTGTCCTCGAAGACTATTGACTATTAATGCCGCTTTAATAAAGTAGCGAATCTACAAAAAAAAGAGGTTGTCAAAAGGGGGACTACTGCCTACTCTATTTGTATATTAGAAAACGTACATTAACTATGAACAACGTAATATGATTGAGCACTCTTCCTGCAGCTAAGATGTGCTTGACTGATGTTCTTTCCTTGAACCGTAGAATCTAGTCACGGAGGGTCCCTCCGCTGCTCCAGCTCACTCACTATTCTCAGGCCAAGGAAGATCGAAAACACTATTGATCGTGAACTTGGTAAACTTCCATTTACATCATGCCATGCCTGAGAGACTTCTTTTTCGTGATTGACGAGTCCAAGAGAAGTGTAGGAGAGGAGGAGGCTTCATGAGTGGAGTCTCCGGAGTCAGTCATCCGAGACAGATCCAGAAGAGGGGGATGGAGGGAGGGAGGGTAGACATTTGAAGACGAATGAGTAGGAATAGGTCATGAAGAACCTCCTCTTATCACGATCCAGGTGCCCAAAGATTCCAATTCGATGTGTAAAGTCACTATTCACTATTTCTGGATCCCGAGACTCTTCAGGATGGGAGGAAGTTAATTATATAGTTCTCTCTCTCTGTGTCTTTCTCTATCTGTGTGTCTATATCGATATAAGGAGGAATTAAATATTCCATTGACGTCATCATAATACACAAAAATAATGATGATGACAAGGCAATCTAAAAGATCTACTCAATTTCCAAAATGAATCCTTAATTTCTCGGCTTAAACAAAAAACACATCTCTGAATTTTTGATATTTTGTAGAAAAAAGTCTCTTCTATCAACTCAAGGCCTCAGTTTTTTTGTCCAAAACAAAGAGGAAATCAGGAGAGCCGATTGGCTATAAAAAAGTGGCATCAAGGCAAAAAACAAAAAGTTTAATTTCATTACCATAGAGCTTTCAAATGCTCAAAATGGGCAATTCTAGTATAAGATATAAACAAAAAAATATGCTCAATTTATTAAGTTTTTTCAAAAACTCCATAAAGAACTCGAAAATTTCCAATAAAAAATAAGACCGGGATTTTGGCCGGGAAAAAGCCCAAATTTAAGAGGCATGTAACTTTGCTCAAACATCAAATTTCGAACTGAAATTTAAAACATATAATGAAAAAGACTTAATCATTCTATGGTGTAAATTTCATTGGAATCCATGAACCCAACATTTCATTGAAGTAATTTTTTTTGGGAATGACCCATATATATAATTGACTAAGCTTTATGTTACTAAAATAGTTGAATTAAATTTACAAAAGATGACTAAAAACATAAAATCTAAAGTTATTATATATATTTTGAATATATTAATTAATAATCTGCTAATTAGATGTAAGCTATAAAATTGCTAAGTCAGTTTTTCTTTATATCGGTGAGAACAATAATATTTTGAATCGGATGAAAAACAAGTAAGGAACAAAAACATTAGACCTACGATGCTTTAAATATATTTACAAATAAATAAATTTGTTTTTATCGTTCCTTATCATAGGTCTTAAGACGCAATATCAGCACACACAAAATATTATTTTAGCAATTACTCCATTTCAATATTTATTCCCTTATTTTTTTAGGTATATGATACAAATGTAAAGGCAATTAATGATCTAAGAGCGCTCATGGTATTTGGACCCAAAAATATTAACCTTCAAGTATCTAACAATCTATGTAGTAGAGTATTCAATTAATACAATAACCAAAAACAAATATTCTATACTTATTTTCTAAAACAATTTTGACTAATATATTGAACATTTGAATACATTCAGATTTTGTTATGTACCTAGGTCGTAGTGAATGAATTGAATACACCAAGAAATGTTACATATTTCAAAAATTTCATAAACATACCTAAATCCCTCCACTGATCTGCGGCAGTACATACACAACGGTTGAAGCCATAATAATGATCCGTCAAAACTCTTAGCAGACATGGTCTCAATCAACCCAAAAGACCGATTACCCTTCTAATACCAAAAGCACAGAAAGGAAACTGTCCAGGCATCAATATTGTTATCCGTGATGATCCAAAAGAACCCCAACAGAATTGGAACCTTTATCAATCCTGTAGGAATTAGCCGTTCCCAGGGGATCATACTTCCTCTCGATCCGCTCCAGCCATCCAGACTTGCAGCTGAAGAGGAGCAGAATGGAGCGAACCTTAAGGGATTCGAAAAGATAGGTTCTTTAGGGAGTATCCGTGACCGATCCCAGAACACTTTTCAGCTTCAAAAAGGACGGATGCACCCCCGAGGAGTCCTCCAGATGAAGATCTTCTTTCAAGAGGTTTTCGAGGCTCTCTAGCGTCCACTCCAGATTCTTATCTGAGTCTTATATGAAGATGAGCTGAATACAGGTGTCATCGGGGTTCTCGGAGCGGAGCTTGGGCACTCCTCACCGAAGTTCATTTCGCTGAGATCCAAAAGAATGTTTCCCTCCGATAAATGATGTAATCGCGGATCACTACAAATATAAGTCCCCCAAATGCTCTATCCTGTCTCCTCCTTCAACAAAGCTCTCCAACATAGCTTTCCAGGAGCCTAGATGTAACAAATCCTAGCCATAGGGTCTCCATGTTTTCCCTCCATGGGCATTTTATAAAACAGAGCTATCCCGAAAGCTCCTGAAGATCCCATTTCCGATCCGTTAAGTAATGTAAGCCGGAGTCAGCATCGAAGGGTTCCTTTTCCCATCATGTCCTCATCATCGAAAATCCCAAGCTTCTCCCCTAAAGGGAGACGTGCATCAATAGAAGACTCTTCCATGAAGCCTTGTAGTCCTAAGAAGGGTCATAAATAAAAATAAAAATAAAAGTACAAGCCATAACGATGATGAGACAGACTAATAATAATACTAATTGTGATTTATTTACTTCTCTGGGGGATCCTACCCAAGGAATACTAGAAGCTAGCTGGAAGGATGTCGTCATAAACGTGCACTCCCTTTATGCGCGCGTTAAGGCCATCATTAATAATCCAGTTGTAATATTTATTTCAAAAAGCATCGTTGTGTACTGTTTTTTTAAGTTCTTAATTTTCTGTGTTTCAAAGAGGTATACAAGTTCTTTGCTCCTGTTGTAAACAGGGATATAGTAATATGCCAAAGAGGGACTACTCTTTCTGGAACAATCTCTTTGGGAAGCTCAAGAGTCACTTTGATATTCATAGCTTTCGCCTCAATCATCTGTCAGCCATTAATGCGGCCCTCTTGAACAATGTCACCTCTGCCCTTATGCCCACGGGGGCGGAAAGAGTATCTGCTATCAGTTACCCGCCGTGGTTCAGGGCGGAGTCACTGTAGTCCTATCCCTCCTGGCATCCCTCATAATTTATTAATTCATAAAGCTCGACGGTCTGGGAGTCCCTGCTGATCATCTTATTGGGGACGACTATGGCCGGCAGCGGAAAATATACAAAAAGTTTGTCTCCTCACGCCCCAAATCACACTCCTTTACGTGACTCCCGAGAAGGTATCTGCCTCTCAGAAGCTCAATGGAGTCTTTCGAAGCCTATATTCGCGGGATCCCCTCAAGCGATTCGTTATTGATGAGGCCAACTGTGTGTCTGTGGGGACACGACTTTCACCCGGACTACTAGCTTCTCCATAAGCTCCAAAGTGATTTCCGCCAAGTCCCTTTTATTGCGCTAACGACCCCCGCGACGCCCCGCGTCCGAACGGAATTCTACATCATCTAAAAATGAAGTCTCCAAAATGGTTTCTCTCCTCCTTCAATAAACAGAATTTGGCCTATGAGGTCCAACCAGAGAAGTCCATCCAAAACTGCTATGCTGCCCTTCCCGTGGACTGCTACCATGAAATGGCTATTAAGCAGCCTTGCTCCAAGGGTGAAATAATGGGCATTGTTCATAGGAAAGAGCTTCGATACAAGTGCTACAAAAAGGAACTTATTCCAATTTACCAGAGCTTTTTGGACCAACGGTTGAGTTATACGCTGCATTTCTAAATAGCGAAGAAGACTCCAGGGATTTTCTGTATTTTAGCTCCAGCTCCGAGTCTATTGGTGAATGGATGTCCAAGTCAAAGTAAGAGTTTCTAACTATTTTTTAATAAGAGTTTCTGACTATTCATCAAAAATAAAAGTACCAGTTTTTAAACTTTAAAGCAATTTAAAATATGAATGATTTATATATGTATCTATATATATATATCTATATAATATTAATCATAACTATTTTATTTTATAATGTAGATTTTTACTGTATCACAATATCAAGCCAATAAATAAGTAACTAAATATTAAATATGTTGAGTGTATTATTGTCCAATTTTAATAGTATCTTACCTATACGTAGCTTTTATTCGGTTATTGACTTTTTTATATATAAAAAGCATATTTCATCATCTGTTTTTAATTAAATGATGTTAAGGTAGTGATAAAACAGGATAGAGTTACGCTATGACGTTGAATTTAATATCACCTATATGTATATTAATTATTCATATTGTAATAGCCCCTATTACTAGAGTCAAATACTATCGGGGTCGTGTTGGCGGAATGTTATCTTTCCGTGGATGAAAAAAGTCTGGCTCAACCTCAAGCCGAACCGGAGCCGCCCTCAAACGCAACGTCAGCCCAGCTGTAACCACCTTAAGATCCTCCGATTTGAAACTCATGGTCCTCCAATACTGGAAGTTTAATGAGGCAGTGTAGTTTCAGAGAAACAAAGATCGTCAGATATGAAATTTAATTTGAAAAGAAAAATTTCTTAATTACAGTCCATTTCACAAAGAAAACATATAATCTTGAATTACTTGTTTGTAACTGTTGAACTATGTATCGTTTGTAAATAATATTATATTTACTATTGTGGAAACTATTGTTGATAAATAAAAAGTATCGAAATATATATCATACTCTTTATTCATTTTTGTTAAATATAATAACTACTTGTTTGATCGTTGAATTATTAATTATTGAAGTGAAAATGACTCATTTAGCTATATAAAAAATACATATAAAACTTTTAATTTATTGTTATGTTAATCCACGTATCATGGCCTTAACTTGGAAGCTATAATTTTCCCTTTCCCTTACAGGCGGTTTCTAGTATTCCTTGATCCTAACTGAGAGATACCAACGTTCCAGCTGTCTCCGTTCCGACTCTTGATTACGTCATTGAGTAGAAGTATTCTATAGACTCCTTCTACGCAATGACGGTTTTAGGAGCAAATCATAGCTGACAATTCGATTGCACAACGCCTCTCAATCACGGGGTTCTTGGAAGAAAGAAATAATGGAGTGAAGTTAGTGTCCATATTTGCTCACCAAACCTCTACTATAGCTGTCTATGTAGGCACATTTTTTAGAAGAATTATACAATATCAGTTACACCAAACATTAGCGAGAAGGAACACCTTTAACTCAATTTTCTTGCAATTACCAGGAAGCTACTGAATCTCCACCTGGCGGAGAAATACGTAATGATATAAAGCATCGACAGGTAAATGTCATCTACAGGGTAGAGAAGAGAGAGAAAGAGAGAGTCCGCTACAAACCTAGATGTAGGAATATAACAAAAAGATACCTTTTTTAAACAAATATTCAAACTTTTCCTACAGATGAATAACACAGATTTAAAGCTAAGAAAGAAACGTAGGAAACACTTGTTTATTTAACTAAATGACTTAAATTATAGTGCTTTACAACGCTTTGAAACATTGGGTCTTGGTGTACATGCATGCATGAAATCGTTTCATTGGGAATGAAACGAGTGACTAAAATATTCACACCGATGAATCTCTGAGGCTGGATCCCACATCTGTATGCACAAAATCCATTTATAAAGACATCGTCAATATGGAAGAAGGGAAGATTATACGCCTCCTGAAAGAGAGAGAAAAATGATTAGCAATCTTAGCAATGAAAAAAGGCCAATAAAGCCTAGGAGTAAGAAAAAATTCTTTAAACATTATTTTCAATTCAATTTATTTATGTCCATATCCTCATTTTCAGAGGCTTTATAATTTTTGTCCAGGACTAGTTCAAGCCTTCCTTAATTTCCTCAGGTGTAGCAATTAATATGTTAATTTAGAGGGTTTGAATATGACGTCATAGATGTAGGCCACTGAAGAAGATTCATTCTTTGAGATTGAGGAGCTCCGTTATTCAATTAATAGACGGAATAGAAGGAGTCACTTTAAAGGAGGATTCGCCAATGACGTCATGGATGATGGCCAATGAGAAAAATATAATTTATGTTCTAAAGAGTGAGTTTCATATCTCTGAGTTGTTGATGCTCAACAGCTACCGCGAGTGAATGAATATCTTGTTGCAGTATGACAGCTGTTAATGTTTATCATTCTCTCTCCTTTTTTGGACCCATCATATTTCAAAAACATATTTTCTTTATCCTTAATTATATAATATAATTTATAATATTATATAATTATATATGTAGTATAACAAGCAGATTGCCCTTTAGTAGGGAACAATAAGCTTAATAGAATAAATAACAATAATTTAAGCGGATAAGGTTTGGAACCCGAAGGCTGACAAAATGGTACAGGGTATTGTATAGTATTAAAAATAGATTAATATTAAAATATCCAATATACTTAGTTAATAGCCTGTTTGTCGATGATCTCATTGAAATCCCACTCTAACTTTTTTTGCTTCGGAAAATTCAACTACCTTTAAAAAATTGCGGTCCGGCAGGGGACGCCATTTTGGAATTACACGCCAAAGTATCAATATTGTATTTTTATGTTGTATTGTATTGTGTTTAAACTCAAATGAAAGTTCTTTATCTCCTAAGTATTTTGGCACACAAAGTAATCGTCTTTTGAAGTATAAGATGGGCCCGGCTTTTTGACATTTTTCATAACTTTGAGCGCCCATAAATGGTCCCTGGGAATCCAAACTAACTGATATTTCGGAAAAGGAGTGTTCTTTTAACGTTTAATAAGTGTACCGAAAATGATGATCAAAATCGGTGATGGTCTTGCCATGGAGTGTATTCAGTTGATATGGAAATACCCCGTATTAAAACTCGCCCATAATAATTCCATTATCAGAGCTGCGACTAACGAATGAAAATCGGTATTTAGAACTGGAAGCGTTGTTATCTTGTGTGAAGAAGTTGAACTTTGCAAATTAAATGAACAACTCCTAAGCTGAAAGCGCATTTAATATCGGACAACGTATAAAAACAGTTTAGGAAATAGTTTGATTTCCTTTGCCTTCAATTTCCTTCAAAATCCGAGTGCATAATTGATTTATATAAAACTATAACAAATTATGCACTTAATTGTCTTTTGTTATAAATTGTCCGATACTAAATGCATATGAAGAAGTCATAGAGCAGATACATCAATAAAATTTTATTTCTTTCTTATCTACCGCACCAATCGATTTTCGGTAGATATATAATAAAATCTACCGAATACCGTATCGGTGGTACTGAATCCCAGCTCTACTGTTATTCCCCCTCCCTTTTCTTCCTACAATTTTCAACTTTCCAAGGATTCCAAAATTTATATTATGAGCCATTAGACCTCTTACCTCATAGAGACATTTAACTGTTTCATGGGACATTGTAACATGCACTCCATAAACATATGCGGGATACACTTTGTCCACTAACATGTAACTGGGCGCACCCCATCTGCTTGATAATTTCTGCGTGAGTCCATCTTGCACAGGAAAATAATTATTTGAGAAATAGCCGTGTAGGAGCGGGCCTTGACATTGATCCGACATCTCCTTCATTTTACGCAGAAACAAAGGAACGTTCAAAAACATGTCGTCATCCAAGATCATAACATACTCTGGCTCCAGAATCCATTCCTTGTCTGAAAGAATGAGAATGATTAAAACTATAAAATGTTAAATTATTCAAATTTAAAATTATTAAAGTGGAGGTCGGTGGATTTATCTGTTTACAGGGGGAATACCAATCGGATTTATTTTTCTTCACAAAAAATACCATCGGTGTTTATCGGCCTTGTTCAATCCACCGACCTCTAGTCTATAGTTTTTTCTTCTTACCCACAACAAATTTATGAGCAGCAAGTGTTTTAAGAGTAAGATTATAGTAGGAGTCCGAGACATTGACTTGCAGAATATCTCCATGAGTATTTATTTCTTCATTTAATCTCTTTGTGTTAAGGGAATTCAAATCCGTCCGGCCAATAATAAAAATGACTCGAGCACTGGGTTTTAAAATGTGTAGGAGCTTCCCCCATAGACTCCGTGTTCGATTACGATTCGAAAATCCATCGACTCGTCTATATAAAATCAAATAAGTATATATTTATAAAAAAATAGTTGTTTTATAAGAGTTTCACTCCTGGATCCACACTAGCAGAGTTAATTCCGTGGGTTTTCTATTACGTTTTAATTATAAAGAGCATATCCGTTGTGAGGGGATCCACATGCCTGGGAAGGACAGTGAATACATTTTCATTTTTCGGAAGGTAGTCGTTGATTATTCTATTCCTCTGTGGATCCCATCCCAGCACAATCGGGCCCTTATAGCTGTCCTTGTCTGTGTGGCTCAGATTGAAGTTTCTCCGTGGAAGGCGTCTCATGCTCTGAGCCATTTTCCTTTGACACTCAAACAATCTATGCGAAAGCTTAGCTTCAAAATCGACGGAATCGTCTCTAAATAATGATTGTTTTTATTATAGTCATTGTTGATTTTTATTTAGGGGTTTTGTCTTACAAAATGTACCAGAGGACACCGAGTCCCAATAAAATCATATTGACTAAGAAAAAGAAGCGAAAAGATCCTGGACGAGGTGACATTTGGTAATACTTTAATTCTGCGTTGAAAAACTAAAACTGATTTATTTGCCATGCATTCTTTAACATACGATCGAAAAAATACTCTGTTTGTAAAGTGATTAAGCTTAATAACACCTGTTGCTAATTTAATTCAATTGATAAAATTACATTTAAATATACAATGCATAAATGTTAATATTTCTTTTGTTATTAATTAAGACGTTTTTCGAAGTACAAAGAACGTAAATACACATTCAGAAGTTACGAAAATGTTCTTTGTCTTATAAAACTAAACTATTAATTACACACGTCAACAAAAATCAACTTTAAAATTTAGGTCGGACTAATTTTCACTAATTATTGTAGAGTTTTATCTATTGATTCCGAATATGGTATTCATTTGTCAAAGTTAGAGACAAATTCAGAGCAACATGGGTTTCAATTGTTTTGCACTTTTTCGATTCAGAGCCATTTTTAACATACAAGAACTGAAGTATAGAAAAAATAAATATGAATGATTTGATAGAGCCTAGATTAAAGTACTCCTTTCAATTTTTACTTTGTCTCTGGCACATTTAGACTTCAAAATAAATGTCACTTTGTACGAAAAATGAAGGGTTTTACTTAGAGACTCATGTTCCTCACTAAAAGGTTTTACATGATTAAACTTCATATGAACATGAAGAAAAAAATATCAAGCTTTAATTTGATATGCTTAATGTTCTATAAATGCTTTATTTTAATAAAAAATTAGCAAATGAATATTTTTTAATCCTCTCAATTTTGCCCTTTTTTAGAAAAATTTATAAGTCACCCAGTGAGATAGAAAGAAAAAAAACTGACGTCACAACGTAGGTAAACAAAAAAGATGAATTTTACCCCTTTCATTGGAAGGGAGGGAGGAATGGACTCCCGTGAGAGAGAGAGAGAGAGAAAGTCAATGCCCTTGTCCTGTCTACCTACTAGCCTATTTTATCCTCAGATCCGTCAGCTCATCAGACTGATCAGGACGTCTACTCAGGGCATTAGCATTCTGATTCTTCTTCCCTGGCTTGTATGTAATCGTGAAATCAAACTCCGTGAGGCGGTCCTTCCAACGATGTAACATTCCTGTAAGAGCTACAGACTTCATCAACCATTGAAGTATTTAAAGTGTTCAGTAAATTCAACTGTAGCTAGTAACTCTTTGAGTAACAGAGTAGTTTCTTTGAGATTTATTAAGAGACTTTCTACCGTACGCAATTGGATGTTTTTTTCCATCATCTCCCATCTGCGTCAGCACAGCTCCTATAGCAAAGTTCGAGGCATCTATTTCCAAAATAAAAGGTTTTGTGAAATCAGGAGTAATTAAAAGAGGTTTTTGTAAAAGACACTGTTTTAATTGCTCAAAAGCTGCTTGTTGCTTTTGCCCTCATTGCCATTCCTGGTCTTTTCGAAGAAGTTTTTCAATTGGTTCGGACAACGTTGCATACCCCTGTATGAACTTCCGATAATAGGAGGTCTTGCCCAAGAAGGTTTGGAGATCCCTCCTGGATGCAGGAATGGGCCATTGCTCTACAGCTTGCACAAGTTTGTCTGCAGGAGCTACATGTCCCTCACCTATTTCGTGCCCTAGCCAATTAATTTTCGGCGTAAAGAGATCCGTCTTAGTTGCCTTAATCCTGAGATTGGCCTTCTCAGTTCTGAGTAAAAATTCTGCAATTTGTTCTACAAAATGTTTGCATGAATGTGGTTCTCAAGATAAAATTATCATCAAAGAACCGAGGAGTCCCCGCCGGTCTATTTAATCCCCATACACTTCTCGCATTAATCGTGCATATGTGCCGCATGCGTTCTTGGGACCAAACATTTGGCATCCAAAGGAATTTTTAAGTGTTATAGGTTAAAACTATTGTCAGCTTATTCTATCCTTTTTCAAAGGGACTAAGGCTGAGCCCTATTCACTTACTGTCGGTTCAATAATTCCTTCATTGATCCATTGTTGCAGTTGGATCTTAAAATTGTATTTTACTGCTGGATTCATAAGTTTTACTTTTGCCTTTACCGGTACATTTTGACTAGTATCAACCGCAAATTTAAGTACATCCGTGCGGCCAACATTCGAGGAGTCTTTTGATAGAATATTATAGAAGTGATATAATAATTCTTCCACTAGTCTACTTCCTCAACACTCAGAAATCTATTATCACGAACTTTCCCCCAAACATATTATTAATTTCATCTTTGATTTTCTTCGACTTACTAGCTTTTTTATATATTGGTTTAACCACATAATTATTATAAATATTTTAATGCTAGATCAAAGTGACAATTTGGGTCTGTCTGTTTAAGTTCGGTGGATGGTTGGCAGATATTAACCATCCCTATTGAAGCCACATTACTATGTATATTATTATATATTTTTAATTCATGGATTTTATTAAACTGCTTCAATAATATAATAGAATCAAGCTTACTTGTGCCCTTGATTCTCCACGAGTCCTCTCTAAGAGTCGAAACGGCCAACGATACCCGACTCTCCCCTCGTCTCATCTTTCGTACATTCGCCAGCTGTGATGCGATGTTGATGTTGTCGTCATCACAGTCCGATGTGAACCACGCGATGCTTGTAGCTCCGTCCTCCGTCACATCGTAGTTTGGAATGATGGCCTCCATCATGACTGTCCGTTCCGCAGGGATGACAGTCCTTTCCATAGCGTAAACGTCAGCCTTCTCCTGGCGTCCGATGAATGTCAATGCCGAAAGTTCTCCATCAGTTGCATCAGTAGGACCCAGAAATATAGATATCTTTATTTCTTGCCCTTGAGGCCCCACCTTTGCAATGACATCGTCGCCCAGCTCCAACGAGACTGACAGATCTCTCATTGACTGAAGCGACAAAATGAATGGCACCCCTAGACCACGAATTACTAAGGGTGTCAATCTCCATGGCGAGTCCATGCCTTCCACCATGATGTGGACCGGCTCCGCTGGAACACCGAGGATGTGTAACGGGTTGTTCCCTACAGCGCCCACTGCGATGTCTGCCTTCTCCAAGTCACGGTGACTTCCCGTGCTCCTCTTCCATAACTCCTCATCCATAAGATCAAGAGCCCGATTTCCGGTGTCTGCCAATATTTGAAATCGGTTATCATTGAGTCTAGCCCAAAACCATATGGGCTGACTTCCAGGCAATTCAACACTTGCAATTGTATTAGCAAGGTCTTCGCAGTACGGTCCCTCCGAGACTCCATCTTGGGTCTCCCTGTCAGTTGACTCCACGTCTCTGGAAACGTTATCTAAGGGGGGTGCGGCCCCCCTCACTAGTTTCCCGACTTCTTTCGGCGAGGGCAATCCATTTTCGAATGGCCCTCTTTTCCACAGCCGAAACATTTATCCCGGTATCTGCTGGCCCATATCTTGTAGCACTAGCCAGCAGTCACGAAGGCGATGCTTGCCCTTGGGGTGCATGGGGCATATATCCGGTGCTCCCCCAACCGCTCCTACGTCTGACGAGGGTGGTCTTGTTGCCCTCGATGACGCACGCGGTCGCGATTCCGCCCGATGTAGCCTCTCAGCTGTCTCAAAGTGCTCTATGTTCTTCTGGACGTCAGCAATGAGGTCCAATAGTTGAACACTGTCTTTGACCTGGACAGCGGGCTTCCCTAACACTGTAGGGTTGTTAGACATGTACACATCGTTGATGATATGATTTATCGGCTCACGGACGGGCCCCGTGATGAGTTCCACCACCCAGCAACATTTCTGTCGCTCCGTTCCTCCAGTGACGCTAAGGCTATGAATAACCTCGTTTCGCCAGGTCCAGACGTCGCGGTCTACTCCATTCCATGGTCGTAGAGGATTCCGCAGCTCTACCGATGCAGCCACCTGACTCCCTTCAACCGTCTGAGGCGTTATGGCCTCCACCGCAGGCTTCTTCTCCTCGTCGCTGTCCCTCTCCTTCAGCTCGTAGCCACCGTGCGTGATTCCCCAATGGTGGAGAAGGTGTTCTATCTCCGCACTGCTCAATCCAACGGTCCACGCTCCACAGTTGGTGGGTTGGATAGTGCTTTCATGGTGGCGGCTTCGGGTTGGGTAACAGCAGTATCGGTCGGGACGGCGGGGTCAGGCTGGACGGCGGCACGGTCGGTCTGGACGGCGTGTCAATGGGGTCGGTTTGGTTAATTTTGGTACGTCTGGCACTCATCTCATGAAATCATTAAGAACATAAAAATTAGCCGTCACATGGGCAAGGCTTAGTACTACTACTAGTTATCCTGACCTCTCCAGGGGTGTCAATTGCGTTTAAAATCAACTACCACGATTCACCCCCCTATCTTCTATAAGTCTCTCAGTCGCTTCGCCCCCCAGGGTATATTAAATCAGTTTTTACGTGTGCATTTTCCTTAAATTTTTCTACATTATCTATCTATCACTTTATATTCCCGAAAATCAAGCTATGTCATTACTACATAATCAAATCTAATTATCTCACCGATCATTCATTCATCACATAATTTTTATATATTAGCACTAACAATTTTACTTGTCTCTAATACTTCTTACTTTAATTTCTGCTATTACATTTATACATTTACATTTTATAAATAGAACAAAATATCAATGCCATAAATAAACAAGAATTAAATAAATGATTTCAATTCATGTGCACAAAATAAATGATCAATGCGATAATCTCGTATTATAATATTATATATATATAATCAAATTATTTAAAAATTAAATATATCACTCATACACAACATCTCTTTCTAAGGTTAAGCATTCTCAAAACTATATTATTTTCAAGTTCAATGTCACCTCCATGGTTGCATACATATATTACGCATATTTTCTTTTTCTCTTAATTTTTAAATACTCAGTAATTCCATACACTCTTCACTCAATATCATATTACTATCGTACATACACTCAAAGAAGGGAATCGTACTGTAGCCTGATTGCAGGCACGCTTTTCATTTTCATTTCATCAATAACCTGATTTACGCATATATGCTCACTATATAAAAAGATATACAAACACATATACACATGAAGGAGGTCACTATTACTTAGTTTTTCATCAATAACCTAATTCATACACATATGCTCTTCATATAAATACATATACAAATACACACACATGCAGGAGGTCACTATTACTCATTTCTTTACTTCCAAAGAAAAAGGGAAAAATAAACTACACGTTCCGTACTTTTCCTCTCCCGGACTGCATACAAGCTCATCTTCCACACACACATATACATATTAATATAAATATAAACACATATATGCACATATATTTTCTGCATTAGTTTTATGCATCTTTTCATTTCACAGACATTATCTATGCTGTCTTTGCTTTTTGCTTTGTTCGGAATATTCTTTCTGTCTATAAAATAATCATTACTAATTTATTTTACTTGAGTGTCTATCTATAAAATAATCATTACTAAATTTTACTTGAGTGTCAGCAGTCATTTCTCATAATCAATATTCATTCTTTCTTTCTGTAATTTCATACTTTAACTTATTTCGTACTTTACATATACTTTTGTAACAACAAAAATATCACAATAAAAATAAAATAAAAAAATAAAAATATAGATACAAGATCTATGATTTATTCAAGAATTATTAATTATAAGACATGACTACCTTTTCTTTAGGTGACTATAAATGCTTTAGTTATAAGCTGCATACACGTTTCTTAACTATCATGATTAACACGCAGAGGTCTAATAACCGACTATCAAACCACTACGGGGCAATCACAACACATTGAATTAATACCCCCGGAAGCTCGTTAGACTTACATCTTATATGATGGCTACGGCTCTCGATCCCTCAAAGGTGTTTTGTCTGAGGACAGAATCTACAGGGTGAACCTTGCTTTCGAGGAATACTAAGAAGGTTTTCGCTGACCGCCCTATACCTCAATATGACAACTAGAATAAGTACGTTCCTCCTCAGATCTCTCTATGATATTATCACTTAGCGTTCTTACATTCCTGTTAGATATTATAACACTGCTCTGCATAGTTTACTCTTACTAAATTCGAAGGCCTTCAAATATGGCAGAAATTAAACAATCAAAACAATGTCCAGAAAACGACACCATCCTACCGACTGCGCCATTTGTAGTGTCCGTCGTGACACAAGAGCACTACAACATATTTATTTATTCATAGGATAAATACTAGGAACGAATACCATAGAGATTTCCTCTTAGGAAATGATGTTTATGAGTGAACCCCAAATGTATTAAAAGAGTGGAACTCTTACCGTAAATAATTAGTCAGTAACTCTGTGTTTATCTGATCCTGTTGGATTGCTATATATTATATAGATTCTCAGTGCACTTGACTATACATAATTATATAAATACTAATCCAATGTAGTCCAGGATCCAGGTCTTCAGGATGAAGGAGATGGAAAATGGAGAACTTGCAGAAAATGCTAAGTTAGATCAAGTACGTGACTCTTTTGTAGGTGGGTACTTGATAAGAAAAGGTTTTAAATCAATTCCTAAAGAACATGTAATCTTTGAAAGGATAAAGAAAATGAACAGTAATTCGATGGAGAAGAAAGGGGTGACGGAACTAGTTGGCAAAGATGGTAAGGTGGAAGTAGATCCCAAGAAAATTAGAAGTCAGGTGGCAGAATACTATAAAGAACTCTTTGTATGCAGAGATTGCATGAGCTGTTCGGAAAATAAATGTATTAAGTGTTTGTACAATACAGCAGACTTTGCTAGTAAAATACTAGAAAACGATACGGATTATATTAAAAAACTTAATGATGATGACAGACATCGTTTGGAACGTTGTATAGATCAAGGGGAAATTCTCTCCTACATTGAAAAATACAACAAAAAAGATAAAGCACCAGGTCCAGACGGTTTTCCGATGGAATTTTATAAAAAATATTCTGCTCTCTTGGCACCTCTTCTTGAGAAAGTATACAACGAGGCTCATTTGTACGGCTATTTTGAAGAACACATCTCAATTGGAAAACTGGTTTTGATCCCTAAAAGAGGAAAAGATAGTAGATTTATTGAAAATTGTAGACCTCTGACATTGCTTAACTCTTCATATAAGATTTATTGTGGCATCTTGGCAGAAAGATTCAAGGGTTTTATTCCACTTTTACTTCACAAATCACAGAAAGGTTTTATTCCGGGGAGGGTTATGGAGGACGTATGTAGGAACATTAGCGACTCAATTGTAGAAGCACAAAACCAGAACTTCAAAACAGCGTTAGTTGGGATCGATTTTATGAAAGCTTTTGATTGCATCTCACATCAATGGTTAATAAAATGTCTTAAAGCGCACGGATTTGGTGCAGATTTTATAAGAATGATTGGTACAAGTTTATGCGATCTTTTTACTTTTTATCAAAAACCAAATTGTAAGTTCCAAGTGAGTAGAGGCTGTAGGCAAGGAAATCCTCTTTCTCCTATTTTATTTATCATTGCCATAAATCCTTTATTGCTCCGTTTGAATTATGACTGCAAAATTAAGGGCGTCGGAACAGGTGTAGGCGAATTAAAAGTAGAGGCATTTGCCGACGATGTGAATTTAATATTCACAGGAAATGAGGAGGAAATTTGTTCTTCATTTTATCAATCTATAAATGTTTTAAAAGAGTATGGGAAAGATTCAGGGCTCCAAATTAATTTTAAAAAATCAAGTATAGTGGCCAATTTTAACGTAACTTTTGATGTGAAAGGAATTCAGGTGACAAAATCAATGAAAATACTGGGTACGTATATGGGTGTGAGGGGAATTGATATTGAAGAAAACTATGAGGAGATAGTGTCGAGGATACGTCATGGCGTGAGGAAGTTTGGTGGTATTCTCAAGAAAAACATAGCGGCCAGAATTCTAATCTGGAACTCTTTAATTTTATCAAAGATAAATCATTTACTAGTTTTAAACCCTATGTCTGATACAATATGTAAGAAAGTGGAGGAAATGTGTGAAACTTTTCTATTTACTGAAGGAAAGAGTAAAACAATCACTTGGAGACGGGTGAATTGTCCAAAGGAATATGGGGGGTTAGGGCTGTTGCCCTTCCGAATCTTTTGGAGAGTTTTACTGTTTAAATGGTTTAAGCGAATATTTGAAAAAGAAACAGTATGGAACGGGATATTGAGGGAAAAGTTCAAAAATAAACACGGAAAAATATTAGAAGAAGCTAGGGGCAAAGGCCCATCCCGAGTTCTTGATACGACTGCCGAGATTAGTCCTTTCTGGAGGGAATGCAGGGAATCAAATGATGAGTTAGTGAGGAAAATAGCCACAGAAATGAAGTGGCAAGAACCAGTACAAGACAATAATAGACTAGTTTTTATATCGGAAATGTTCATTAAAGATAAAATATCTTTTTTAGGGGAGGTTTTTAACAAAGAAAATGATTTTACACCGAGCGAGCTTTTAGAAAAAAGAAAGATTTTACATGAAATAACTTTAAAAAAAGATCGATAGGACCAAGGGATGACTTTTTTAATGTTTTAACGTTTACAAGAAACAAATTTTTACGCAACGCTCTAATTGACAAGCCTACAACCTTACAGTATCTGGGACAGATTGAGAGAAGAAAAGAAGATTTTAATTTAAAAGCTACAGTAAGCAAAATAATTAAGGGTCTTAATTCTTATAGTCTTAACTCAGCACTATACTGGTTGAAATACCGAATAGTTACCAAAACTCTTTCCTTGGGAAGCATCTTTGGTAAGACAGAAGAGGACAGAAAATGTTTTTTTTGCAAGGAATCTCTTGAAACTTACAGTCACTTTTTATTATTGTGTCCAGTAGTAGATGAAATATTGGGCATTTTAAGAAAAAAATTGTATGAATTTTTCGGATTAGTTCTAAGATCAAAAGAGTTTGTTTACTTTTATATTGGCCCATACCAAGACGAAGTCAATTTTTTAACCGCACAAGTTCAATTAATTTTATATAAATGCCGTAGTCTTAAAGTCTCCTACCTGTAGATTTTACCCCCTTGATAAATATTTTTTTGAGGAACATGAAAATTGATTAGAAAAAAGTGTATGTTAATTATATTTGTGATTAAAATAATTATTTTTTTGTGTAGGCATTTTATCATGAAATAAAGTTGTTTGTACTTTGGGTACAAAAAAAAAAAAAAAATTACACACGTCAACAAAAATCAACTTTAAAATTTAGGTCGGACTAATTTTCACTAATTATTGTAGAGTTTATCTATTGATTCCGATATGGTATTCATTTTTCAAAGTTAGAGACAAATTCAGAGCAACATGGGTTTCAATTTTACTCTAGCATTATTACAGGAATGCTTAGTATGACCAATGCCAAAGCAATTTTGACACTGAAGCTTTGATCCCTTAAGCTTCAATTTTACGAGTATTCCCTGTATTGGGATCATTTGGGGTAGATTATTAGGGTCAACAATCATTTTACGATATAGTCCCCGTCTCTCCATATGTCTTTATAGCTTCTGTATTTTAATTCAGCCTCTTCGTTCGATGGATTCTTTTTTGGGTAATGTTCAGTGACCTCCCCAAATTGCTTCATCCATTCGGCCGCTTTTCCTTCGTCTATTCTTTTAAAGGTGTTCATCAAGATAACAGTGACATTTTTCTTCAAGTTTGCATCAATTCTATCAAGTCCCTTTAATCTTAAAGTGACGTCAATAGATTTGCCAGATACAGTTTAAACTTGGAATGAGTGTTTTTCCTTCGGCTTTACTATGCTTCCCCGAATATCAACGGGATGTTTAGTGTAAAAACAAGCCTGGTTGAGGCCAAACTTGGGATTTACCCCTTCAAGTTCGTGCTCCTTAAACCCAAATAGAAGGGCCATATCATACACATCCACATGTCGCAATCGTTCAACACGGAAAGAGGGATCTTCATTACTTTAAATAAGGACATCAAAAATCTCCCAAGAGAATCTTCTTTCCCAATTGAGAGCTTTATATGCTTCTATTGTTGTTGCTCCCTTCCCCTTCTTGACTACTCTAGAGCAAGGAGAATATAGATAAGGTGAGTCAAAGAGAAGATATTTGACTTATGCTCTTGTTCAAAAGAGATATTTTCGTGACGTCAAGAATGCTACAATAAAAAGACATTATTAGTGCTATGATTTAGAAATTATTTATCAACTTTATATCTAAATTGAAAATATTTTATTAAAATATTGTTCTGTTGCATGACAAAATTGTTGTGTAAATGATTTATCATTAGTATTCATTATTTTAAGTAATTAGCAAATAATAATTTCAAACAATAAGAATAATTTTTACATTAAAGATTTTAATTTCTTTGAAGGAACTTATAAATCATGTACATATATACAAAAAAGGGGGAACATAAGAATATAAATATAATCACGCTAATTAGTAACCTGACCTATGTGTTTAAGTTTTCACGAGCTTCTTAATGGACCTGTCTGAAGGACTTGGACACACTTGAGGAGGGTGATCCAGGGAGGAAGAGTGAAGGAACAGCTTGAGACTTAAGCTTCTTCCTAGCAAAGATGCAAAGAAGTTCAGCCTGAATATTCCTTTGGAAGTCATCTGGAGTAAAATGACGATCGCAGATCTTCGCATTCTTTAGGCCAATAATGTCGGATATTCTGCATCGTGCAATCCACAGACGATGGATATCTAGATCCTTCGTCAGAAGTGCAAAATATTGTACATCTTGAGGATTAGAGCAAGAGAGGATGGCACAAACCCGATAACTTCCTCGAGAATATTATATTTTCACTTTACAATTCAAACTGAACTATAAATCAAGCGTAGCAGCTGTGACATCACAACAAAATAGTCAACTATCGCCCTGCAAGTACCTACATCTATTCCCATTGCCTCACCTTATTTATATTCACCTTGGCTCTAGAGTAAAGGGGACGGACAGGCCCCTCTTCAGGAGGTTTGTCAGGCGGTCGTCCTGACATCATTCAATTCAGCACGCTTATAAAAGAAAAATAAATGTTTTCTTTTACCTTATGAATGATGCAATCGATCTCAACTTTGTCCTCCTAGATCAAGGAATTATCAAAAAGGCGATGAACAAAGCGTCCTTAGAAGTCCTGGAGATCCAATTGAATTCCCGGAATCCTTAAGAACACACTGCACTAGATTTTATTTAGAAAATTATATAAAACAAGAGCTTTTGTAATTCTCACACTAGCTATAAGAGGAGACGTCCGCACACGGCCACATCTTCTCTCTTCACCAATAATTATTTTTTAGCATTGTTTGATTACATACAAAAGAAAATATTATCTGGAAACAGTTGTTTGGTTTTCCTCCAGCTATAAGTAAAATTTGTAATCTAAGTTGGTAGGATTCTTTGATACACAAGTTAAAAAATGGTTATCCGATTTCTGACAATCATAGGTCGCTCAATTTGTTATTTACTCTTATTTTCATCCGGACTCTATCTCCATTGGTATTTGGGTAAGACCGTCAAAGTAAGGATTTACAGTTCAAATATTGAATTTCCTTCCTTTTTTAAAGGGAAGTGACACCAAACACTCAAATAGGGGACAAACTCTCACATAGATCCGCTGAATGCTCAAAAAAAAATGTCTCAAAGTATTAGACGCCTGCTATCTATTGAGATGGAGAAACTTAAATCTACAGCAAAGGAGTAATTGTATAATTTTAAATTGGTTCCTGCGACTCTAAATAAAGCTACAGCCATTCCGTGGCTAGCAGAAAGATAATGGAGGAATAAATTACATGGCAATCTAAACTCTTCCATAAGAGCTATATACAATCTCTCAAGAGGCCCAAAAGTTTTGTGGGTGGTGGCCTGTCGAATATTTCTATAATAATTCATACAAGTCAACAAGACGCAGCGAGTGAAGGTTTTCAGGACCTCCTGAAGCTGTTTCAGGACCACGAGGAGGACTTTCTAGGGTCTCATCTGTTAGTCCAGGGCAAGTCCTGGTTCTACTGGGATTCGGCGGAGCGGAGGCAAGTCTGGGCGGAGCCCACAGGGGCCCGGTTCTAGACCCCCCGTATGAAACAGACAGCGAGGAAGACGATGATTCTGATGGGGCTCACCTGCAAGCCGAGGCGGGTATCGATCATTGCACTACCTGCCAGCTTTTAAATTTGCTGTCCCAATGATTTGACGACAATTGTAACAGTTCTTGTACGATTACTATTTCTTTAAAGACTAGCTCATTTCAGCTAAGACTAGGTCCTGCGGGCGGCTGGGTGGACAACACGTAGTGTAAATAACTTTCAAAATCCTGTCACAATTACAACATAGGAATGAATCTTCTGGTTTTCCAGCTTCTGTTCTTAAAGTTGCTCGATGTCTGTCTCTAGCAGATGACCCATCGGGGCCCAGGCAGTGTTCCGGAGAGCTGATTTTATATGGAATGCTTATTGGGAAGGGTTAGCTTGACGATTGTGACTCGGCCTTGTGATGTCCGTGTCCACTTTGAAATTATCTGGAAAAGGTCGTCTTGATGGAGCGGATGCCATAGCGCTCCGTAGAGGATTCGGGCCCCATGGGGGAGATGGCTTCCACCTGAGGGTGTTGGAAAGTCTTTGCTTAGTTCCCGAGTATGGATTCAGAGTGACGTGAAGAGTGAAGCTAATGCAGGCGAGGGCGTGGTGGTGTTCGGTCCGCCTTCTTGAGTGTGTGGGGGATGGGAGTCTCTACCCAAGTCCATGCAGGGTCGCTTGTGTGGTATCTTCATGGCACTGTTGAAATGGTGCTCTGTTTCAGGATGAGTGGATGTAGGGCAGGTGACCCCCCCCCCCTCCCGGAATAAAGGACGGGTGGCGGATCGGTGGGCAGACAACTGCACGTCTCATAAATAAATAACGTGTATCATTGTGATTTGTGGCTGGTGAAAGGATTGTGTTGTTGGATGTCTTGTCTTTGTTTCTCTCTCTCCCGGGAGTCCATTCCTCCCTCCCTCCCTTCCTCCGTCCGGGGTGTCCGACACGTCATCTTCTTTGATGCAGACGGAATAAGCCAGGCAACCAGCATTTAGGAGGGGTCCTTCAGGGTCTGTCTGCCTGTTTGTCTTCGAAACATCATCCCCTTTGATGCTGAGCACCCTCTGGGGAGTCATGTCCTCCTAAGGTTCCACTCCTTGCTCCATGCTTGATCCGAAGCTGTGTCACGGTGAATTCTTGTCACAAATGTTGTGTCCGACGGCACAGCCGGCAGGCCAGTCATTAGGAATCCTGGATCTTCGGAAGATTTCCGGGAAAATAGCACTCAAATTCCAATGAAAGGGGTAAAATTCATCTTTATTGTTTACCTACGTTGTGACGTCAGTTTTTCTTTTTATCTTACTGGGTGACTTATAAATTTTTCTAAAATAGGGCAAAAATGAGAGGATTTAAAAAATATTCATTTGCTAATTTTTATTGAAATAAAGCATTTTATGGAAAACCAAGCATATCAAATTAAAGCTTGATATTTTTTCTTCATGTTTACATATATAAGTTTAATCATGTAAAACCTTTTAGTGAGGAACATCCCAAGCAACACATAACGTTATTCTAACGTTAGTTATTGGTTCCCTAAAGGTTACGTTCGAACCTTACCAAAAACAAACGTTCTAATAACGTTTCCTCATGGTTATATAAAAACTAACGAAAAAAACGTTTGGGGAACGTTCCCATAACTAACGAAAATAACGTTCGCTTTTGGTTACCCTCCTAAAGTTCAGGGAACATTCTCAAAACTAACAAAAGATAATATAAAATAGCTCCATCCTGTGGTTAAATAAATCAATGTCAATGACGAGAAATGCATCCACAAAACATTTCATCTATATAGGGTACCGTTTTGTTAAAAAAATTGTTTGCCTTATGTATAAATTATTCAACTTCTTTTAATTGTTTTAAAGACTTTAATGATATATAGATATTACATATAAAAATATATATAGATAAACATTATAGTTTAAAATCAAATCTCTAATCTAAAATCTAGCAGCACTATCTAGAAAAATTAATTATGAAAAAAAATAAGGAAACAAAATTGTTATCAAAAATACAGACATAAAAAATAATGTCACAAATAAAAATAAAACAACAAAGATTGAATATAATTATTTTTTTGTCTTTAAGCAAATTTCCTGTATTGCCTCATAATCCGTTGTAGAAATTGGAGATGTCGAGCGGAGCAAGATGGATAAAATTTTACCAGATCCCCCACATATTTCCACGGAATGGTAATTTTTTCTACCTGATTTACAATAAAATATAACAAATATTATAATGTAAAGGACTGCATCACTTCAATAAATATCTGATTGAGTCAAGTAAATCTATTTTTGTTTTAATTTTTGCTATTTTCTATAGTAAATCATGTGCAAAATAAAAAATGAACATAAGAGACTATTTTTATCTGAAAATTCCTTTGAATTATGAAAGGTTTTGTCGATGAATTGTCTTATCGTTGATCCCGATTTATTTATTCCTGTTCAATCTGTTGTTTAAAAAAATATGCTTTAGTAATTACTTTATGGTTTTTCTAAAAATTTAAGTGGTTGAAGATTATGTTTGAGAGTGAAGAGGAGCTAGTTCAACCAAAAATAAAAGGTAATCTAGCTGGATCATATTGCTGACTTCAAACAGCCTCTTATTAGAACAAACTCATTTACAAACGACACATAACTAATACATGCTACAACTTCGTCCTCATCAAATCAAACTGACTTGAATGTAGACAACTTACAAAAATATATACACCTCTGTATTTGCTTTTAAGAACCTATCAGTTTTCATCTGATTTTCCAACAGTAACGTCGTTAAAGAGTTTTCATCTACACTGATCCTAAAGATATGACATAACATATTCAACGTTATATAAACATCTGGTTGGATTAATAGCCCATTGATACCTCGACTTGCCTTCAATAATCAGGACACCAGCAGTAAGCTTTTCTACTATTTTAATTATCTTATGTCACTGTTAAATTTGTATTTTTTTTTTTCGGTTAAGATTTTTTATATCATTAACAAACAGTGTAGATAAAATACACATAAGATAATACGATAATAAATAAATAAAAACATAAAACTAGGCAGTTGCGTAAAGACAATACATAAATGAACATTATAGTTCATAATTACTGCCTAGAAATAAAATATCCTTTTATAAAGGAACAATAAGACGAAAAAGCTAAAAATTATCACAATGAGGCCGTTCTTGACATAAAACGTTTATATCTTCTTGCAATTGATTTAATCAGGCTTAGATATTGTGCTGAAGTTGATGGTATGAATTTGATGATATCGCTAGCCCAAATCCAGGAGGAAGATGCCACTTGAGGGATTTTGATTCCGAGTGCCGAGTAACGCGCTGCTGCTCCTATCATGATGGATCTTAACTCCTCTTCGTGTATGGGACTATTTATTGTTAGTTTCTTTCCGACGAATGATTTAATATTCAATAATACACACTCAATCGCCTTGTGATGCGGTAAAGAGTTACGACTCCTCTTGTGAGCTCCAAAAAGAATAATGGCCTTCATTTGTCCCGGCAGCCCGTTCCCATCCACGCCAACATTTAGTTGGACAAATGTCTTAACAATTTTTAAAAGTGGACAATCCACAAAAGCGTGAACTGTGGTATTAAAAATAAAACCGCAGTCCTTGCATGGATGGTAAAACCTTATAATGTCCGAGGAAATTGAAACTGGGCTGTGAATTTATTACCGTCCCCAATTCTACAAGTTGATCCCATAATGCTCTTGTCCCACGAAGAAGGCAAATTAAGTAATTTTTTATATTAACACACTATGGAGTTAGGATCCGTTGTCCACCCCAAAGGATACAAGTTTTGTATGCCATGGTCGGGTTGGGCTAAAATTGACGAGAGATCTCTCAAGTGGAAACCAGAATCTTCCATTTGAAAAAAGTGATTCTGATACCAAGTCATGCAGAGTAAACATTTCATTCTGAAGAGCAAACTTTTCTAAAGAACAAGGATCCCCAAAATTATCCGTGAAAGGCTTTTTATTTTTGTTTTGATAGATTATATCTATCGTTGAATCGGAAGAAAAGCACGGTGTACCCCTCCAAATAATTCTCTGGATGGATGCCAAAAAAGGAGAAGAAGTTTCCAATTCATCATTCGTCAATGGAGTGCCCATGTGCATCCAGTTGAGGTATTTTGGAGTTGTAAATCTCTTCCTCCAATCCTTTCCGTGAAGAACACCTAGTTCCTCTACCACTTGTTTGTAACATTTTGGAATAATGTTTACTAAGAGATTGAGACCACCGCCAATTCTATTTTTTGGACGTTTTAAAGAAGGGAGATATCTGTAATGAAACAGATATTTCAGCCATTTATCCTCTTCTGCCATTGCAGATTCCGCTATAAATGGTGGAGGTGGCCTTGTAAAGAATAAGTGGGATAATTCGGGTGTTGTATATATCTATTCTTTTTTGAAGAGAAAGATTACGCCCTTGACGAATGTTAATGTTCACCATGCTTTTCAGCCGATGCCAATTACTTGTAGCGATACCGTCCCTCGTCCACTCGATTCCCAAAATGTTGACGAGCTTAACTACTTGGCACCCTTCAATTACTTTAGAGCTATTAGGTTGCCAGGAACCTAATGGAAGTATCGCAGTCTTTTTATGGTTCATTTCTAATCCAGACCATAATCCGAATTTACCAAAACATGCTAAAACAATCTTGATGCGATGTTCAAACTGAATTTCTGTATTGGCTTCAATCGTTAACGTAACATCATCTGCATAAAGGTCAATTAGGTGTTTCTTATCGGCAAAAGATACACCAAAACCAAGATACTTTTTTGTGATGAGTCTCGTTAGTTCATCTATCGCTGATATAAAAAGTAAGGGAGCGACAGGACAACCCTGTCTGCAGCTCTTCTTCAGTAAAATGGGTGGACTTTTAGCACCATTCAATGAGATGACTGAGGAGCCGTTGGCAAGTAAAGCTCTTATGGGATTAAAAACGGATCGGGGTAAAAGTTTTTTAATGGATCTTAAAATTTGACAGTGTTTCACAGAGTCAAAGGCTTTTTAAAAAATCTATGACTATTAAGGCGCCAAATTTATTGTTTTCTTTAAAATATTCTATAACAGTTCAAATGTTTCTTGATATTCCGTGATTTTTCGGTTTTTAAGGAAACATTTTTGCTCGTCTTTTATGTTTTTATTTAAAATGGGCTCAATTTTCTTATCAAGCACTCCAGACAGTATCCTGTAAGTATCGTTTAGGACAGTGATTGGCCTTCAGTGATTAAAATTCGTTCCATCCCCTTTTTTTGGATCAATGCAATCCTTCCTTTTGAGAGAGAGTCCGGCATTTTCCGTGTCTTTCCATAGTCCTCCCAATCGCTAAAATAAACGGAGCAACTTCCTCTGGAACGATTGAAAATAATCTTCCACATATCCCATCCGGACCAGCTGCTTTAGAGTCGTTGTAGTCTTTTTTAATGTAATTAACTATATTTTCTAGGGTGTAGACTCCCCTTTATGGAATCTTCTCTTCTTTGGAAAGCGTTGTCTCTCCCCTCCAAGGATCTCCGAGAATCTCTCATGAAAGTATCCGAGAATTGCAGAAGGTTTCCTAATTTTATTATTAGTAATAATTTTTCGTAAAGTTGAAGCAGTAAATTTGTTTTTTTGTGGAAGCAACTTATTTCTCATAGTTGGGTCAGACTCACGATCCACTTTATTTTTCATTTCTGTTTCTGCAATATTGAATATTCTATATGAGTTGACTAAATCCGTGGTATATTGTTTCATAAAAATAGGCGCCTTATTTAAAATATTTTCCAATTGATTTTGGAGCTTAGAAGACTTCTTTTTATGGGAGTCGATGAATTTATTGACAGTCTTTGTAATAATTTCATGCAGAAGAGTGTAAGATCTTTTTTAGAAATTAGGGAATGTTCTTTCACCAAATTTAAAGTAAGAGTTTTTTTAAAGTTGTCTTCTTCCAAAACCCATCTTGGAACCTTGAACTGGCGTTTACGAGGAATAGAGCGAAAAGATATGTCAATAGCTTTGTGGTTCGACGGAGGTTCCCTCCCCCACTCCATGATATTACATCATTAGGACTGAATTTTTTTGTCACATCAACTAGATTGAACCTTCCATTATTTCCCTCAGACTTGCTATATTTGGGTATTGACCTGAAGGTTTGTGTAGATCAACATTCAGGTCTCCAATCAAAACGAAGGGAATTTTGTCGTTATTTTGGGAATCAATCATGGTTTGAAAGAAGGTAGATGATTTTGTATTTGGGTCATATGCGTTAATGAGGGAGAAAGTACATCCTGAAGTGTTGATAATTAATTTATGCCAATCGCTATCGTTCGTATGCTCCTTAACGAATAAGGGTTTGAGAGCTTTTTTGAGAGGAGGGTTAGGACACCCTTTTGCCGGTACCCGTGTAGAAATTGTGAAACATAATTGGCAAGCATCCGCCACAGTTATCATCACATGTTGTAGAAGTCTTTGTTTTGACGTCTTGTAAACAAATTACATCAGGGCTAAGAGATAGCAAGTGCTTCATAAGACCATGTCTTACACGCCGATCTTTTCCTCCTCTCACGTTCAACGACAGCATCTTGGAGAAACCCATGTTGGCTCCCATGTCATTTGATATCCTTTGCGGAAAAAAGTCTGTAATTAACTGTTGTTCCATTGATTTATGAGTCATTTCTTGTTTCTTGTTTTCATTTGAAGAGACCTTACTAACTTCAGAAGTATTATTCGAGTCCCGTCTGCTTCGTTTATTAGCTGATTGTGATCTAGTTCTGACAAGTAAGGCTTTTGGGGAGTTTTACCTACATCTTGCTCTATATGGTTTGATTTTACTTTATCCTTTTCACAGTCATCAAGATTCGTGTTAAGGTCCAAGTTACATGTCAGAGTACCATTGTCAGATTTTCTTGTCGGAGTATCAATATTTTCAACGGTGGAATCGTTAGATCCATTGCGAACCTCAACTTGATCCCCTCCAGCTTGTTTGTTCCCTTCATTTTCCCCAGTTGGTTCCTGGAGAACCTCATCTTGATCCCCTCCAACTTGTTGTTTGTTTCCTTCATTTTCCCAGTTGAGGTTGAAACCCTTTGAGTTGCTTCATCAATTATAGTGAATAACCTTTGCCCATTCTCAGCGATCTTTTTTAGTCTCGCAAGCATCCATGATTTGTAAAAACTAACAGATCTTGTTTTTTCTTTACAAGAGGAACGAAAGTGTCCAAACATGAAGCAGTTCCCACATTGTCGTGTCCGACCGAGGAACTCAAGAGTTTCGATTTCCTCACCTGAGGGAATCAATGAAGGAATATTTCTGGGATTACCTGTCACATTTATGACTAGGTCAGATCCTTTTGTGTTCCAGTGCTGAAATTTAGGATCATTAAGATGGCAAACTTTTTAACGTGGACTTTTCCGACTGGGAAGCATTTCCAACGCGAAAGGAGTTGACCTTACAAAAAGGATCAAGCATAGATCTCACAGCCTGTTCACATATTTTACCGTACCCATATTTCAGAGTCACATCGAAAATATTATCACATTAGTTTACGACAATCAAGCAGAATCTTGAACGGGTTATTTTCTTCGTCTTTAAGGTCCATTTCAACAGGAAGAGTAATTTCATTTGAAATTCTTTCCATGGGTATTTTTTGTCTCGTAATATTGAGAGGGCGATGGGGTCTGTCCCAATTAATGCTATGTACTTCAGCTGGATTCAGCTTAAGAATATCTGTCGCTATGACTGCCAAATTACCAGGGTGCTTTTTATTTTTGTTAAGAGGTCCCGCTTGTCAAGCCTTTGAGCAAACAAGCAAAGTTCTCCATCCATTAGAATCATTTACAGATCCATCAGTTATATTATTGAATGACGAGAGGGTGTCTTTCTTTAGAGTTGAATTAACTGCTGCGCTATATTTGATCGTTTGCTTCAAGAAAACCCGCGTTCTTAGAAGCATTAGATGTTTTTTCATCACCAGGGCTGTTGGAATTTGGAACAAAAACAATGCCCTATATGCCCAGAATATGCAGGAAATATGACTAAATATGCGAAAAAAGGTTAAATAAGCAAAAAATATTATATGTTGAAAAAAATGTATTTGCTAAATTAATAACAATTATGTCATTGAATCATTGTTTCATTGAAGAATGAGCATATCTTTTACATGCCTCTCTGTCAGACTGGTTCGCTGGTCAGATAAATGAGACTTTAGTTTGGAAAAGACCTTTTTCGCAGTCCACAGAGGTAATTGGAGTGCACGAGAAGAGGAACGGCAATTTGGGATCATCTTTGAGCTCCAATGTCTCTCTCTTCAGAATTTTGGAGTAGAATTTAATTTTTTGAAGTCCGGATTCTTCTCCAGGAAACTGTTCAACTTGCTGG
>CP045904.1:7055309-7080037 GCA_013387185.1 Caligus rogercresseyi | reverse complement strand
TTACCCCTCTCTCTTTTCACGGCCAAAAAAAGGCTAAGCTCAAGATTTCCATTCCTAATTATTACCTTTTTCCAATGATACTAAACCCCTTTAGTATTTACCTGTATCATGTTTAATCCCTACGACTACATTATTCTTGTTTTATTTTTATAATGTTTTAAATCAACGTCTTAGTTAATTATATATGAGATATTTAAAAAAAACTTAATTTAACAAAATTATATATGATCATGATTTATAAACATAGACAGATCATTGGAAATAATGATTTTGCTTTTTATGTAAGCTTATAATTTCTAGAAAGAATTTTGCTCTATATATTCAACTACCTACGTCTGTTTTCTTACACACAACTGTCTAAAACATTGATTATTCATTATATGTATTGGTTATTGTTGATTTTTATTTACCTTTTTTAGATAACAACATAAAGAGTTTTTAACAAAAAAAAAACATAGACATATAATCAATACAGATACAAATAAAATAACTCAATAGTTTGGGTCCCCTATTGCAGTCCTGTAGGAGTCTCAACTTTGCTAGGCGCACCACGCTTACACAACACTAAGTTTTGTTTAATACATGATAAAAAGATTCGTTGAATATTCAAGAATCTCTATGCGTGAACCAAATATCTTCCATTGACCATGAACCCTCTAGCAGATTCTCTCCTTCTCTTTACTCATCTCTCCCCGTCTCTCGTTCCTATCTGCCCTCTCTCTTTTTCTTATATAAATAAGTCCACCAGTGGGCGACAGACGTTTCTTTCTCTTTTCGTGCACTCAGACTATGTATGTATATCTGTAGAATAATAATTCCCTTCCAATGAAATACAGCAGAGCTTAGATCAGAATTCAGGGTTCACTCATATTCCTTTACTCTATCGTACAGAAGAGATAATAAGTTTGAAGGCTCTCACATATAAAGGTGAAATAAAAACTAGCCGGTCTGACGGTTTATATTGTGTTTCCATATGTTCTTACTATTTTTACTCTACAGCATGAATAGCTAGGAAGATAATTTTCTGACAAAAGTAAAATAGTGAAATATTTGCCCAGTAAAATTATATAAATAAGCAGCTTTTTTAGTACATGCATATTTTGTTTGCATATACAATGAATAATTTAAAAAAGGACATTTAAGTACAAATAGCTCATATGTTATATTTGTTGCGTAATTACAAGTAGTCGCATTGAAACAAAAACAAAAAATAAAATTTCCTTTTAATTTATGTAATTCGATGAATTATAGAGTTCAAATATGATAAAAGTTTATAATACTAAAAAAACTATTTTTGTAACCAAAAACGCATTTTTCTCTCAATTACTTATAGACAAAATGTAAAAGGGTCGCAAACTTTTGTGTAGTTTTCTTTGGATGCAAAAAAGTTTTAATTGAGTCCAAATATATTGCATTATTCTTTTACTTTTTGTCTTTAATATACATATATATTTTTTTATCCAACGCTCCGTGCTTACAGGATAATTCTATGAGTGCAAAAAAACTGCATCCCCGAATATATATAATATTAATAATTAATTATTATAGATATTTATTAAGAATAGAATTAGTATTCTTTATAGTTCTGATTAGTTTGTAAAGGAGTGAATAGATGAAGGAATATTAATGATGAAAGTTAATATTCCTTTTTTTTCTTCAAATCTTTATTTACATGAAGTAAATAAAAACTGAATGCCCAACAATAAAACAAATAATAATAATAAAATTTCAATATTTTTTTCATTAATTTTAAAAGATGCTTTGATTTTGATGGGAAGTACTTAATTTCATTTGCGGCGACGATCCAGGAGTTGTCCAGAAGCGACGGTATCCTAGGTACAGGACTCCATATCTTGCCGCCGCTGAGAGCATTATGGCTCTAAGTTCCTCGGATCTGATGCATTCGTTTGCAGTAACCTTTTTGTAATAAGTGCTTTTGCGTTTATGATTGTATTTATAATCGCTTTAAAAGTATCTGATTGTTTTTTTTCATAATTAGGAAAGCCAAACAATACAATGGCTTTCAATATGTTATTTGGACACTTGAGTTATATTCTAGTTCATAATTCAATTTTCTTCTGAAAGGAGTCTATCAAATTGGCAGGAAGGTGTTGCTCGGAAGAAATGGAAAAAGAAAAAATGGCCCATCAAATTTATCTATCGTATCATTTGTAATACAGTTATTTGAAGTCATATATTTTATTATTATTATATTATATATATATATATATATAATATATATATATATATATATATATATATATATATATATATATATATATTATATAATATAAACATAATTATTTTTATGCCTATTTCTGCGTTATAATTACATGGATATAAATAAGTATTATAGCGTTATTTTTTAATGTACGTGCTGAATATAAATACCTTGAAGAGGAAGGATTCTTTTTGATTCCATTGGAATTTCTGAGCTTTGAAAGAGATATAGAATAATGAAAAGAAGTATTTTAAACTAAATGCTATTATTATTTTAAAATATTTATATGATTTTGAACCAATGTGAGGCGGAATTCAAGCATTTTTTATGGACATACTGACTAGGATATATACCTAGTATGGTGATTCTTATTTCACGTTTTTGGATTTGAGAGTCGGGCTCCCCCTAGGATTTTACTTTAGTGCATAGAGATCATATTGTGAAAGTTTGAACTAGATCGAATTATGGGAAGTGTCCGCTCAACGGGCCCAAAAGCTATTTAGTAAACTTATGTATATCCCCCCCCATTCGATCGCCTGTAATGCCCTTAATTTCAATGCTATTTTCAAACAATTTGCCGCAAAATGTAGGTATGCTCGCAAGGATTCCAAATCAGTTTTTATTTTTTATGTACATCCAAAATCAAACGAGATAATAAAGTTTTAAATGTTCATTTTTGGGGTATTTCCATAAAAATGGCTATTTTAAAACTTAAATTTCTCGTTGAATTTTGGATGTACATAAAAAATAAAAACTGATTTGGAATCCTTGCAATCATACCCACTCTTTGTTTGAAAATAGCATTAAATTTAGGACATTAGAGGTGATCGACGGGGGGGGGGGAATTAATACATAAGTTTACTAAATAACTTTGGGCCCGTTGAGCGGACACTTCAAAATTATTCGATTTTGTTTAAGCTTTCACAAGATGATCTGTATGCACTAATCCTAGGGGGAGCCCGACTCTCAAATCTGGAAAACCTGAATAAGAATCACCCTAATTCCTAGTGTATAATAATGTAAATAATTAATAGAAATATGACTCAATTTATTTTTAACTAATTGTAGAGAATTTGTAGTATTTTTTTTTAATGTTTACCTTTAATTCCAATTTTGACCACTTTTTTTCATTTAGCACCTATCTCAAAATATGGCGATATTTTTTTTCTTCTTTCTTTATTTGTTCAGAGAAGACATATATATAAATGGACATATATACATGAATAAAATAAAATAAACATTATAGTTTATAATAAAACTCTGAACAAAGACATTATCGACTATAAAACACGATTAAAAACTGATAACAAATTATATGGGAATGATTATTTATAAATTTCATTATTTTTTTGATTAACTTAAAATATTGACTTGATGCTGATGGGTAAAACTTTACAATGCTGGCGGCGCTGGTCCAGGAGTCATCTAAAAGGGAAGGTATTTTGAGTGCCAGGGTAGAATAACGTGCTGCAGAGGATATTATTATTTTTCTCAAATCCTCGTTCCTCACAAATGTTTGCGATGCAGTTGGCAATCCACGCCTTCGAGTTGAGAATGGCGAATCCAATCGACTTTGCCTTGGGTGACTGGGACCCAGTTTTCTTCGCCAATCCAAATAAGACAATTCCTCTCACATAATTGTCTCCACTTTTATCCAGGCCTTTCACATTCAGAGCCACAAACTTTTTGAGGATGGATACATAAGGACAATCCACAAAAGCGTGTTGTACGGTATTGTACAGTTTGCCACAGTTTATGCAATGGTTTGAGAAATAGATACAGTTACCAGATATTTTAAGCCTTATTTGATAATAATATAAAATGCTATATTCTTAGATAAAGTAAACAATTAAAAATGAAGTAGAAATTATTTCTACATGTAAAACTTGAAAGACAATTATGTTTTGCTTTTTCAATAAGAATCCAGAAGACATTATTTATAAAATACTCACTCCTCCTTTGTATTGTAAGTACATTAGAAGCCATTATCGTTTGCGATGAAGGCCTCCATTATAAACAATAGCATGCAAAATATTCAATATAAACAATTTCATATTATTAAAAAATACATATTAATGAGAAAATAAAAGAATACAGTAGCTTTGTGGAAGCGTGCTTCACTTGCAATATTGTAAGATTTTTTTCTTCTGAGAGGTCATATTTGACCAAACTCGTTAATGGATCTTATGTTATACGCTATCACGTACGCCCTTACCCCTAATGATTCTACAATTCTATCTACAAAACAAATAGTCTAAATGTATATATTGTTGTTTTATTACCACCGCCGAAGGAGGTATTGTTTTCACTAGCGTTGGTTTGTTGGTTGGTTGGTTTGTTCGTTTGTCAGCAGGATAACTCAAAAAGTGCTGAACGGATTCGGATGAAACTTTGTGGAGTTGTCGGAAATGCTAAAAGGAACAAGTGATTAAATTTTGGCATCTCTGAGTGCTTCTTTAAGATGCAAAATGAGCTAAATACTAATAAATATTTCAAATTAGCCTACTCTGCCGATAGATGTCGCTGTGCTGTGCTCTCAAAGAGGAGAGCACAGCACAGCGACATCTATTGGCAAATGACAAAAAGACCAAGTGATTCATTTGGCGGGGATCGGCGGAGGTTTGCACTCTCTGAGTCCTCTAGTTTTTTATACAATTATATGCAGAAGAAATGGACCGAGAAAAGCCGGCCTCGAAAGAAATAGTTCGATAATAAATGGACTTGGAAGAAATGGTCCAAGATAGAAATGGAAAATTATAGAAAAAATGGCCTAAGTACATGGGTAGGCAAGTATGTGAGTTGAATAATAACACAATATGGAAGACAATAATTTACAACTAATATAAATTAATCATTGGATGAAAGCCTGCCATTCACCCCGTCTAATTAGACAACCAATCGATGAATAAATAAACATTTAGCCAAGCAAATAAGTATTTGATGTATTGATTTTTTATGCATAACTATTAAAGGTTCTACCAAATCATGGTGGAAGCATTCATTTTAAGCTTTAAAATAATTTGCTACTCTAACGGTTTAAACTGTTTTCTTTCTTTAACATGGATTTGTTTCCATAACTTTAATTATAGTAATTACAAATCCTCTCATAAAATGAGCATTTAATTGCCTAATTATTGAATTGGGGCCTTCCTCCTCATTAAACATATTACATATTTTATATAGAATGTAATTATATATTCCCCAAGCTGATGCCTCCTTTTCATAAGGGATTGTTTGTATTTATACGATTATATGATATTAGGAAGAATTGGCCGAGGAAAAAATGGACCAGGAAGAGATGACCCAAGATAGAAAAGGAAATTGATGACTCATAACAACAACAAGGGGTTCCTTTTATGAGAAAACGTCAGCAAGTTCACACATTAAGGTCCACCCATATATATATATATATTATTTATCACTGAAAGGAAAATAAATATTTATAAGTTTTAATTTGACAAATATTTTGTGAAATGAAATGTATAAAAGGTCTACATCTTCTTGGTTCAATTCTTCACTCGTGTAATCGTCAGAAAGAGCATACAAAAACTGTAGAGAAAGGCTCTTTTGGCATGATCAAAGCAGGCCCCTCTCAGGTTTTTATATCCCTCCAATTAATCAAATACTTCTCTTCATGGAAGCTACTGCCAATACAATATTATTATTGATCATGAGAGGCAGAGGGGCAAATGTCTATTATACATAGTAGTTTTCTCTCAGTAGATAGGAGCACAGAAGGAGGAGGCTTTACCTTGGTTACTTCTTGTATACCTATGTAGTTAAAGGCCTTAGCATGTTGTTAGTAAGCTCTTGACCTTCGAATACAGTCAAACATTTTTTCCTTAAGTGTATGTATATATATACATTTATAATATATATATATATATATATATTAGGGGGTATTATAGAAACCTAATATTGAGGTATCAAACTTTATCCGCCTGCGAAAGTTGAGTCATAAGAAACTAAATGATCGTAGAAAAATGGATTTCGGCTCCTGTGATCTTTGACGTTCCTTATTCTCTATATACAAGATTGAATGGCTCCAAAGTTATTATGGTTCAAGTAACAGCCTCATATCAAATCTTTGTCTTATAAATATGTTTTCTTAATTATTGAAGGGATCTTCTAGACGAGCAGTACCTTCTATTTTATTGCATGTAATTTTCCTTTGAGCCATTTTCTGTTGAGCAATCTCCTTGCGATCAACTTTCCATTCACAAGACAGTTGACAAAAATAATAACACCTAAAAATACAGACATCTTTCATGGGTATTCAGTGTGATAAGTTATATCGATGTCGGTACAAGTACAAGTTTAGACTATTTGTGCCAACTTAATATTCTTTTTTCAGTATTAAAACATCTCCAAATTCATAGTAAATAGTTATCTTAAATAATATATTGTTGTTAAATACTTAATCAAGATGTAAAATTATTTACCTATCAAGATTGAATGGCCTACATATAATAAGAGGATGAATAAATATCTGTCTGTAGTAATATAGATTTTTGAAGGAGAATAACAAATCCATCAGTTGACCTGCTAATTACATACAATATTTAACAGAGACACAAATTATAATAAGAGCAGAAATAAAGAAGTTTGTATTTGAAGTTACTTATAGTATATATCTGTATCCTTCCATTTTCTCAATAGCAAATAGTTTCCCCAATGATGAACTGTCACTCCTCTTAGATAGCTTTTTATTTTAACCAGCCCAGCACTAAATATGAAATCCAGGGACGAAATGCAATTTCATTGCCTCACAAAAAAAATACTGGGCAGATCCTTGATCTTCCTCAAAGATATACTCTGTGTTTCCTCATGTATCTTTCCTCCTTTATATATGACGTCACATTCAGTCTATTCATATGATAGGATTTTTATAACAAGTCCTCAAAGAAATAATATATAAAACTCATATATGTATGTACTTACAAAAAACATACTTTATAAACAAGAATAATGATCAATACAAAAAAATCTGAATATATAAATAATATATATATATATATATATATATATATATATATATATATATATATATATATATATATATATATATATATATATATATATAGGCGTAGGAGACAGGGGGGCAACTGCTCCCCAAATTCGGATGAGGTCTCATATTCGGCCAAATTGGTTGAGGTATTGAGGCACTTAAGTTTAAGAAAGAAATATCAAATTATGAAAGCAACCGGATTTTGAATTATAACTAAATAAATAAAATGTAATGAATATTATGTAATTACTATAAAGAAAATATTAATCTACATAGCTTTCTTCCTTCGATTATTTTTTCACCGATTTAATAGTTCTAGTTAAAATTCGGGCAAATTGAATGCTACCCCCCCAAACCAAACATCTCCCCTAGGCCTATATATATATATATATATATCTTTTTAACAATAGTTGTAATTTAATTGATATGAGTATGTGTGCTTTTAAACGTTTTAAGTATGTATTTTAATATGTTATGTTCGATTATTTAATGTTGTTTGTCCACCGTTTGTAAATAATGTAAAGGAAATATACCTCACCTCTAGAGGATATGCCTAACAGGTTACTGCTTTAAATTGCAGTTTCTGTTACCCTCTGAAAAACTTAACAGCTTATACTTCTGGGGGGAAATTGAAAAAAAAAATCTGAATGTTCGGGAGACAAACACGTATATTCTAAAACAAGACGTAACTTTTACGTTGTTTGATAGCGTAAACATTGGGCAATATACTCAAAGATTTTTTATTCTTATAATAAAATGAGCAATTAAATTATCAGTCTTGCAAAGAATATATATCAAATAATTTTTTTTGATGGGGTTAGTCGGGATACTGTTTATTAACTCTTTTTACAACAAAACATAAGCAACTATTATTAAAGGGTAGCTTAATGAAACTTACATAAACCAAAACTGGGTTAAGGTTGGAGGCTCAAAAGCAAAGTTATGTATACGTATTCTTAGGAGATCAAATTGAAATCTATTACTTTTTATGTGACTGTATTAACAAAAAATGTCAATATAATTTGAAAAATTAACCGGAAGAGGGGTTCTCGTATTACTTTTGAATTGTAAATGTTTTTTTTTCAATATTTCCTGTATTATGTATATCTAAAAACAAGACATATACATACCATCCAGAGAAAAATGTAGTAAAATATAAACTAGAGGACTCAGAGAGTGCAAACCTCCGCCGATCCCCACCAAATAAATCACTTGGTCTTTTTGTCGATTGCCAATAGATGTCACTGTGCTGTGCTCTCCTCTTTGAGAGCACAGCACAGCGACATCTATTGGCAGAGTAGGCTAACTTGAAGTATTTATTAGTATTTAGCTCATTTTGCATCTTAAAGAAGCACTCAGAGATGCCAAAATTTAATCACTTGTTCCTTTTGGCATTTCCGACAACTCCACAAAGTTTCATCCGAATCTGTTCCGTACTTTTTGAGTTATCCTGCTGACAAACAAACCAACAAACCAACGCCAGTGAAAACAATACCTCCTTCGGTGGAGGTAAAAAACATTTTAGTTTAAAGTTTTTACCCTGGAGTAGAATATATCCAATAAAATATATTATATAAATATATAATACCGTTATATCAACTTAAAACCTTCCATACACTAATGATAAAAAATAGAACACAGAAACAGGTACAAAGGCTAAAATATTGCTATAATTTAGCTGTTGTAATAAAACTTTTTGATATTTTTGAATATATTGTGGAGCATGATGGGAAATACGTTTTTTCCTTTGAGTCCAGAGTCAACGAATCGTCATGTATACTGAGAATTTTCATACCCAACGCAATGTAATGTGCCGCAATGAGAATTGGCCTTAGTTCTTTAATTAGTTGTATATTTTTAAGTCTGAAAACAAAAATATACACGGAAGTTCAAACATTTTAATACTTGGTTAAGAGTTTTGCTGATGGACGGGATTTACAAGCCGATAACATAATGACACAGGCGTATAGTCCATATTATTATTCTACTTAAGACGACAATTAAGGGGGAATTTGACATCAATTTTAGCGTATATTTGTGCATCCGTGATTTTTATAATTTTAGATCAATATTATGTCTTATTAATTATATTAATTAATTGAATTGTCAAACGAATTTGTTTTTCATATATTTTATAATTTTGCAATATAATAATATGCTTATTTATTGTATGCTAATAAATTATATTTATATAATGAAAAAGGTATAATATATTTATTTAAGCAACTTTTTTCGTAATGATAAGTATGAAATGCCCTCTATTATGTAATTTTCAAGACAAATCATGAGTATCCTTTTTTCTGCGGCTTTCTGTAAGGTTTTTGGCAAATAAATACTGTCATTATTCATGCTCTAATTTCATATTCATCAGCCTTTAGACTAATTTTACGGATTTTTTGGCAAATAAATATATATCATTTATCTATGCAACCATATAGATTATAATTAATAAATCTAGTATAAAAATGAATACTCAATAAACCAATAATATTTATCTAATATAAGACACTAAAAACTATCTTGACTATGATTAAAAATATCCTGTGGATCCATGAGCGTCAATTACATTTTTGCAATTGTGAAGTGGTATTGATTTTTTTGTCAATAAATCGATTCTATTTTTTATATATCATTCCACATATATGAATGGCTGCAACTAACTATTGTGTTATTTATGAAGAATGCAGAGATTCATGAGATCGAAGCTGTTAAAATCATATATATATCTATCAACTCAATTATAGGTTTTGAAAGTCTCATTACTAGCTAACAGATCCTTATACATTATAGTATTATTACTCTACATCGAATCATCGTGAGGTATACATATATTTTATATGTGAATAATAAGTATATATTTCTTACAATCCAAGAAGTTATAGGCGTCACTTTGAAATAAATCATTTTAGCTACTTTTTCACTAGTGTGTAATCCTTTATTGATTTAAATAATCAGTATTTTATCACTATTTACATTTTATTGAATTTAACGTGAATGCATGTTATAATTATATACATAAAAATTCTAGTTTAAAATTTATACAGTAAATAAAAAATAAAATTCTAGCATTAAAAATTAAGTACAAATATAATCAAAATCTACTGATATAAAAATATCAATAAAATATTTAGGAAATAATGGTTTTCATTCACTTTAAGATTATAGTTTTTTTGTAGAACCGTAGTAAAAACTTCAGATAGGGAGAGGTCCTCTCGGAGCAGGAGGGGAAGTACCGAACGATGTCACCCGCAAATCGCCAGCTTGAAACCTGTGGAATCCTTATGTAGAGCGCCATGTAACGAGCTGCTGCTGATATGAGAATGGCTTTTAGGTCTCCCTCATAATTAAGATATTATCTTATCAATTTATTATATTATAATACAGCCATAAATTAAATACTACTATAGATGAGAAAAAATATTTAAAACGAATTTACTGTTCCTACACTTTAATTCATGAAAGTAATTAATTTATATTAGATGGCAAATAAATTTCATTCACAATTTATTATATTATAATACAGAAATAAATTCAATATTACTTTAGATGATAAATAAATATTTTTAACGAGTTTACTTTTCCGACACTTTAATTCCCCCTCATTCTTTCTGAGGGATTCCTAACATTAGAAACGTTGACCTTTTTTACTCTTCTTCTTGCTACTGCAACTGAAACATGTGCTGAGTCGGTCATTGGCTTACTTCCTGGAAAAGGTCATCTCACCAATTTACTCCCCTCTCCTAGCATCTCATCTCAGCTTTCATCTACTCCCACCCCAGAGAAGCATGGGTTCTATCTCTTGATCGATTTCCTCCCTGATATTGAACTGGAAGTAATAAAAAGTCGCAGCACTAGAGTCGGCCAACTACATCCTCTAAGTTCTAGACGTCCCTCAAGTCTGCCTTGTACAAACTAAAAGTTTTGCTGAAAGCCCGAAGCTTTTCCAGAATATTCCAAGAATATATCAATACTTCCAGAATATATCAATTTGTTATATTATAATACAGACATAAATATTTGAACTATTCTGAAAATAATATTATTTAAATCAATAAGAAAATAAATGCCTAGTGTTTAAATATCTATTATGTTCGATAAATGATGTGTTTATGGTAGTATATATGCACTGATATCAAACATAAATGCAAAGATATATTTATGCCTGAATTTGGAACAACATTTATGAAATTTTGAAAAAAAGACGAAGGAAGGACCTCCTTGGTCGAAGACGAGGGAAGGGGAGCCCTAACACGAAGACGAGGATGGGAAGCTCTCTAACGAAGTCCGACGAGGGATAGGGCTCCATTCACGAAGAAAAGAGACGGGGAGCTTTCTAACGAAGATGAGGGAAGGAATTCCTTTGATGAAGACCGACGAGGGGTAGGACTCCATTCACGAAGTCGAGGTGAGGGGAATGTGTCTCTTACTGGGAGGGAGGAGACTAGTTTCTTGGTGTCCAAGGCATTTATCCCGGAGTCAAGACCGTCCCATTCGCCCCGGGAAGATAGAAGGAGGAATGGAGGAAGGGATCGAGGGAGCTCCAACAAGTTTGAAGTCTAGGCCAGAGTGCTTTCATAGCACCCAAAGAAATAGATTCCCAACTATGATCAGTGGAGGCTCTATTATTTAACGATTGTTGATGGTGACGCCACTCTTGACTCTCTCTCCCCCTCTCATGTTTATGCATGTGTATATAAGGTGTGCGTTTTAAGCCGTGTAAAATTTGTTCCTGTGAAAATAGCTCTATCGCTGTCCATGGCCACACTTGTATCATCAGTCCGAATATAGTTATTTAAGTGTTAACACGTCCGTAGGTTTATTATGCCTAAGAGTGCGGAACGATCACAACCACAAAATTGTGTGTTTCTGCTACAATAGTCGTGTAGCTGTTCATTCTTCAAATGCTAACATAAAAATTAAATTGTAGTATTAAAAAGCGAAATCATTGTTTATATTTACCTATAAAGCATCATATATTTAATGAGAATCAAATAAATTACTTATGTTCTTTATTTATATAAGTAGCATTTCTAGTTAATGATATGGAATCTCTTTGGGCCAAGCATAGCAGCCCTTCACTAGAAAAACTAACAATGAATGCTATTTTAAAATAAGGTACATTCTACGATTATATTTCTATAAACACATACTTAGAAACAAATAAAACAAAGACGTAATTGTCTGCTAACATGTTCCATAAAAAACTTTGCTATGTTTGAGGGACCATTTAGTCAAGGAGTACAATTTGAAGCATTTTGTACCTTGATAAACAATGCATAAATATCTATGTGATATCCTATACAATAACAACAATGGAAAAAACATCTGTATCCCTTGTGTGAAAAACGTCGAGAAACTTTGGATTCAGAGGGACAAATCAAACTATACATATATGGCTGTTATTAATTATTAATTCATAATAAAAAGTGTGTGTAGTTCGATGCAGGGCGTTTTTATTTTTCAAAAATGGGTACCCCAGAAGAGAATTTGAATTGTCCTTATTTATGTACCTATATCCAGTCGGATGCAATTCTGTTGAACCATAATGGCACAAAAAGGGTAATTGAATATGAAATACAAAACAAATAGCGAGTTGAATGTTTCACATTCAAAACTACTTATTCTATATATATATTTCTATTTATATCTACTTATTATTTGATATAATATATATATATATAATATATTATATATATATATATATATATATATATATATATATATATATATATATATATATATATATATATATATATATATATATATATATATATATATATATATATATATATATATATATATATATATATATATATATATATGCTATAACTTTGTAATTGATAAGGTGTTTTAATGTTCTTATCCATTCTAGTTGAATTTCATTTTAGTAGAATTCGTGTAAATTCATATTCATTCTAAATTATTATTATCTTGCGATAAATTTTAGACAGTTTTATCCATAAGAAAGCGAAAATATTATCCCTTCCGCATTTTCTGCTCTTTTTCAGTGCTTTATTAAAAGTGTAACAGTTATAAGATTTATTTCAATTATGCACCGGTTGTTCGATAATCTGTTTCGATCCAGACGTCAACTTCATAATACCTCATAGAAGCTCCCCTCTTTATTTGCAAAGAACTCGGACTGCCACCTTTCATCTTTTCATCACCTTTACATCACTAAAGGCATTCGCCATGGACTGGAACAGCTGGTAATCACTTGGCGCTATGTCCGGGCTATATGGTGGATGCAATAAAACCTCCCACCCGAGCTCCCGTAGCTTCTGACGAGTCATCAACGAAGTGTGTGGTCTGGTGTTGTCCTGGTGGAAAACTACACTCTTCCCGTTGCCCAATTCTGGACGCTCTAGTCGATCTCCTGCGTCAAGCGGTCTAGTTGTTCGCAGTAGATGGTATAATTAAGCGTCGGGCCATATGCAACAATTTAATCTTATTTCTAATGCTATGTAAATTTTTTTGCTATGTTTTGTTTTGGCAGTAAAAAATATATGGTTCCATTCCAAACAGTACAATTTAAAAACTGTTTATAAATCCAAACATTATAAATTCAAAACTAAACGAACTTCAAATATTTTAACTGGTTCGAACTCTAAAACTATAACTCATAAACTGATTCGAACTCCAACAATTGCAATAGCTTATAACTGGTTCGGACCATGGAGATAAAAAGATATAGAGAGCATATTCCTTTCATATGTATCTGTGTGTCCAATATAAACAAAGTAATTTGTACTACGTCATCGTTAGCTGATCATAGAGATAGAATCTATCTCTATGATCAGCTTACGATGTCGTAGGTCTAATTACTTTGTTTATATTGAACACACAGAATACAGCTGAATGTTGTTTCTCTGCTATTGAAGGGAATCAGCTCTCTATATCTTTATATCTCTATGGTTCGGACATCCATACACTATAATTAAAGAATTGTTTCAAACAATATAACTGAAAAAACTCTCATCCTACTTAGAAATGTTGTTTAATAGAGACTCTCCTAACTTCCGTTTGCATGTTGGTGGTTTACCTTTTTGGGGGTGGCTTTGAAAAGGGAACGAGTATGCAAAAGTTAAGTCATGCATAAGGAAAAAAGGTTCTTCATATGCGTGAAACTGAAGGAGTGTAAACACGGGATAATGAATCCATGACTATACATATTAAAAAATATTTTTTTGCTTGAATTGAGCAATAAAGACCATGCTGCTTTCAAAGAATCGTGTGTATAATAATAATTTGATATGAAATAAGTCTCTAAACTGCTTGGAAATGAAGGTATTTAATTAAACAACTAAGCCAGTTACTGATAAAGCCCAAGACAGAAATTTTGACTGTCGCAGCTTCGAATGTTTGTATTTCTGTGTCGTACTCTTAGGCATTATAAAACTACGGACGTGTTAACACTTAAATAACTATATTTCACTGATTCATAATGTCGCAAAAAGAAAAAAAAGATAATATATATAAGATATATATATATATATATATATATATAGATATCGTCGCTGTCGGGCGCAAACCTCCTATGTCCAAAACTGTTATTTTTCAGGAAATGAAAAGAAACTGTGAGTTTCAGGATCCAATGGAGTTAGGAGTTTTAGTCACATGTCATTTTCCATACTTTTCATTGGTCAATACTTGTAAAATCACAGACAGACATTTGACCTGGTTCTGATGCAAAAATTGATTTTTGGACATTGAGGTTTTCGCCCGACAAAACGCGATATTTATATATAATATGACCTCTTTTTTAGTTCTTTTACTATCCAGCGATTCTGGTTCTTTTTTTGATGCAAAACGAATATCTAATTTAAAAATCTCTAGCATTGTTAGAAATCGGGCGTCACTAGTGTCAAAGGTTTCGATATGTAGCAAAACTTTTTTGTTATTACTTATTTTGAAAAAAAATAGTTTTACTAAATTTAGCTATGATCAATTTATGACTTTGGATTTTTTTGCAAATTTTCGTCAAATAATATTTAGTGCCAATAAATGAACATGAGTGCTGACACACCAACCATTTTTAAATAACAGCTCCTACTAGGGTTCTTTATAGTTTCAAGAAGGAAAAGAAAAAGAGGGTACTCATATTGATGTTTTTAAGTTATCTTTTAAATACAATACACTCCACCGCCCCATTTGGTACCTCACCGGTCGGAATGTCTTCTACGCACTGTATCCAACCTCGTTGACGATGTTTCCAAAAGAAAGATTGCCGACGTAATGATTATGCCGGAGAACGCAGCTTGTGAAGTTCCGACGGGTAAACCAAACCTACCGAAGATTCTCCTGAGAGCAATCTTGAAGACTTCGTTGACAGTGAAACTTTGAATCTTAGCCGGATAAACATTCTTTTGATAATTGTAATAGACTATGATTAATTTACCAAAGAATAATAAGAATAAATAAGTTCCCAAACTCATTAATTAATTTCATTTCATTTAAAATTCGATAAATAAATTGTTATATGTATTACTCTTCACAATACTTTACTACTAAGTATGTAGATCTGAAAGTAAATTATATATTGCTAGGTCTTGGTATTCCCTTTGTCTATATACTCCTTTATATGATATGCCTTTTATCATAAGGTCCTTTTTCAAAGCCGCCATAAAATAGAAAGCTAAAATATACATTATATGTATACTTTTAAAGCACACAGCACACAAAAGAGTGGTGCACATTATTTTCCCTGCAAATAGCGATGTTACATTAATAAATCCTTGCAGTTTCTTCAATGAATGGCTTCTTTTTACGTCATAATATACTTTTTGGCAAGTTCCCCCTTTATTTAAAGGAAAACTTGCCTTACTGCCCTTTACAATTCAAAGGAGCATTCAGCATTCGAGATCAATGATTTTTTTTCTTTGACCTGTAAAAAAAGTTTTTAACAAACAAAAAAAGGGTTTTTTTTAAACTTATCTACCCTTATCATACTGCTTCTCCAAAAATGAGATAAAAAGCATAGGTTTTAAAAAATATTTATATAAAGATTCTATGTTATTTATAGGTATGATTTAGGGTTCTTGATGCCATGTGTTATGTTTGAGGGGACTTCACACTGTCTGGGTTATATATATATATATCACTAGTTATTTATATAAGCCATCATGTCGACTCACCGTGACATGGATATGAAGATTTAACCTTTCAATTTAGGATATATATCTGACATTTGTGTATCTTTCAACATTATTGTGAATTCATCTTCATTTTTTTATAGCATTGAAATTCTCTTGTTTTTTTATTAATGATGAAATTGAGTTATATTTTTGTATATATATATATATTAGGGTGATTCTTATTTCCCATTTTTCGGATTTGAGAGTCGGGCTCCCCCTAGGATTTTACTTTAGTGCATATAGATCATCTTGTGAAAGTTTGAACGCAATCGAATAATGGAAGTACCCGCTCAACGGGCTCAAAAGTTATGTAGTAAACTTATGTAGTAATTTTTTTTTTCGTCATTCGATCGCCTCTAGTGTCCTTAATTAATTTCAATGCTATTTCAAACAATTTGCCGCAAAATGCAGGTATGCTCGCAAGGATTTCAAATCAGTTTTTATTTTTCATGTACATCCAAAATTCAATGAGAAATTCAAGTTTTGAAATAGTCATTTTTATGGAAAATACCCCCCAAATGACAATTTTGTAACTTTATAATCTCGTTTGATTTTGGATGTAAATTAAAAATAAAAAACTGATTGGAATCCTTGTGAGAATACCAACATTTTGCGGCAAATTGTTTGAAAATAGCATTTAAATTAAGGATATTAGAGGCGATCGAATGGCGAAAAAAAAATTACTACATAAGTTACTACATAACTTTTGAGCCCGTTGAGCGGGTACTTCCCATTATTCGATTTCGTTCGAATTTTGACAAGATGATCTCTTTGCACTAAAGTAAAATCCTAGGGGGAGCTCGACTCTCAAATCCGAAAACATGAAATAAGAATCACCTAAATATATATATATATAGATATATATAATATATATATATATATATATATATATATATATATATATATAATATATTATATATATATTAGGGTTGTTCTTATTTTCAAATGTTTGAAATGTTAGCAACATTGTGGATTTTCTGTTTCTTGGTGATAAAAGAAGACGACATACAAAGTTTGAACAAAATCGGTCAACATTACGAGGTCGCGCAACGAGGTCAAAGTTTTAAAAATTTAGTAAAAATATAGTTTCCGCAAATTTCTTCAAAATGGTGGACGTTACAGACTTCAATAATAATTATTAATTTAAAGGAATCTAATTTACTACCAGACGTATATTTGATGTTTTTTAATAAAACAAAGTTTTCAGTAAAAACAAAGAAAAAAAGATTTGGTCAGTGATTTGCAATACTCTTGGGAGATTATTCCATTATGAAGATAAAGTTGCTGAGAAGATGCTGTCAAATGCTAATGAGATGACCGAAGCAATAAATCAAGTCTGGGTCAGAGAAATCCCCCAAAAGTATTGCAAATCACTGACCAACAGTATGCCGAAACGCCCTGGCCGCTGTCATCCAGAATGGTGGAAGCCACAGTAAATACTAACTCTTAGCACTTGTCAGTTGCTTTATAATAGAATAATATACTTTATTTTCCCTTTATAACCAGTTTGTAAAATAAAATATACTTTGAAACTTCATTGAGGCGTTTTTTCAACATGATACATATTATGCAAAAAAACGAGGGCGGTCTTAAGCTTTTGACCATGACTGTATATAAATAATAACAATGTACAGGCAGGAAGGGAGGTAAAAAATATCATAAATAAAGACCAATTGTTTGACGCAGCTCTAAAATTCAGCTCATTACCTGCTCATACCTTTACAATGAAAAGGGATTGCAACATTTCTAAAAGCTCCCGTCTTGATTACTTTTTATATCGGATGGACCTCTTTCAAACGTGTGCGATTATCATGCATTACCGCCCCATCAGTCAGACCATAGCTCCATATTTATGTCACTCATCCACCAAAAGAGCAATTATAAGCAACATTGGCACTTCAATACGACATTGTTGGAGGATTCCACTGTTGATGATAAAATACAAAAATAATAAGGGATAAAATCTCTAAGTTAATTGAATCCCCCCAAAAATCTCCTTCCTTCACTCTAAAGCTAATTTTGGACGCATCAAGCTCTGGAAAAAATGAAATAGCAAGAACCTGCTTCAGAAAACAAAAGGTTGTTTTTTATCTCTGATACGTCAATCAGGAAAAAATTACGTTTGTAGGGGAATTTTTAAACATATTTAACATTTTACAATAAGCAAGGTTTTAGAAAGTAAAACAATCCAAAACAGAATTAATCTTAAAAAGAGAAATTGAACCCAGAGATAGCTTTTTAACTTTTTAGCGAAAGTAAATAATAAAACCTGACAATGTCAGTAGCCGACAAAACCAAACAATACCTAAATCAAGTAGAAAGGAGGAAAGATATATATGGCATATCCTCATCGGTAGAAAAAGTGATGACTGTTCTCAACTCATATGGTCTTGATTGTTTGCTGTACTGGATAAAGTATAAAATCGTCAACAATACACTCTCATTAGGAAGTGTATATAGAAGAGCAATGGAGGAAAGGCTCTGCTTCTTCCGCAAGACTTCATTGGAAAAGTCGAAACACTTTTGTTGTCCATTTGTAGATAAGATATTAGATCAATTGAAAAGAGTATTTTCCCAAAGTTTTAACTTAAATTTAAGATAGGTAGAATTAGTTTACATCTACATAATCAAAATCAAACCAATTATTTTACAACAAAATTACAATTTATTTTATATAAATTAGAAGCGCCAAAACCCCTCTACCAGAAGATTGTACCCAATTTTAAGATGTGTTTTTTACGAAATGTCCTCTATAGTTTAGTTTTAATATTTAAAATGTCCTTTTGCATGTGCCAAGTTTCTAATCGCACTGGAACTCCCCTCCTCCCACATTTTACATCCTATTGCCCACTATTATCTGTGACGTGTTATGTTCTATGGATTATAATACATGTCTGAGTAAATAAATAAATAAGATTTTTTTTAAATAGAGGATAAGGGCAGGGGGGTTCTGTGTCGTCTAGTCTATTTATACATCAATTAATTATATAAATTAACAGGAACGGAATGGTCTCTTGAGTAAAAATTGTACTATTTGAAGATAAAGCTCAAGCCTTCGCAGACGACATATCAGTGATAAACTCTGGATACGGAGAGGTGGTGAAGAGATCAATCGACACCTTCAATACAGATTTTTGAAGAAATCAAAAATTGTTCTGGCCTACCGGAGAGCAAAAAAACAAAGTGATTTTTAATCTATAATATAACCAATCTGAGGTGTCTATATGTTCAGATTGTATCAGAAGTTAAGATATTGGGCACCACGATAGCCATCGAAAGAGAACGTGAATCTGACAATCAAATCAAAGATTGGAGGAAAATCCTTCAGATACAATTTCTAGTGAGGAAAAGCCTTACCGCTTGAATACTGATTTGAAAGTCTCTTTCCCCTCCAAATGTAGAGCACTTGCTGAGAGTCTTTGATGAGAAAAGGGCGGACCAAATTGACAAAATTTGCACAAATTTTCGGAAATAGTCGAAAAAAAAACTTGTTAAATGAAAGCAGAAGTTCTGCCCATAAAAAGTATCATTTAGGTCGGCAATTAAAGTTCATCTCTCTCTCTCTTTTAAGGATCGCTTTTCGAGCTTTACTCTGCTATTAATAGAAAAAGTTAATAAATCAAACCTTCTTCCTTCATCCTCTCCTCTTTCCTCCTCCATTCAACACACTTGTAGTTAAAACAACAATTAAGAATGTAAATAAACCATATGGAGAATCTATTGAAGTGAAAGCCTCCATATAAAGGCATCAAGTACGTACTTAGGGACCAACCTTGAGCGGATTCATCTTGCATTCTAGTAGAAAGGGATGCTTTAGCATTTCCTTTGAAATACAATCATTACTTCAATCATTGTTGTTGACATGTCAATTACCCCAAAACGTAGAGTTGATCGTAACGTTCCTATTATTAAAAGAAAGAATATACATAAAAACTAACATTATATACTAATTATATCAGCCAAGGAGTACTACAAAAACTACAGGAAGGGTGACTTTCTTCGCGCGCCGGGAAATCAATACGTAAGCAGAGCGTCTGAATTCTACTTGATGTATATATTATATATTTCTGCATAAGTACTATATATTTTTATTAAATTAAAATATTAATATAAAACTAATCTGAGCCCATTTACACTTAGATGAGATCAATTTCGAGAAAAATAATTGATGTTGAAATAGTACACCACGTTTATCAAAGAATAAATAAGTACTGAAAATGAAGTACTACTTACTTAGGTATAGAGTCACCCTTCCATGGTATTTGTAGTATTCCTTGGATCAGCATACAGTGCTCACGAAAGTTTATAGAATACCAGATATTCCATGTTTTCATGATAGGGAAACGTCAGACATCCTGGCATTATTATTTATAACATATCAAAAAAGTATTGTAGCATTATATTTTTGATGACATAATGCAGAAGACCTACATTACGAAATGTCCTTCTTCCCGCTTTCCCTCATGAAGGTATATAGAATACCAGATATTTCATGTTTTCATGAATAGTGAAACGTCAGACATCCTGGCATTATTATTAGTTATGACGTATCAAAAAATTATTGTAGCATTATATTTGTTGATGACGTTATGCAGAAGACCTACATTACGAAATGTCATTCTTCCCGCTTGCGGGTGTGACGTCATTAAAAATTCCCCGTAGGCTCAAAGTCAGCCCTCATGGCAATATGGCCATACCTAACGATAACATAAGGGAGGTGCTTTTTGAGCTGTGATTGGTTGAAAAAAAGGAGATGGAATAATTTGGCAGTTGCTAACACTTCATCGCGGCTGTATATCATCCTTTAAATACTAATTGTATCGTCTTGATGGATCTACATCCATGTCATTGTCGAATCCTTTGAAGTGTACTTTTAATACAATAAAACAACTGATGTAACTCCAGAAAAAGAATGATTATTTGGTTGACTACTATTTGCCAATACATGGATCATCACTCTGATACTCGGACGCAGAAAAGGAAGTAAACAATGTACTCAAAGTCATGTTTATCATTGAGTTTGTAGGAACAACCTTTCTTTTATATGTCATTTGTTATACAATCATTAGTTCCATCACTGTTATAATGCAACATTACCTGCAAATATAATGTTTCATGTTGTTTGTATTATTGAAGGAAAACATATTAATAAAAACTAAAGTTTATCTTAATAAATTCAGCAGTGCTCATCTACTCATAACAAACCTTCAACCTATATCAAACATATAACTTAATAAGATTTACATGCTGGGGGCTCAAAATTTTATTGGTCAATGTTTACAACAATTCTAGCAGATTTTATTTTTGTATGAATGAAATTTTGTATATATACTGTCAAGTCTCTCTATAGCTCTCACTCAAGGGAACCAAAAAAAAAGTGGCCGTTAAATACCCGTATTTGCACAGAAGGCTTTAATATTATTTTTGAGTTTGGAAAAATATGGCCACTCATACTCACTTCATTCTTTGTGTATTTCTTCCAAGAACTCCATGATTGAGAGTCGATTGAGAAGATCCTTACACGGAGGGATGCCAGACGTTAAAGCGAAGGAGACATTCCAGCTGTCTCTGTACTGACTCCAGATTACAAGCCCAGTCATGCTGATCCTTCAGGAGAGATATTCTCAGGACTCCTTCTATGTAGTGACGGTTTTGGGAGCAAATCATATGGATTTTGGTTTGACCCCCCCTTACCCCCCCAAAAAAAAATTGCGTTCAAAGGTTTCGTTATGTAGCAAAACTTTTTTGTTATTACTTATTTTGAAAAAATCACTAACTTTAGCTATGATCAATTTATGACTGTTATTTTTTGCAAATTTTCGTCAAATAATATTTAATGCCAATAATTAACATAAGTGCTGACGCACCAACCATTTTTTAAATAACGGCTCCTACTAGGGTTCTTTTATAGTTTCAAGGAGGAAAAAGAAAAAGAGGGTACTCATATTGATGTTTTTAAGTTATTTTTTAAATACGTCTACTTTTCACATCTTAATTTTCATACAGTCACATGGTTGAGCATATAAATCTATGAAGTTGATTATATCCATAAACTTTTGCAGATAATAATATAAAGACTAAAAATGTTTTCTCAACTGATAAAGAGAAGCATCTAGTCATTCTTAAAGGTAACTTGTTATTTTAAAAACTTATTTTTTTTTCTTAAAAATATTTTTTAGAACCCCACCATGAATACATTGATCACGTATCACTAAAAAGTGGCATAGCGGAAGATCAAGCGAAAGAACTACTTTCAGTAGTCGAAGAACATTAAAACCTTGAAACTTTGATCGCGGTTGTGTGTTACGGATGCACATCAATGTCAGAATATGGTCAGGAGTAATAAAAAGAGTAGAGTTATCTATTAAAAGACCACTTCAGTGGATTATTTGTCTTCTACACATGAATGTGTAATCTTTTGGAGAAGTTTTTAAACATTTAGATGGCGCACAAAAAGGACCTCGGACTTATGAAGGTCCCATAGGAAAATTAATTAGTACATACTTTACCAAAAATTCAATAAAAAGTTTTGAAATAATTGTAGGAAAAGTAAATACTTAAATCAAAGTTTACTGGATTCTTTAAGCTCAGATCAAAAATATTTATACAAAATTACATTAGGTATACAAACAGGAAAATTTCGAATTCAGCTTTTGCTACAGGTCTCCATGAGGCAAAATGTCTTACCAAAGCCAACAGAATTTTAAGATCCTATATTTCGCAAAAAGTCCATGTGAGTCTCACATAAAACTTGTAAAATTTATACTAACTTTTTACGCCCCTAAATGGTTTTAAACCAAGTTAAATCCTCTTTCATTGGAGGCTCAAAGCATTACCAATTCGCTGTAACTTTATTACCAAAGATTGATGAAAATTTAGCCCCTTCAATAGAAAAAGTACTCAAGAGAAACGCTTTTTTTGCCGACCCTGAAAATATATTGCTAGCAAGCCTAACCGATAAATAAATGGAAACAGAATATTTGCTCTAGAAAAAGTTTTGTTTACAAAAAAGAATATTGTTTGTTTATATTTATTACTATCATCCACGATAGAAATACACACGAAAACGCACATATAACACTAAAGTAGAGAACACAGCCACACTACGGGTATCTGTGTTACAATAATAATAATAATACCTATGTACATATACTTATTCCTACTTAAATACTAAAATTATTTACAATAATTTTTTTCATTATTTTACATTGCATAAATTTAATTATTCTAATGTTTTCGTCCTCCTCTTGAGAAACTTCATGCCTCTCATAGGACAGAGCAGGACATCTGTTTATGAGGTGATCTGCAGTCTGCGGCTCTTCCGTGCAGAGATCGCAAATTGGACTGATGTTCTTCCATTTAATCAAGTGCGAGAGAAAAGGTCCATGGCCAGTGACTGCTTGAACAAGCAGTTTCATATTCTTTCGTCGAAATTTGATCGTGTTTTGTTGAGGAGTTTTCAACATTAGACGAGTGTGCTTCATATTTAAGCTGTTTTTGTGACGGCTGCTCCACCTTTGATAAAACAAACTATCTACTGCCTTCTTCACGTAGCTCAGCGGTACTCCGGTGCATATTTGATTTTGACTCTCACAGCCACTTTTTGGAAGATAATCGGCGAATAATTTTCTAGTTATGTCACTTGACCTTTACACCATTCAAGGTATATGTTTTTCTCCTTTTTTGCTCTTATCAAAGTTTCTTCACATTCTTTGACTATGCAGCTCTTCGTGGGAAAAAAAGATATTAAAAAACAAAGAAATTTTCAACACTATCATCTTTAATTCCAAGAATTTTTTCAATCTTATCGACTGGTCCAATATAAATTTTTGACCAGTTAAAAAATTGTGCCTGAGGAATATCTTATAAATGCAAAGAACATCCTTTAAATATTAATAAGTATCCTTGCCATTCACATCAGTGGAAGAGCTGTAAAGCTAGTAACGGAGGCATCTGCAAAAGTTTATGGATATAATCAACGTCATAGATATACATATATTATCAACCATAGAGTTTTAAAAAAACTTACAAAAAACAAAGAAGAATATACAATTTAATTTATATGTCAAATTTACTGTATGAAAATTAAGATGTGAAAAGTAGACGTATTTAAAAATAACTTTAAAAACATCAACATTTTTTTTTCTTTTTCCTCCTTGAAACTATAAAAGAACCCTAGTACGAGGTGTTATTTAAAAATGGTATGTGCGTCAGTACTTATGTCATTTATTGGCACTAAATATAATTGAACGAAAATTTGCAAAAAATAACAAAGTCATAAATTGATCATAGCTAAATTTGATCAACTATTTTTTTTCAAAATAAGTAATAACAAAACCTTTGAACGCAATTTGGGGGGGGGGGG